>JAZDUA010000514.1:347500-665000 GCA_038098605.1 Gryllus longicercus
TGTCTGTCTGTCTGTCTGTCTGTCTGTCTGTCTGTCTGTCTGTCTGTCTGTCTGTCTGTCTGTCTGTCTGTCTGTCTGTCTGTCTGTCTGTCTGTCTGTCTGTCTGTCTGTCTGTCTGTCTGTCTGTCTGTCTGTCTGTCTGTCTGTCTGTCTGTCTGTCTGTCTGTCTGTCTGTCTGTCTGTCTGTCTGTCTGTCTGTCTGTCTGTCTGTCTGTCTGTCTGTCTGTCTGTCTGTCTGTCTGTCTGTCTGTCTGTCTGTCTGTCTGTCTGTCTGTCTGTCTGTCTGTCTGTCTGTCTGTCTGTCTGTCTGTCTGTCTGTCTGTCTGTCTGTCTGTCTGTCTGTCTGTCTGTCTGTCTGTCTGTCTGTCTGTCTGTCTGTCTGTCTGTCTGTCTGTCTGTCTGTCTGTCTGTCTGTCTGTCTGTCTGTCTGTCTGTCTGTCTGTCTGTCTGTCTGTCTGTCTGTCTGTCTGTCTGTCTGTCTGTCTGTCTGTCTGTCTGTCTGTCTGTCTGTCTGTCTGTCTGTCTGTCTGTCTGTCTGTCTGTCTGTCTGTCTGTCTGTCTGTCTGTCTGTCTGTCTGTCTGTCTGTCTGTCTGTCTGTCTGTCTGTCTGTCTGTCTGTCTGTCTGTCTGTCTGTCTGTCTGTCTGTCTGTCTGTCTGTCTGTCTGTCTGTCTGTCTGTCTGTCTGTCTGTCTGTCTGTCTGTCTGTCTGTCTGTCTGTCTGTCTGTCTGTCTGTCTGTCTGTCTGTCTGTCTGTCTGTCTGTCTGTCTGTCTGTCTGTCTGTCTGTCTGTCTGTCTGTCTGTCTGTCTGTCTGTCTGTCTGTCTGTCTGTCTGTCTGTCTGTCTGTCTGTCTGTCTGTCTGTCTGTCTGTCTGTCTGTCTGTCTGTCTGTCTGTCTGTCTGTCTGTCTGTCTGTCTGTCTGTCTGTCTGTCTGTCTGTCTGTCTGTCTGTCTGTCTGTCTGTCTGTCTGTCTGTCTGTCTGTCTGTCTGTCTGTCTGTCTGTCTGTCTGTCTGTCTGTCTGTCTGTCTGTCTGTCTGTCTGTCTGTCTGTCTGTCTGTCTGTCTGTCTGTCTGTCTGTCTGTCTGTCTGTCTGTCTGTCTGTCTGTCTGTCTGTCTGTCTGTCTGTCTGTCTGTCTGTCTGTCTGTCTGTCTGTCTGTCTGTCTGTCTGTCTGTCTGTCTGTCTGTCTGTCTGTCTGTCTGTCTGTCTGTCTGTCTGTCTGTCTGTCTGTCTGTCTGTCTGTCTGTCTGTCTGTCTGTCTGTCTGTCTGTCTGTCTGTCTGTCTGTCTGTCTGTCTGTCTGTCTGTCTGTCTGTCTGTCTGTCTGTCTGTCTGTCTGTCTGTCTGTCTGTCTGTCTGTCTGTCTGTCTGTCTGTCTGTCTGTCTGTCTGTCTGTCTGTCTGTCTGTCTGTCTGTCTGTCTGTCTGTCTGTCTGTCTGTCTGTCTGTCTGTCTGTCTGTCTGTCTGTCTGTCTGTCTGTCTGTCTGTCTGTCTGTCTGTCTGTCTGTCTGTCTGTCTGTCTGTCTGTCTGTCTGTCTGTCTGTCTGTCTGTCTGTCTGTCTGTCTGTCTGTCTGTCTGTCTGTCTGTCTGTCTGTCTGTCTGTCTGTCTGTCTGTCTGTCTGTCTGTCTGTCTGTCTGTCTGTCTGTCTGTCTGTCTGTCTGTCTGTCTGTCTGTCTGTCTGTCTGTCTGTCTGTCTGTCTGTCTGTCTGTCTGTCTGTCTGTCTGTCTGTCTGTCTGTCTGTCTGTCTGTCTGTCTGTCTGTCTGTCTGTCTGTCTGTCTGTCTGTCTGTCTGTCTGTCTGTCTGTCTGTCTGTCTGTCTGTCTGTCTGTCTGTCTGTCTGTCTGTCTGTCTGTCTGTCTGTCTGTCTGTCTGTCTGTCTGTCTGTCTGTCTGTCTGTCTGTCTGTCTGTCTGTCTGTCTGTCTGTCTGTCTGTCTGTCTGTCTGTCTGTCTGTCTGTCTGTCTGTCTGTCTGTCTGTCTGTCTGTCTGTCTGTCTGTCTGTCTGTCTGTCTGTCTGTCTGTCTGTCTGTCTGTCTGTCTGTCTGTCTGTCTGTCTGTCTGTCTGTCTGTCTGTCTGTCTGTCTGTCTGTCTGTCTGTCTGTCTGTCTGTCTGTCTGTCTGTCTGTCTGTCTGTCTGTCTGTCTGTCTGTCTGTCTGTCTGTCTGTCTGTCTGTCTGTCTGTCTGTCTGTCTGTCTGTCTGTCTGTCTGTCTGTCTGTCTGTCTGTCTGTCTGTCTGTCTGTCTGTCTGTCTGTCTGTCTGTCTGTCTGTCTGTCTGTCTGTCTGTCTGTCTGTCTGTCTGTCTGTCTGTCTGTCTGTCTGTCTGTCTGTCTGTCTGTCTGTCTGTCTGTCTGTCTGTCTGTCTGTCTGTCTGTCTGTCTGTCTGTCTGTCTGTCTGTCTGTCTGTCTGTCTGTCTGTCTGTCTGTCTGTCTGTCTGTCTGTCTGTCTGTCTGTCTGTCTGTCTGTCTGTCTGTCTGTCTGTCTGTCTGTCTGTCTGTCTGTCTGTCTGTCTGTCTGTCTGTCTGTCTGTCTGTCTGTCTGTCTGTCTGTCTGTCTGTCTGTCTGTCTGTCTGTCTGTCTGTCTGTCTGTCTGTCTGTCTGTCTGTCTGTCTGTCTGTCTGTCTGTCTGTCTGTCTGTCTGTCTGTCTGTCTGTCTGTCTGTCTGTCTGTCTGTCTGTCTGTCTGTCTGTCTGTCTGTCTGTCTGTCTGTCTGTCTGTCTGTCTGTCTGTCTGTCTGTCTGTCTGTCTGTCTGTCTGTCTGTCTGTCTGTCTGTCTGTCTGTCTGTCTGTCTGTCTGTCTGTCTGTCTGTCTGTCTGTCTGTCTGTCTGTCTGTCTGTCTGTCTGTCTGTCTGTCTGTCTGTCTGTCTGTCTGTCTGTCTGTCTGTCTGTCTGTCTGTCTGTCTGTCTGTCTGTCTGTCTGTCTGTCTGTCTGTCTGTCTGTCTGTCTGTCTGTCTGTCTGTCTGTCTGTCTGTCTGTCTGTCTGTCTGTCTGTCTGTCTGTCTGTCTGTCTGTCTGTCTGTCTGTCTGTCTGTCTGTCTGTCTGTCTGTCTGTCTGTCTGTCTGTCTGTCTGTCTGTCTGTCTGTCTGTCTGTCTGTCTGTCTGTCTGTCTGTCTGTCTGTCTGTCTGTCTGTCTGTCTGTCTGTCTGTCTGTCTGTCTGTCTGTCTGTCTGTCTGTCTGTCTGTCTGTCTGTCTGTCTGTCTGTCTGTCTGTCTGTCTGTCTGTCTGTCTGTCTGTCTGTCTGTCTGTCTGTCTGTCTGTCTGTCTGTCTGTCTGTCTGTCTGTCTGTCTGTCTGTCTGTCTGTCTGTCTGTCTGTCTGTCTGTCTGTCTGTCTGTCTGTCTGTCTGTCTGTCTGTCTGTCTGTCTGTCTGTCTGTCTGTCTGTCTGTCTGTCTGTCTGTCTGTCTGTCTGTCTGTCTGTCTGTCTGTCTGTCTGTCTGTCTGTCTGTCTGTCTGTCTGTCTGTCTGTCTGTCTGTCTGTCTGTCTGTCTGTCTGTCTGTCTGTCTGTCTGTCTGTCTGTCTGTCTGTCTGTCTGTCTGTCTGTCTGTCTGTCTGTCTGTCTGTCTGTCTGTCTGTCTGTCTGTCTGTCTGTCTGTCTGTCTGTCTGTCTGTCTGTCTGTCTGTCTGTCTGTCTGTCTGTCTGTCTGTCTGTCTGTCTGTCTGTCTGTCTGTCAACAATGCTAGCGGCTAAACTGTTCTGCTGATTTTCTCTAAAATCGATATTTCCCATTCAATCAGGCTAATGTGGTGGCCCCTTTAATTTGAAACCGATAATTGGATTGGGAGTGGGGGAGTTATTTTACGTGAAGCCCTGAGACATTTTCAAAAATTCGTTCACATCGTTTTTGAGTAAATTGTGTTGTTGGATAGTGTGAAGGACATAGGACATTGTTGGATAGTGTGAAGGTAGAGCTCCGGCATTCGTCTAGTGTTATCGAAGAAACCACGATATACCACCGATCACAGCGTCCGGCTGCTAGAAACCTTCTCCTGATCGCTGCTGAATTCGACCTAGCTAATGTCGAAAATCCTGCCCCGTTGTGATTCGAACCCTAGGACATTCCGGTCAGAGGCAGAGCAGTGACATCAATTGATGCCCTTAGCAACCCAATGCCGTAAAACTCGTGTAAAAAGAGAGATTAAAGCTTTCAGATTCAATTCCAGCACGGAAGCCGTGGTCACCGCGGGCAATGGGTTTTCGACATCAGTCGCACCCAGGGCCATCTCTCTGTGTTTGGCCACGTTATCTCTTATCGCACATTGTTTGATGTCAAGATATTCTGACATTGTTCGGAAACCTGTGTTCTCTAAGATATCTTTAGAGGAATCTGAAGAAATGTTACTCTGGATTCCACTGATAACTTACATGAAGCTGGAATTGGAGTTGGGACCTACAAGCGATCTTCCTTATAAGCATGATTTTCACTGCACTTTCTTAATCGTAAGATTCAACAACAATAAATGATCATGAGTTTTTTTAACAATCAAAACAAAGCTGAAATACAAAATAAAATAAGCTAAACACACACCCTTGGAAATTGTGTATATTCGAAATTAAAAAAATATTTGTAAACACCTTCCTACAAATGCTTTGCATAATGTTCATGTAATCGAAATGTATTATTTGAAGCACATAGAGGTTTTCAATCAAATGGAAGCAGACGCATAATTTCTTCTTCAAGTTCGATTCCTTCTTTTCCACGAACAAACTAATGTATAACAAATTCGGTTAAAAATGGAATGGAAATGGAAAAATTATTATTTTCTAAAGAGAAGGCGTATTTCTACTGTTTTTAATTCGAATTACCGAATTCTAAGAGTTGATCTGTAGATTCCACTACTATATCCGTTTAAAATTTTGGAAGCGTCTGCTATGACCAACAAATAGTTTTCGCGATAATTTATCCCCACATGATTTATAATATAAAATAACTAAATGTCTTCGTATAATGTCGTTCGGTTTAACTGACGATATACTCTACACGATATGCTCATGAGTTCGACTCCTCTATCTTGAGGCGAATTTCTAGCATGGCTATCTTGAGAAACATTCACAACAAATAGAAAAATTCAAAAATTTAACACAAATACAATACAAATGATTTTTAATTAGTGTATTTATTCATAGGTAATTTACTTCAGATTTGTCAGTGAATTGGCGCCTCAACAATTTACTTATTCACACCTACAACGCTACTTGCAAGCTCATCTAACTACGAGAATAATTCACATCCATTGAAGGGTGGAAATTGTGCGAAGAAAAGTTATCTAGGTGGTCCACAATCATCGTTGTAAGTGATTGACAAGCGAACAATCCTGTCTTCATACACGAACATTTATCTTTGATAGTCGAACCACGCCCTGCTGAAGTGCACGAAGAGTAACGAAGTTATTCATCCATGAAGTCTGTTGAAGCGGCGTCTGTTGCCATGCAGTCTTGTTGAACGGCGATAGTGCCATTTTCTTTTCTCTTTTTTCTTTTCTTTTTTGAGAAAAAGCTTCCTGGGGTCCTTGACTCGTGCATGTGAGACAGCTCTTATCTCATACCTTATCAGTGTCTCCACTGAGCGCATTCGTGGAAGCACCTCTTCAAAGCTTGCTATGATGTGACTTCAATTGCCCCTGAATATTTTCACCCAAAAGTTCACATTCCAAAGATGCGGTAACAGAAACCTATAATATATTAGAACTTGACTTACTAAAGAGAGCAATCATACACCTTATCTTCTTTTTGTAGTTTATGAATAAAGTAGCTTATTGGTTAGATCAACTGGCCTTAAACCAGGAGACCCGGGTTCAAGTCCCGTTTGGGATGACATTTCTTTGAACAAATTATTAAAAGTTAAGGTGTTCACAATGGTGAAACAAAAGAATCATTTCCGTTCGTTGGTGTCATCTCTCTCGAAATTGGCAGGAATGCTTTTGACCAAGAACCAAACATAGCGCAGTTGCGATTTAAATGTTACCAAAAATGTGTTTTACGAAAAAAAATTGCTTGTAGTATACGTAGACCAACCATGGTAATTTACCCATTGTTAAAATCAAATATCAAATAAGTTAAGCGAAACCTGACAACTGTAACTATCTAAGTATTGTTCTGAGGCATTTAGTAGAAGTAAAATACATTTAATGAATGAAAAATATTATTATAAACGTTATTGAAAGAATTATTAATTTTTTTTACTTACACGTTAAGTGAATTACATGTTAAGTGTAAATTTAGAATTTTGTTAATTGTAATTATTATTTTTTACATTTCCTTTTACATGTGAGTTTTTATTTTTTACACGCTTTTGTTGGTTCATGCCGGAACTAGAAAAAAAATTGACAACCAGGGGAACCAACCTAGTTTTTCACCCCGCGTGAAGCGGGAGTCCTTGGCCCTTAATAGGATCTATATGGACTGCAATAAGAACAATAATTAATAATACTAATAATAATAATAATAAATTGCCTTTTTGAACTCCTTTTCTGGCTGGAATTAATGCCTTTTTTTGAATGCCTATTTTAGTAAAAATAAATGGCCTTTTGCCTGTGTTCGGTAAAATGAATACCTGAACTTCAGGGCTCTACTAATAACGAGCAAAGAGTAAATCACTATATATTTGGCTCCCTTTTATAAAATATTTATCCCGTTATCTGATTAAAATATTCTGTAATTGAACAGAGAAGAACATTGTGTAAGACGATTTTAATATTTCTTGTCAAGAAAGATTTAGACTGAACATCTTAAAATTGTTACTATTGGGCGTCCACAATTTTTTGATCTAAAGTGATTTAGTACAAGCGAGAATTCTTATCTTCCAGATATAGTGCAACGTTATCTCTTCACTGAAGCCTGTGTCCATCCAAGAGAGCGATGTCTTTGTCTTACGCTTGACTGAATTGACGTGGTAAATGGCGGGGACATAGATTAAGAGCAATGCTTTATTTGAGATGGAAAAATACCCCATTGCCATTGATTCGTAAATAAAAAATCTGCACGTGTACACATCGTCAGCTACTGACGGTCAGAACTCAGCCAGGCCCTGTGATACACCTCCGTACAAAACGTAAATAGCAGTCCCTCTCTCTAGGCTTCCGTTGAACTATCTTATACAGCTCCTTTCGTTGTAGAGTGAGTTCTGGAATAAGCAATGAAGAAAGAGTAAGTGTTATGTAATGGGATTAGAATGGGGCGTTTGCCAGGCAAATGTGCTTCGATGGGTCTTGTCCACTTGTCCTCCACAGAACTTCCCTTTGTAACGTTTTAGCCAGCGAACCTTGTGGCAGCTATTTGGGGACGCGTGGTAAGGGATTATTAACAGGAAACCGCCTCGCCACAGGAGGGAGAGAAAGGTTTTTCTAAAAGCCAGAACGCGGCAAAGGGAGACACGAGGCTTTGGGGTCCTCCGGTCTTAAGGAACGGTGACCCATACCTCATGACCACCAAAGGGCGCTGTGGGGGCGCCGTGACGTAGTAGGTCGCGTGAGCCTCGAGTATATAAGGGAGTACACAGAGCCGGTGGGGGGGGGGGTGCTGGGGGTTCTGGAGACATTGGGAGAACCTCGTGTAGTTGCACAAAACGTGGTGCCACAACGGTGCAGCGGCGAGCAGGGCTCGCACGTCACATGTTGACGAGCCTGTGGAGAACTTTGTGTCCTGGGGTGACTGCAGTCACGTGGGGGCGATGCTATGTGCGTGCTCCGAGGTGAGTGGTTGAGTACTACGACTCCCGACCGATTCGCAATCGGATAAGATCGGTCCTGCGATCGGGGCAAACCATCAGTTTTTACGCCGGTACGCACTTGGTGTCCCAGTGTGACATCCGGTCACGAAAGCTTGGCTTTGTGCGCGCTTCAGAAGTAGGAGTGGCGAGTGCCACAATTGAAACCGATCATCAATCGGGTTGGAATCGCTCCCGCGATCAGGGGATAGCAGGTCTATCAGAGCTAGGGTGTAAAGTGTAAATTAATTGTAAATATTTGTTGTGTTTTCCTTGTAAATAAATATTATATGAAAGCTCGTGTCTGTGTTCGCTGTGAGTATACATGACGTCACACCTTGCAAAGAACAAGAGTGCTGGCCCAACTCTCTGAACTCTAGCGGGGCAACATGAAGTGATGACGGATGAGCCTGATGGCTAAGCTGCTCTCTTTATCGTCCGTGTCCGTCTTGGAGATATTTGTGGAAGCGAAACCATAGGCAATCAATGTGATCAATTGTATGTGAATACTTATTATCTATCTCAGCGTTGTTACGTGAACACAGCAAGCGGAGTAATGCCAAATGCATTTGCCTTTTCATTGTTTAATGGTTAGTCTCCAAAGTGTTAATGTCCAACGTGTTCTGTTATTATACATGTGAGAATACAACCTCTAAAATTTCTTGAATAATATTATCGTTTGATATCACTGCAGAACAATATTAAACATGGAATTGTGATAACCCAAAATAACTAAATTAAATCCGTATCGATTTCTCTAGTAGATTATGACTTTGTTGACAACTGATAAAACCTTGTGTCCCGCAATTCTCGCCCGTTGAAATGGATAATTTCCATCGTATCTTCATTTCTCCAAGAATTTAATTATGTTGTATACTTCAAGAACTGATTCATCGCGTCAATTTTTTAAAATACATACAATTATTTGAAAACAATAAAGTTTACTTTCATTCCTTTAACGATCAATATTTTACACTTTCCTAAGTCCTTTGGATCCAAAAAGTTTCTGTGAATAAATATGAAGTTAATGAAATGCCGTTAATCAACATCTAGAAAGAACTTTAGCTAGATTTAATAAATTGGAGGAAAATCGATAAGCACGGTAACAAAGCAAAACATTTGTCGAAAAGACAATATTTCGGAATTCAGTGATTACCTCCACAAGAGTTCAATGGAAAAGCTACGATAAAGAACTATTATGTAAATATGAAGCAAATACGCACTTGTTTTATGGGCTAAAAGTTCTTGAATCTAAATGGCATGACTACACAAAGTGAACTTTGGTTAACATGAAATGTAAGACAACTATAAAATATTACCAATTTTAGTAAGGTAATCTAGGAGTATGAATGTATAAATATACACTGAAATATACACCTTCAAGTCGGCTGTAAGTAGCGGGTTGGTTGATTGGTGATTCGGGGCCGCGTCAACTGCTAAGGTCATTACTCCCATAAGTGAGATGCGTGATTGTCTCGGGAGTTGGCGGTGATCTCCCCCCCCCCCCCCCATTGGATGGCGAGAGCTGGCTCCGACCACCACGTCTGCTACCGGGGTTTTCCTCAACCAGGTATCTCTAACCAGCATGTCCCCAGCTGGGACAAGCTCTAAGCTCCCGACTGGTCTACCAGCGTGTGTGGTAGAGTAGTGCACGAAAGTGTAAGGGTGTGTATGTAAGGGGTGAGGATAGGACAAGGAAGAGGAAGGAAAGATCGCACGCGGTCCGTGGCTCGTTTGTTAGGGTACTGCTCCGGCATTCGCGTGGTGTTGATCGGAGAAACCACTGAAAACTACCGAACAGAGCCGAACGGCCGCTAGAATTATCCTCCAAACAGCTCTCTATCTCGCTCCCCGAATCTCCTGCCACTGTCGGGACTCGCACCTAGGACCTTCCGGTCAGAGGAAAAACATTAGAATTAGGTGCCGAGATAGATGGTGGATGGGTAGAAGCATGAGTTTTTCGTTTTAACGTTAAACGCGAAAAATATTATGCGTATTAAATGAAAGTTTTCTGGACGATTTGAGTTGTTGGTATTCAGAATTCACTCTATTTTTTCGCGAATTTTTGGCGACGAAGTGCTTTGAAAGCAAAATTGAAATTTTTTTTCACGATAAATGTGAAATCCATACGCAATTTATTAACCCAGTAGAGATCACGTCACGCTTACGGACGTAACCTGTCGCGTGTGGAGAAATGTACCCCAGGGAAAGTTGCGTGGGTGAATACGACGCCAACTTCGACTGAAATTCTTGTATTTGACAATTCGTGGGATTTTTAGTGATGGCATACTGCATTACCCTACTGAAAGTTGATCCTGCCCTCTTGGGTTGTGTTTGGAAAATGCCGCAAGGGCTCCGTGGGCGAGGTCTCGGCCGAATCACCGAGGCATCGCGTACCCAATCGTAAGTTGTGAAGATGGGGCAGCCGACGACTGTCACTGTTTTCAGGAGATCTAAAGAATTTGTCACGTATGTTCGTGAATGGCTTCGAAAGTATGTTACAGATATGAGACCGATAACGACCGATGAGTATGATATTATTTTGACCTGTTGCTATGTTATCATTCGTAAAGTAAATATGATATAAGAGTAATTATTCATTTATGATAGTGTAATTATATATCAAAATAAAAAATTACAAACGCTTGTAATTTATTTATACTTTATATATCTGCTCTCCTTTAAGCTAAAAATGTAAATACAATTGAAATACTCGACTTTTTCTCATCACCTACTTTCGAAAAAATAAATTACAACGAAATTGATTATCCTTTTTCGCGATATAAAGCGATTTTTTTCACGCGAAAAAAAATCATGCCTCTACGAATGGGTGACACACTGATTTCTTTCGTCCATTTGTGTCGGCTGTTTGTCGCGTGGCGCCGAGCTGCCGCCTCCGCCGCCGCGCCGCCTGGGCCTGTCGCGCGTACCGGCTGTGCCCTGCATGGCAACGCCAACGCCGCGGCGAGCGCCTGCGCGTCAGGGCCAGAGGTCGCTGCGGCGCGGCGCGGCGCGGCGCGGCGTGGCGTGGCGTGGCGTGGCGTGGCGTGGCGTTGCGCGGCGTGGCGCCGCGCCGCACCGCGCAGCTCTCTCCACGAGTGATAACGAACGCTCCAAATAGGTCCGGCGTTACGCCACAGCTGCTCCGGCGACGCACCCCGCCGATCGGGTACGAGTAAATAGATCGACGTGTTACGACACCATTTGCAAAGCCGCAACCGCCTGTACTTGCACGGCCGGGCCCTTGTCATAGCCGGCTCTGCCGCGCTTTCTGGCGCGGGAGTTCGAGCTAATAGTCGCGTTGTGCGAAAAGATACCCGTTTTCTTAATTAATCATATATTTATTTATTTACTTATTTATTTATTATTTATTTACTTATTTATTTATTTATTTATTTATTTATTTATTTATTTATTTATTTATTTATTTATTTATTTATTTATTTATTTATTTATTTATTTATTTATTTATTTATTTATTTATTTATTTATTTATTTATTTATTTATTTATTTATTTATTTATTTATTTATTTATTTATTTATTTATTATTTATTATTTATTTATTTATTTATTTATAAATTGCGAAAAAATATTATTTTATTTGTAAAAGCTCATTTGACTGATGCTTCAATATTCTGTTTTTTTAGCCGATATTATATTTTGTTCACTCCAATTCGGTTCTGCCCAAATGTTCTGATTAGTTCGTTCTGTATCTCTATTCCTGTATCTCTATTCCTAGTAAGCTCTATTCCTTTTCATGATAGCCACGTCACATCAAAAGAAGTCGGTATTGCCATAAATTTAAAAATTGTTTTGCCTGTTACAATATCACTGAAATTTATTATCATAGATGCCTTCGTATCGTAAGGCTTTTAGTAGGTACATATTTTTCTAGAATCATTTACAATATGTTAAAAGATAATTTAAATGCACTCATTATTTTACAAAAATTACTTTTTGCCTGTGGTATTCGAAGATTGATTCGGGAAAAAGAAGGCGGAAAAGAGTACTCCCACAGTTCAATCGCTTCATTCCCTTGACTTGCGTCTCTCTGTTACATTATTATTACAGCCTCAATTTATGAACAAAGAACATACTGTTGATTTATATAAAATGTTCATCCCATCACGAACCTCAATGTTATGGATGGGTCTTATTATTTGACAATAGGAATGACGTTTGCACGTATAGTGGCATCTCAAAGAAAGTGAAATCGTTAATCTTTTCTCACCGCCTTCAGTTCTGACATATCTTCGAATGGGCGTCAGTTGTAACGGGGATAGCCCTTACAATGAACGAACTTTAACCAAAATATTGGATGAAAAATGTTTAATTAACTCTTTTCAGATCTGTGATAATAATTCGACTTAAAAATGATGATGTAATTTCAAAGGAAAGGATATCACAGAGAACTGAAACATCATTCCCAACCTAATGTAAATGTTTTTATAAACTCTATTACAATACAATGTGGTCGATGAAATAATGGGAATTTTCAGTAGTTATTAGGTATAGAATTTCCATCGTTCTAGTCGTGGATTTTGTGCATTCTGCTCACTGACAGACACGGCTAAATTAGAGGGAAAAAATAGAGTACATTTATCTAGTTGTGTTATGAAAAAATGGTCTGAAACATGCGGAACAAAAACTGAGAAACTTTGAATATCTAAATTTTGTAAGCGTACTAAAGTGGAGCACGTGTTTCATTGTTTTGACGGGAATGTTCTAAAGGGTACAGAAACAAATTCCGTTATCCTTCTGAAATGTTAGTCGAATGAATTAGCAGCGAAATATTTTAATAGCACTTTATACTTAAACTCATAAGCCCAATGCCACTCTACACAGCAAGACGATTCCAACGATAGTATATTAAATATATGTTATAAGTAGAGCTCGTAAGTTGAGGAATTTATTATACCTAAAATAGGCAGACAAAAGGCATTTATTTTCACTAAAATAGACATGCAAAAAGGCATTTCTTCTGACTAAAGAAAGGGTGCCAAAGCCATATAAATAATAAAAAATCACTATTTAGAAGTAATTACCGTAAAATATCAATAATTCAAATCATTCACATGTTTACTCTAACTCTAATATTTACATTACCACTTACATGCTAATCTTATATTGTACTTAGTTACCTACGGACAAAGTAATATTTTTTCTCTACGACACAACTATATACCAGCTTCCTAACGAAGTGCCAGGAACCGAAGGAAGAACACACTTGAAGTAACAATGAAGGATTTGAAAAATAGACTTATTGTACTCGTATGCCATCACCGTATAATTCCTTCGATAGCAATACTGCATTTTTAGTATCGATACCACGATGACGCTAGTTAAACAGTGAGGATACGGATTCTGAGATTTTCGTAAACAAAAGTGTCGAAGCTGGAAAATGGCAATACGCGGTTTTCCGATATGACTGCCCATCTTTGCGCAGTGTACGGAAGAACCCTACATAAATAATGTTATATGTAGGGTGGAACAAAAACCCGTGGGCGCAGATGCATTCTTGTCAAATTGGAGTAAAGAGAGGATGAATGAAATAACCTTAACCACGTATTCTCTTAACTGTTAAGTTCCTCATGTAATGTATGTATTGTAATTAATAACTTCCGAAGGGCCGAACGGGTAAGAAATACATTTTTTAAAAGTATTTCTTAAGACGTATATTGTAATAATTCTTTCATAGCTCGACTGACAATCAGCTGGGCTCTTGGTAACAATTCCCCCCCCCCAGGGCGAATAATGATTTTTCATAATAGTTGAAGTCCCCGAATAAATTTAAGCAGCGAGAAGAAGGACATGGTTTCGTCCTTTGGAGTCTACGATTGCTGCGCGATGTCTTGAGTTCATCCGCAATTTCGGCCCCACTCGTACGCCCGAAACAGCTGGGAACAACGCGCAGCAGGTGGATACACTTTCTGTATCTGTGAAATGGATCTCGTCCTTTGGCTCGATAGCCCGCTAAGGGCCTTGGCCGACCAGCGCGCGGTGTCCCAACCTCTCGGGGAGGGAATAGGAGGTTCGTGTGGTTAGCACGGAGGCATGCCTTCACCGTACATTCTGGTATTCGTAACCGTAGGGTGGCTTTCTCATTTACCCAGCAATAGATACTGGGACATTTACAAGGAAGCGTTCATTTATTATTATGCCCTGGCCAGGATTCGAACCCGGGAACCTTCCTCCCCTGCATGGTGAGATCTGGCGCCGACCTACTGTCGGCTAGCGGGGTTTTCCCCATGTATCCTCCACCAGTTGGGCATCGTCCCAGGCGGGACAAGCTCTAAGCTTCCGACCGGTCCCCCGGCATGTGTAGTGCGTGTAAGTGTGTGTGGGTGGGTGTAAGTAAGTTAAGTAAATAAGTAAGTAGGAGTATAATAATATCGCGCGTAAGAAATGGAAAGGCCCACCTAGGGAGTACAGGACCTTGACGTGGTGGTGGAGCTTGTGTGCCCCCGTGAACCTGAGAGCTATGCCGGCGGTAGCGTAGCTACTGGTAGGGCCTCCCTTGCCGGACAGGTCGAAGGGGAGGGGTCAGACGAAGAAGTACTCCAGAGGAGGACACCGGCGTTAGAAGAGGCCCCAAAGAAGAGGACCTGAACGAAGAAGAGGAAGTTCCGACGTAGATCTCCGGCTTCGACATGGCGAGACTGTCCTCGAAAGGGTAGGCGGAACCCTTAGCCCAGCAAAGGCAATCCGCCTAGGGTCGGTGGCCCAAAATACCACCCAGCTTGTTTGGAAGCTGTGAGGTGGCAGCCTCACTACCTAACTTAACCTGCGCAGCGCTCGTAACGCGGCCAGGGGATTCAATAACTACTGGCTCTCTTCACAATGCACAACTGGATGGATCGTGGAAACAACTTAAGCATGCCAAGGATAAACGATTCGGTATTATGGGACGACTAAAACTAGCTACCTGGAATGTCAGAGGGCTAGGTAATAAAGAAGAAGAACTAGATAACAAACTAAACGAAAAAGGAATAGATATAGCTGTCATAACGGAAACAAAAAAAAAGCTGAAAGGTACAAAAGATATGAAACATTATACGATGATCTACTGTGGAGTAACATACAATAGACTTGCAAGTAGTGGGGTAGCAATTATGGTTAACAAGAGGTGGAAAAATAGGATAGTGGAGTATTCCGTTGTAAATGAGCGAATTGCGACGTGCAAATTCAAAATAGAGAGGGGCCACTTAATACTTATAGGCGTGTATGCCCCAGAAGAAGGAAAGAAAGAGGACACACGGACGTTTTATGACGATCTTCAAAAACAAATAAGCAAAATAAACAAAAGTAGTCATGTCCTCGTCTGTGGCGACCTAAATGCCAGGGTTGGGAACATTCCGATTCCGGGAGTTGTCGGGGTATTTGGAGAACAGCACTTAAATAAAAACGGAGAAGAACTTAGACAGTTTGCAGACTTCAATAAGTTGAAAATTACTAATACCTTTTTCAGGAAAAAAGAAATACACAAGTTCACCTGGAGGGCCAGAGGCCTCAGATCACTGATAGATTATGTAATCGCAAATGATAAAATTAGTAACCAAATAGAGAATGTACAAGTACACCGAGGATGTGATATATTCAGACCACTACCTAGTGATTTCAACAATAGCAATGGTAGCAAAATGGAAGAAAATTAGACCAAGGAAAGAGACAAGTCAGGAAATTTTCAAAGTGTACTTACTTGAACAAGAAAGCATAAAAAGACTATATCAAATTCGATTACAACAATTTCTGTCAAGTGTTCCAACTGTTGATGATGTGAATAAGGAATGGCAGAAAATAAAGGAATGCATAGAGAGGGCAGCATATGAAACTTTAGGAAAGAAAAAAAAAGCATAAGAAAAGAAAGGGACTGAGAGTATGGAACGATTGTATAGCGAAAGCCATAAAAGATAAAGATATATCATATAAAAAATTCCTTCAAAACAAAACCCAAGAAGCTAAAGAAGAATATAAACAAAAAAAGGAATAACGCTAAACAAATAATAAGATCTGCACATAATGACTCATGGGATAGATTTATAAGTACCATCGAACATGATATACATGGAAGATAAATGTTTGAGTACAAAGCGTTAAGACATTTAAATCAGACGGAGAAAGATGTTGCAGATATACGCATAATCAATGAAGAACAATGGAAGGAACACTATAAACCTTTGGTGTACTGGAACTGTTGAACCTAAAGAGGAAGAGCTTCGCTACAACAATACTGTGGATTCCATCTCCTTGGATGAATTAAAGCAAGCCTTGAACAGTATAAAAAACAGGAAGGCATGTGGTCCTGATGGAGTTAACATGGAACTCATAAAATATGCAGGCCCCCTAAGCGAATTTAGACTGCTTCATCTGTTCAACGAATGCTGGAAATCTTATAAGACACCCAATAGCTGGAAAATAACAGAGGTCATATCTGTCTTTAAAAAAGGTAAAAGAAATGAATGTGGAAACTACAGGGGTGTCAGCCTCATGAATGCCGCTTATAAAGTATTTGCAAAAATTATCAACGCTCGATTGAAAATTATAGCAGAGGCTAAATTACAAGAAGAACAATCGGGATTTCGAAAAAGGACGCTCTTGTAACGACAATATTTTTAGTCTTAAAAGAATATTAGAAAAACGACGAGAAGTAAATAAGGAAACCCATATAGTGTGGCGTCGTCGGGTGCGAGTAACATACAGACACGGAGTTGGTTATACAGTTTTATTTACAAGTTTTATTACACTATATACACACTCCTCGGAAACGCGCTGCACTCCCAGCACTGCACCTCTCTGAAGCATCCCCGCCCCAGCCTGACGCAGACCCCAGCGGCTTGGCGCCGCTCCTGGTCTTTTGTCCCGTGGCAACCGCCACACCTCGCTGCCGAAGCTCGCGATAACCCCTGGCGGGTGAAATGTGCCTTCCGCACTGCGATTCGGTTCAAACTCGAATGAACACGGCTGGTTACTCTCCAGCCGCCTCGCGAGGGGTCACGTGACAGACCTCACATGCCGGCGGCGTCCTCTCATCCCGAAACGTGGGCCTGTTTGCAATTTTGGAGTCCAGCTGCACCGCGGCTGGACTCGCCTATCAATTCCCTCTGCGCCAGTTGACACCCGCGTTCCGAGACACGCCCACCCGGGCCCTTAGGAAGGGGCCCACCTGTGGTGGCCTTCCGCTTGCCGCCAAAGGACTGCCCCCGAGGGGCCGGCCTCTGGCGGCCTTCCGCTTGCCGCCAAAGGACTGCCCCCGCCCCTTCGCTGGCCTTCCGACATGTGTTGTCCATCTGGCCCCTTGGCACGACTTTACAATAGCCTTTATGGACTTCGAGAAAGTTTTTGATAGCGTGGACAGACACAAGCTATGGAAAATAATGAACGAAAGTGGCTATCCTGAACACCTCATAAAAACCATCAAAAATATGTATAACGAGACCAAAATTATAATAAATACTGGTATAAAAAAGACTGAAGAAATATTAATAAATAGGGGACTTAAACAAGGATGTAGTTTATCTCCAACACTATTTAATATATATATTGATGACCTTATTAAAAAAATGGAGATGCATAGCTTGTTCTGGAATACAGTTGAAGCAGAATAAACACCTAAATGTTCTACTTTACGCAGATGACGTAACAATACTGCAAGAAAGTGAAGATGATCTGCAAAAAGCTGTATACACACTGCATCAACTGGGAAGAAATGAGTATAATCTCCGAATTTCTAAAACGAAGACTAAAGTTATGGCCCATTGCGGTAAATACCCCATACGCTCAAAAATAGTTATTGACAACACAGTGATCGACCAGACTTCAAATTTTAATTACCTTGGTTATGACATCAGTTATGACACAGATAAAGACATAGAAAATAAAACTAATAAATTTCAATCAATATGTGGAATAATAAACAGAACACTACAGAACAAAGCAAGGAAAGACACAAAAATTGAGTTCTATAAGACAATGGCTGCTCCAGTTCTCCTGTATGGAAGTGAATCGTGGATAATGAAAAAAAGAGACCAAAGTAAGTTTCAAGCAGCAGAAATGAGATTTCTTAGGAAAGTTAAAGGCTGCATTAAACAAGACCAGATAAGAAATGAGGATATCCGTAAAGAACTAGACAACATAAATGAAAGGATCTTAGAAAACAGGAAAGAATGGCGGCGCCATATCGAAAGAATGGAGGAAGATCGTATTCCACAATTAGTGATGAACTACCAACCGAAGGGAAGAAGAGATATCGGCCGACTCAGAAAGAGATGGTCCTGAAGTGCAAAGTGAAGACGGAACAGGCATTCCTGCCTAATCCTTGGAATGGAGAAGAAGAAGAAGAAATGGAAAGGAAAGATCGCGCGCGGTCCGTGGCCCGTTTGTTAGGGTACTGCACAGACATTCGCCTGGTGTTGATTGGAGTAACCACGGAAAACTACCGATGAGAGCATCAGGCTGCTAGAATTCTGTAGACAGCGCCTGACTTCGACCAAGCTAGGGTAGAAAATCCTGCCACATTTGATAGTGGAGCCCTAGGATCTCCTCGCTAGTGCCATTGGAGTAACATCATTTGATGCCTTGACCTCCCTGTCCATCCCCCTCGTGCGCCCCCACGCTCGCCCCCGCCACTTCCGCTCCCGCGGAATCTGCTTCGTGTTCCGCCAGAAATACGCTCGAGGTCGCCGCCGCCCATGCAGCGACCGCCGTCCACTCTGCAAGAGCGTCGCCCCGCACCACCCTGCTCCGCCCCGACCACCCTGCCCCGCCCCGCCCCGCCCCGCCCCGTCCCGCCCCGCCCCGCCCCGTCCCACCGAGCATCGTTCTCTCCCCTCCCCGCCCCGTCCCACTCCACTCCTGTCCCGCTCCGCCCCACCCCACTCCTGCTCCTCCCTGCCGTCCCGCCACGCCCCGTCGCGCTCCGCTACGTGTCCCGCGCCCTGCTCCAGAGTTAACAGGCGTTCGCTAAGCGCGCGCGAATAGGTGGTGTTTATGGCCGGCGGCCCGCCGTGCCGTGCCGTGCCGTGCCGTGCCGTGCCGCGCGGAGATCTGGCAGAGCGCGGCGGTGCGGCGGCGTAAGCAGAGTGCCAGCTGGGATCGCGCCCTCACCACCCCTCCACTCCCCTCCATTGCACGTCTGCCACCTTGCAAATGTAAATACACCAACTCACGGAGGAAGCAGCCCCCTTTCCACCGTACGCTCCCGCGTGTCGGAGGGCAATTTATCGCAATCGAGGCAATATTTTGAATGCATTTTAATACATATCTCTTTTATCCATATTCTTGAATTGTATGATGGTTCTTGCGTTCTAGTACTTTAAGAATCCATTTTTGCAAGCAGTCAAACGAACTTACGTAGTTGACGGGGGGGGGGGGGGGAAAGAAAAAAGAAAAAAAAAAAGAACCGTTGGAGTATATCAGATCCATGATACTGTATCAAGGAACCTTGTTACAGTATTATGGATCTGGTATACTCCAACGGTTCTTTTTATTCGGTGAAATATTGGCATAATTTATAGAGCATTATGGACTTATTGTACACTTGTCATTGAGCCCTGAAGAATCTAAGTAATAATACCAATAAATTGTGAATTATATTCTGCGTGCAGTCACAGATTGTAAATAAATCACTACAGTTGCCTTAACATTTCTATTTATGAATTGCTAAAGAATTGAATCCTTTTACAAAATTTAAGTCAGCATTGTCTCAAAAAAAAGGTCTTAAATTTGCTACTTGGCTGGATAGGCAATTACCTCCCTGAGAGGCATTAGATTTGAGACGAAATCTAGAATTGTGTTGATTATGCTGCGAGAATTCAGTAAGGGCACATAGAATACTCATAAAGTCCTGGAAACAATAATTGTGCGAAATCAGAAGTAAGAATGGGATAGACTATTGTCTTTGAACATGTTGGTTTTCTGTGCATTGGAAGATTCCTTGTGAAAACTCGTCATTTTCACAAACATTGATTTATACTCGTTATCCCCCATGCATTTTCATAATACATATCTGACTGTTGAAGCGAAAGCGTAAAATAATGATCATATTGTGAAGGTGACAAACCCCGGCAAATAGCTGCCAGTTGTGTGGGCAGGCATTAATCAAGTATTCATAACCACTCATTGTGTGATGCAACGAGTTCCCTATTGAAGCCGGAGAGGTTTGCAGGTTTCGTTCACGTAATACTGCGACCTCTTCGAAGACTCCTACGTATTCCTACGTAGTGCTTACACGTCATACTAAGACTTCGATTTCGTATTTATTACATTTCTATCATTCGTAGCATACAATACTAGCAACTGCTCATATGGTTTCTTACTTTAAATCACAATAGTTGCCGGCATAACCTAAGGTTTTAATATATCATGTTTAAAAACACATCTACATCATCTATTTATCACTAACATTATTATTAATCACGATGCTGTTTGAAAGCTGTTCTCTTTATGAAGAATTACTTGAGGGTTTAATGAAGACTAGAATTTTGTGGTGCCAATCATATTAAACAGAGTTAAAACTTGATTATTTTTTAGGCATGTAGCAATTCGTGAAGCCAGTGCCCCAAGTGAAACAAATTCGTAGTCATCAAAGCGGGTGGTATTGTGCAGTCAATATTACGAAGAAAATAAAGTTTGTTATAAGAGTTGATGTAATTTCTAAGAGTTTAGAAGAAAAAATTGAATCTTTTTAATAATTAATTTTTACAATAATTCCTTGTACATTGTGATGTTTAATTGCTTAAATGCCTTCTTGCACCCCTATATGAGTCAGAATAAATGCAGCGTGCAGTGTGCACTTGTGCCCGTTCGTATGTTGCTAATGCTTAGACCTCCCAGGTCCTTCATCTTGGTTTCTTGATGGGGAACTGGCCATTGCTGTGATCCTATTATAACATTCTAAAAGAATTCTCGAAAAACCTTGTTTGGGGGGTTTTTAGTGCGTTCAGAAGTGATCATTATCTTGTTGGATTTCGTTCGACAAGACGAATCGGCTGGTACGGATCCTTTTAGAATATTCTAGAATGTAGAAGAATCGTATTTTCGGGAGTTTTAAGGCGCCTTGGGTATGCATAAAGTAAGAATGTGGTTGCAGTTGAGTGTGAAGGGTGTTGCCGCGTACAACGCGCTCTATTAAGAGTTTACGACAAACTAATACGATCCACAAGTATACAACGAAACTAACAGCATACCCTCAATCATGCTACTCATTTTGTCACAATTAATCTCTCTCTCTCTCTCTTTTTTCTCTCTCTCTCTCTTTACACTAGTAATGTCGCTCAGCTGAAAAACAGCGGCATTTAGCTAAGCGATTTACTTGTTCTATAATTTGAGGAGACAATTGCAGATGCCGATGCAACCGATTCCTAATTGCGATTAGGTTACGGCACTGACGTTACCACGTGATGAATTGCCAATTCTAATGTCGATTTCACTCACACCACTTTATAATTTTGTTCATAGTGAAGTGGTATAATCCTGTGAATGACAATACTCCTTTTCGGCATAACATGAGTCGTTACTTGATTTTTCAGATGGACAATAATTAATCCTAATTTTGTAATGAATATTAAAATTTAAAAAAGTATTTCTATTGATCCTTTTTCATGTAACTTACTACACTCGAAGATGAGCTAAAGAAGCAACTGTGTTTGTGTTATAATATTTCATTTTCTATGAACTTGTAAAACTCAAATACATTTGTAACTTCACAATTGCAGCGGGGACTCTTCGCCAAGACCGCTGAGAATTTAATTTTGTTTTGTGAATTAGCCATTGTAGTATCAGTGTATTCAAGAATTTTACACGGAAATAATAAATCTGGGAAGTATATTTTAAACATTATGAAGTAATTACGAAATTCTTATTGTTCAAAGATAAAACAGTTTAAAACCTTTCCAACTGTTTTTAATTTTTTTTTTTAAATGCCAAGTGAAGGGAAATACTAGGAAGAATATGATTAGGTAAAAGATAACATTAATTTGTAACATATGTTTTTTATTATAATAGAATATACAATTAAAAATGATTGTGATGCACATGGACAGTATATGAGTAATTACAACCTTCAGGTTTCAAAAATTCTAAGAAATAAAACATTTTGCACTTGCGCTCATTCCTTTCCGCTTATGAAACTAGTCATGGGAACTAATGCATCATTTTAGAAAAAAATAAAAAATAAATATACCATCTCTCTTTGTAATCATCACAGGTCAACACTTTTTAAAAGCCTGAAAATTGCTTAGTGCTCAATCTGGTAGGAGGACCCAGCCCAAGCAATCCTGGGGCCTCCACTTTGGTTACAACAGAGCACCCTTTGCACACACACACAAACACACATAACCCCAGCAGCCTCCGTAAGCTATATATAACCCCATAGCAATATGTAGTATTAACATTTGATAATTACTTTTGAAAATCAACAAAAAAACATGTGCAATATCATATTTGCATAGATGTTTGCAAACTGTTGCCATAAGAAAAAAGATCACATTGGTGGGCCTTTGTGGAGATAATTCAATGAATCACAATTTTATTTTTCTGAGAAATATCTTTGGAATGTATTTTTTTACACAATGAGAAAATTCAAGAATGCATAACAGTTGCAAACATAATATTACATCAAGCCACTGATGTTCCATTAAAACACAATATAATATATATGTTTTTAATTGCATTCAACTACCAAAGAAAATCTACAATACAGCCATAATTACAACAAATTATTAACCTCTAGGAGGGTTATTTTGTACATGGTGTGAAGCCATCGATATTTATTCACTATTTAGTGATTAATTCAACATTAATTACAAACATATTTATCAATGTCATCAAAGAGCCATGACTCCTTTGGGGTTTGGACTAACAGCGGCCTTTGCCCTCATATTCTTGTTCCTCAGTGCATTGCACTGCTAATCATTAATGTGATGTACTATACTGCACAACAGGTTTGTGCTTCAGAATATCACAATATTTCCTTTATGCTGCCCGGGAGTTTTAAAACTAGCTACATTTTTGGTGCTCTAGAACTTTCCATATAGCTAGGTGCACCACTGGCTTAAAATCGTCTATTCTTGTACTATATATTTAGCTTCTCCTCCATAGGATGCAGCTTTGAACATGGTTTTGTGCCGTGTAGGGGCACGAGATAAAAAAATACACAAGTGTAGCCAAAACCCTTGAGGAGGCGTGGCGGTCGACCGACTCGACACAGCACGTACTCCAACAACCCGAAAAGAAGGCCTCTCGACATAAACCAGGCCAGAAAACAAGGTTAATGACAATAATCTACGGAAAGAAGAAACGACAAGACAGACACAGTTACATGGCTGACGACGCTATGGGGCGCAGGAGGTTGGGCGGCAGCACGAGGCTGAGCTGAAGCGGCTGGGAGCCCGCGCGGGGGCCGTGGGCGGGGGCGTGAGCCCGCCCGCCCAGGGCGCCCTGGCCCGCCCCGCCCGCCGCCACGCCGTGGGCGTGGGCGTGGGCGTGGGCGGCCGACGCGGCCTCGCGTGCGTGGCGCTTCACGTGCTTGGCCAAATGGTCGGAGCGCATGAAGCGGCGCGCGCACACGGAGCAGCCGAACTTCTTCTCGCCCGTGTGGGTGCGTTTGTGGCGGGAGAGCTCGTCCGAGCGGGAGAAGCGGCGACCGCAACGTTCCCACTGGCAGATGAACGGCTTCTCGCCTGGAACACAGAAAGAAGGCACCCGATCAAAAACCAGCCCCGTGCGGAACACCCTGCCTTAAGGCAGGTTGCCATGTTTATTTGGCTTCTTCGCTGCCCGGAAGACGCCGCTACCTACGCAAAGAGGTGCCGACATTACGTACGCCATTCAGCGACCTTCCTCAGGGCTAAATGCGAGGAAGGTCGCAAAATGGGGGCCGAAACTTTGGCACCTGCGCCTAGGACGCGGCGTCTCCCGGACAGGCAGATAGCTACTGACTCCGGCCGCGGAAGCCTACGCTCTTATTTGACATTTATATATTTACTTTTTGATTCTTCTGGAATATCTCGCTCGTTATCAAACATATATAATGCTAAGACGAGTGTGTCAGTGCTGCCAACGTTAATACGAATCATTTTCTCTTAGTGCGTGCGTTGCGTAAGAACTGACAGTGCCTACGAAAGCGGTATACATTGTCTTCTTCTATCGCATTATGCAAATTAACGATGGGGTAACTGATATAAATAATTAACAAGTGATCTACCGGAAAAGCATTGGTATAATGAAAAAAAATCTAGATTGCGAGATGATTGTGGATTTTGTGCCTCTATACAACTGGAGACTGATAGCTAAAATAAGTTTAAGCCTCTCAAGGGCCGCGACCCGAGTCTTTCAGCGAGAACGATATTGTTAGCCTCGTCTTTATCATCGCAGGTGCGACAATCTCCTCCACCACGACAGGAAAATGGGCCTGTCTGAAAATGTACTCTGCCCAACGCCGCCAAGTGCGCGAGATAAAGAGGGAGTCTCACCTGTGTGGGTCCTCATGTGGGCCTTGAGGTGGGAAGACTTGAAGTAATTCTTGCCGCACCCCTCGTGGTGGCACTCGTAGACGCGGCGGCGCGTGTCCACGGCTTGGGCGTCCTTGGCGCCGGCTGGGGCGGCTGCGGCGGGGGCGGCGAACAGCACGAAGGAGGTGGCGGCAGGGGCGGCGCCGTGCGGCGCCTGCGGGGGCGCCACCACGATGTGCGTGACGGCGGCGGCCGGCGGCGGGGAGCCCCCGGCGCCGGGGGCCGCGGCGCCGCCGCCCATGCCCTTGGGCCCCAGGCGGGCGGGCGCGTGGGCGTGGGCGTGCTGGGGCGGGGCCCCGCCGGGGCCCGCCACCGGGATCAGCGTCCCGCCCGTCAGTATCACAGCTTGCGGCGGCCCCTCGGCGCCGCCCTTGGCGACGGACACCGGGACCAGGGGGAAGAGCGGGCGGGCGGCGCCGGCGGCCGGCGGCTTGGGGGCGATGGCCACCGGCGGACTAATACTGGCGCTGGGCGCGGGGCTGGGGCTGGCAGAGAGATTCGTCAGTGAGGCATTGCTTCCGACGGCGCTGCTGCTCTGAGATCGGTTGATACCCTGAGTTTGAGTAGGCGGTGAAGAAGAGAAAGGAGAAGTAGAAGTAAATGATAGTAGTGATGATGATGATGGCGGTGAGAAGGACGACGACGACAACGAAGAAGATGGGGGTGAAGCAGGTACAAAGTGCGCGCATTTTTTAGCCTGCTGCCCGTTTTCTCGATTCGTGTCCTTGCTGTTTACGAAAATCTCTTCCTTGCGGGAACTCATCTTGTACTTGAGGCTCTTCAGGATGTTGATCTCCTTCTGCTCGGGGGCGGCCTCCGGGCGCACGCACACGCCGCACATGTTGTACTCCTTGACGGCGCTGGAGGGCTGCTCCTGCGGCTGGGCCTGGGCCTGGGCCTGGGCCTGGGGCTGGGGCTGGGGTTGTTGGCCCTGGGGGCGGTCACCCTGCGCCAGCGGCTGCGGGGAGCAGGTGCCGTCCTTGTTGGCCTTCATGATGACGGAGACCGGGCGCGGGGCGGGGGCCTCCGGGCTCGGGGAGCGCGGCGGGGTGTTGTTCAGCAGCAACTGCAACCCAAACGCCGCCTAGTCACTCCACGCGTCCACACGCATCGATTGGGGAGGGGGAAGGGAGAGCTTGGCTTCGCGGTGAAACGACGGTGCACAAGGAAAGCGTCACGTCTCAAAAATCGTCAATTTGTTGGAGAACAGTTTTAACCTGAGTGGAGCTGTTCATTTCGGGTTCAAAGAATGTTCAAATCTATATATCTTCTCTCTCGTGTACCTTCTTAATTTAATTTGTTATAGTAAAATTTGATCATTTTGAAAACATTTCTTCACTCCACAAAATAAATCAAATGACAATCTTTGAGATGTGAAACGTTCCTTGGGCAGCGACGCATAGTGACGTTGGAGGGACGTAAACCAAACCTCTGCCAGTATATTTGCTTCCACTTAATATAGTACTGATTTGTGCATTATCGGCGTTCAAGTGAATTATCACGTTTATAACCTGGATAATGAGTTTAAAGGCGTGTCCTTTCCCAAACGCGTCCTTAAGTTTTCAAATGTGAAGGCCGGGCCGCAAAGGAACGGGTCCAGCCTCTTGGCAAGATAGCCACACCACCCACCGAAGCATTGGCTGTTGTACGGTCACCAAGCCTTCCGCCGCGAATCTCCCGGGCCTTACCGGTGCGTACAAAGATTCCCGCCCGATTCCCTCGCTCTATTTTATCCCGCCCGCGGCTCCTGCGCCGGCGCCGCGCTTTATCTCGCATGGCCTTGCCTGCCCCACCCGCCTTCCCCGCCCTCTATCGCGTGGAAAGTTCCCGCCAGCGGCGCCTTCGGCTGTCGCGGCCGACCCGACGCCTCTCGCGACCCGACGCGCGCCGCCGCCGCTCCGCCCGGTGGAGTGGGGTGGGCGTGCCTCGTGGTCGGCCCCGGTGTGTCGCAAATGGCCCAGGGACTGGGTTGGGCCGCGCCGCGCCTCGCCGCGAGCCGTTCTGGCCGGGCCAGGCCTCCCAACTCGACGCTTGACTCGCCAAACGGTGAAAGTACACGCGCCGTTACAAGAAACGAATTGGTTTCGTATTACCATTTTCTTATATATGCAATATTATTGACTTACAAATGTGGCAGAAAAGAATTAGTGCTCAATTAATTTGAATTTATATTTATTATTATTTTAATTATGTGTCGTATTGTATTAACGATATTATCATTGTTGTAGTTATTATTATTGTTATTATTATTGTTATTATTATTGTTATTATTATTGTTATTATTATTGTTATTATTATTGTTATTATTATTGTTATTATTATTGTTATTATTATTGTTATTATTATTGTTATTATTATTATTATTGTTATTATTATTATTATTATTATTATTATTATTATTTCTTTACTGTAAGTGAATACTACAACGCAACCACAAAAGGATTTATAACATTAATTACTATTACATAATAAGCTCCCAATTTTAACATTCTCAATTTTTGATTAGGTGTAGAAACAACATAAGGTATATAATAAGTCAAATGACCTGCGTCCTTTCTTACTTAATTGAACTATTCAATTAATAAATTATTTAACCTTCCTTTCGCAGACAATACGACAACTGTGCCGAAAGGGATGAATTAATTGAGAATAAAGGCTACTAATATTATGCCAAATCACAAAAACCTCTTTGTCATTGTCCATGGATGCACTATTTAATTGATACCAATGTATCTCATTTACAGCAAAACAGCTGAGTGACCTGTTTGTGCCAAATTATCGGTTCTTTTCCAACAATTACGTTCTCCTTATCTCGGTTCCCCGACCCTTCTTTAGGTCACGACCTGAGTTCGATTATTGTTGTACTTCAATCATTTATCACGAAGAGTGAAGCTTAAGAAAAAGGAGCTCACTATCGTCATGAAATTTTGATAAAATAAATCAGTCTCTTAATTCATGAAAATGGCGTCCAGTTCATATTCAAAAACAACATTAAATATTACGGGAAATGGAAGAGAACTAAAATCAAGATGGCCGACAGACGTTAGTACTTTATCATTCGATATTTGGAGGTAAAGAATGAATTCGCCGCAAATCCGAAAATATCGAAATTAACCTATAAGTGACATCTAATTACCTAAATGTACGGAAAAAACATTATGTAATACAGATGCTAAACTCCTATTAATATTTCATTCTCTCGTGTAGACAGTAAAGCCTTTAAGCAGTAATGTATTAACTTTGTAACTGCGTGTGTAGTGAATTTTCTAACAGTACGGGCGATCCCCACTAATTGAATTGAATAGGTCAATTGTCAAGGAGTGAGATTGACAGTTGGTGGTTAAGATATTAGCAATCGTAACCTATTGGAAACGACATCAGATACGTTTTTCATTATGGCTTCCGTTCGTTAGCGAAAGCGTTTAATTAAGAACTCCCGAAGCATATTTACTGAAAGGTTCTATACAAGATATTTACATTATTGCATTACTTAACCCAGCACAATACGAGTTTCGTGTAAGATATAAGAACATTGGATCTGCGTTCAATATGTGAGTAAATTTCGAAAATTTGGAAGACGCAATCCATTAAAAAGAATGAGCGGATGAAATAGTAGCAATACCACTGATTGAGAAGCATTTCGGTACCACGACATGCAGTCGCTGACAGAGCACCCACGCCTCACATGTCCCTGTCTGCAATCCTGTGCTCCTTCGCGCCTCATCACGCCCCCTCACCACGCGTTTAATTTTAACCCTTCTCGCCAACTCGTGGCGACTGCGTTACGAAACCACCGAAAAAAATGGCGCTTGTGCCGAGTCACACACACACACAAGCCTCGCAGCAGCGGAGCCACACATACTGGACAGAGGCGGTCCTTCGCTCCAAAGAACAAGGGCGGCGGGCGGGCGCCGAAGCGACGAAGGCGGGAAGCGACGCTAGGACAGTACAGGACACTCACGCGGGCAAGCTGGCAGTCGCTGGCGAACTGGCGGCAGGCGCGCTTGCGCAGAGGCAGCTCCAACTCCTCGCTCTCCGAGTCCGAAGGCTGCGGCGTGGGCAAGTTGAGTGGTGGCATCTGGTTGCTGAAGTCGTAACCAGCTGCGGCTGCCGCTGCTGCTAACTTGCGCTTCTTGTCTAGCGGGTGCGCTGCGCGGCCGGCGGCGGCGATGGCGGCGGCGGCGACGTCCACGTTGTTGCGGCCGGCTTTGAACGACAGCAGCGTCTTCACCGCCTCCAGATCCACGGGGCTGCCCGCCCGCACCTGCCAAAACACAAAGCGGTCATTAGCCTAGGTGGCCACACCGTGCCGGGGGATTCTTTTAAGCGCGCGCGCGCGGGCGCTGCTGCCCTCTGTTGTCACGAGTACTAACTCATTGAGCAGCGGGTTGATTGGAGATAACGGAACCACACTCATTGCTATCTCATTTGTTTTAATCGCTGAACATGCCCTACCTACGATATGCACCCACGTTTAACTTGTCTCTCATTATCAGCAGGGTCGGTTAAATTTGTTCGTTAAAGCACACATTGCATTCGTCATACTAAAACATGTTACATATACCAATTAATTGGTATCCAATTGATTATGTATTGGTATCCAATTAATTGGCCTCCAATTAATTGGTTTTGCATAAAGTAATTAATATACTAGTAAATAGTACATAATACAAGTATAAATAATTTCTAATGATTTGAAAAATAATGCAAATAATATTGGCTGTCTGATAGAAGCCGCGTCGAAGGCTGTAGTGGCAACGTTTCGACCATCTTGTGGTCTTCCTCAGGGCTAGTCAGCCCTCAGGGCTAGTCAGCCCTGAGTCAACCCATTGACTGTGGCCGCGGAAGCCTATGACCTGATTTGAAATAGCAAATTGAAAATTTGCAAAGAACTAATTTGCAATTTTGGGCAGACTGTTGACAATATTGTTATTTATAATTGTCACCTTTTTAGTCTTTTTTCTTTTATTGGACGTAATTAAGCTCGGAAATATATTCCGCAATCGTAAAAAATCTAAGTTGGGTCCATGTTACTGAGGAACAACGTATTTTAATAATTAGAATTTTGTCCAAAGAATTGGTCGCCCCAACCGGGATTCGAACCCGGGCCTTCCGTTTTACGTCCAGATTGTTTTGTTTACACGAGACCCCCAGAAATGGGCGCCGACACGCAAAGAGTTTGGTTGGTCGGCGCGCCCACTCGCAAAGCAGCCCAAGGGGGGGGGAGTGAGGGGGCGGAGCGCAGCGACCCCCAGGCGGCCGAGTGGGCGGCCGGGCTAGCGCGCTCCATTGGCAATTTGCAAGGGGGCGGCTGAGGGCGAGCGCCGCCAGCGGCTGTGGGAACGTCGCGCGGGCCATCCTCCGCGGGCAATTCCCCGCAACGAGCAAAGTAGATAATGGGTCGACACGGCCTCTCAAAAGAGGACGGCGGCGGCGGCGGCCGCGGGGGGGGGGGGGGGGCCGCTAGGGGCGCGGCGGACGCACCTACTACTATTACTATATTCGCGCGTCTGGCCTAGCAACAGCGGCGGCGGCGGCGGCGGTGGCGCAAAGCACGTCCAAGGCCGTGACGCCACGCGCGGCGCCGCGCTGGGGTCAACGGCTAAGACGGCACGCCCCTCCCGGCCCGCCCCGCCCACCCGCCCCCGCACGCGCCAGCGATACAAAGCGTCTACTCGCGACCAAGAAAAAGGGATGACGCGCATTCGCATTCAGCCAAGAGCGAATGCGACGTGAAATGTACTGTTGAAAAAACTGGCATGCCGCGAACACAAACATACAGAGTTAATGTTGGGCGTTTAGAATAGGAAGGTCGTTAAAAAGCCGAGGGATGCTGGCGGAAGTGCGATGGGCGCGAGCCCTGCCGCCCGCCGCCACCTGCGCGCGCCCGCGGAGGCCCTCCAGGGTCACCGCCACTTGTTTGTTGTGCCAGCGCGGAAGCGGCGCGGCGGGGAGGGGTGGGGGCAGCGCTGGAGGTGGAGGGGGGAGCGGGGCGCGGGAGACCCCGCGGCGCCCAGACGGAGCAGCGGCGCGCCGAGAAAGAGAAAGAGCGACGGGTGGACCGGGGGAGGTACGGGGGCGGGGGGGGCGCTGTTCACGTGATGCCCAGCTGACTGAGCCGTGCTGCGGCGGTGGCTCCGCCAGGCGCGCGGCCGCTGACGCAAGCACGGCGCGTGCAGGCCCCGCTCCGCCGCGTCCCCCCCGCGCCCCCGCACCCCCCTCGCCCCGCCTGGCGCCGTGCGTGCGCCGCTGCACGAGAAACCAAAGCAAAGCAAAGGCCTGCCCGCGACCCAGCCCACTGTCCACTGCCCACTGTCCCCTGCCCAGCGCCCAGCTCTCGGAGCCCGGCGCACCACGCGGGGTATTTCGAGCTGTTGGGCCTCGTGGGTTATTTCGGGGAGACTGCGCTGGGCGATGGGGTGCCGCGAATGTTCGCGTCCGCACCCGACCCTCCCAAGGCACTCTCCCTGAAGAGTCGCCCTCCGTGGCGGAGAAACAATCGGCGAAGCAGAGAAATAAAGGGTACTCACGTCGCTCTTGTGCGGAGGGGGCGTGTTGGGCGGCGACAGCACCGCGTCCGCGGGTCCTTCCACCATGCTGGCGATCCCGAAGGAAGGCTGCGCTGGGGAGTTAAAGGCGTCGACGGCCGTTGCGATGCACTCACTCGCACGGGGAAACAACACTCGGAAGAAAATGCGGCTCGCGCTCGCGAACAAGCACTGCACTCACTCTTCGCGACGCACTTCCCGCACGCACCGTACAACTAAGGCTCTCGCGTCGGCGTCCGCCGCGTTTATGGGAGGCCGCCCGGAGCATGGGACGGCGCGCGCGCGCGGGGGCCCGCCGCCGAACACGCGCTCTCGTATTGGGGCGGGAGCGCCGGGCCAATGGGCGGCGGGGGCGCGGTCCCGCCGGCCAATGGCGGCGCGCCGCTCCGCCGCCGTTCACGTGATCGCGCCCGTGGTGTTCACGTGCGCGCCGGCTGACCCGCGGCGCGGCCGCCCGTGATCGCGCTGTGACGTCACGGCCGGGCCCCCCGCGCGCCGGCCGCGGCCCCGGCCCGGGAAGCGGGAACCGGGTCGCCGCGCGCCGACGACGTCAGCGCTATTGATCGCACGCCCGCGCCCACGCCCCCGCGCCCGCGCCCAGGGCGTCTAGGGCGACGGTTCGCAGACGCACGCCCACGACAGGGCTCCGCTGCTAGGGAAATGTCAGCGTGACGCCCAACTGCGTGAGATGGAATGCGAATCGCACGCGATGACGAAACGGGCAGAGAACGCACTGAGAAATAATATATTTGAGCCTTAATGTGAAGAGGACTCCACACTCTAACCATCAGCATCCTTACGAATTTCAGGCCAAATTGAAAATAATTAACAAATGCAGTAAAATTCTGTTGTGAATTAAAGGCACTAAATTAAGACATGCGACGTTCAATCGCAATAGCACGTATTTTGAAGTGCTTCCATATGTCTTCATATTTAACACATAAACCGCCGCCCTCGCCCAGGGCGTCTAGTTCGAAGACGCCCTGGTCAGGGCTGCCAGGGAAATGTCAGCGCCCTGCAATAGCCTTCGACAACTGCGAGATGGAATGCGAATCGCGCGCGATGGTGAAATGGGCAGAAACTTTTGAGAAACAATATGAAAATCACACGTGATGAAATGGGCAGAGAACAGAGGGCAGGAAACGAACTGAGAAACAATGTTTGTGAGCGTTAGTGTGTACAGGACTCACACGAGACTCCATAATCAAACCTAAAGCATCCTTAGCGATTTCAACCCACAAAGAGAAGACCAATTGTGAATAAATTAAAACTATAATATAAACTGATTTATTACTCTAATTTGAGGATTGCTTTCCAACGAAATTTTCACGAGAAATCCCGTATATGATGCTGCATGGTAATTATTTCATTAAAGAACTTTCCTGTACTACTTAGCATTTGGTTGGCAGATCTTCGTCACATGATAATGGCAGTGCCGTACCCCCAACAACAGCAAATAAGAATTGCTGCATTTTCGCCCTGGGTTGTCACGTCAAATTACCAAACAAATGAACCATATGGCAGGAATGTTGTTAATCAGCTGAATACGATTACAAGCATCGAGAGTGGAGTGTTAAAGTGAGTTGCGTTCAGTAGAATTGTGATTAGCGTGTTCTGTTAGTTTTGTGGTTACTGTTAATAAGCTATCGTAACGTGGAAGAGCGAGTAGGCGACAACACCGCGCCCCTCCACACTTTCCTATGTAGCTAACTGAACAGTCAACTGTTCTAATTTTGTTCGAACCTTAATGGTGGCAGTTACTTTTTTCAGGCACTTATATTTGGAAATAACATAATATTTGTCACAAAACAAATACGTAGTAGGGAATATCCTCGAAATGACTGTTCCGTCCAATGCCTGAACTTCGGACACTGGTGGCACAGACCACGCCTCGGATTCGATTGGGCAATGAAGCTCTGAGAAAGTGTTTCTCTCAGAAAGGACTTTGCCCCCACAAACGAGGGAGGAAAACTTGCAAACAGTCGAACATCCTCAAACGCCGACTATTCGGACCGAGATCATCTCGATGTCCATTCCTTTGTCTTTAATATGTTTGATTTCTCATTTTGAAAGGACGTGTAAACAAAGAGTGGAAAAGAATATTAATAAGAACAATATATTTTATTTCCTATATAATTAATTTTACCTTTCCTCCCCGTATTCTAATATAGGGAGGAAAAATATTCTTATCACCTCAATATTACGATCTCGAATATCGAGCATAAAATCCGTGTTTAAGCTTCTTTTCAGCTGTAACTTCGCACACGTATCAGGATTAACGTCCATTATTGCTGTTCCGAATATGGTGATATAGTGTAAGATTGATGCAGGTGAAGACGAGAAGTGTGTACCGGAAAATCGATTTATATAGGGACTGTTGGATGCGTCATGCATAACTCTATTAGTAGAAGCTTTTGAGCTGATACTTGATAAATACGTCAGGGGGTAAGGTTCAGTTGTGCCATTCCGGAAATGGTTAAGGTATCCTAATTTTGAGGGATTCTTTACACAAAACCCCTATGATATTTTTAACATTTTCTGGGAAATGACTGAAAATTGTTCTTGAAATTCTTTGCTGTTATAGAAGAAAGTGCATTTATAAGCAAGGTAAAGTTCCGATTTTTATTAAAACCTCTGACTGATAGAACATTGCAAAACTCTTTATATTTTACTACTATTTTACTACACTAAATAGAAGTATTTTCGTTTGAGCACGCCACACTACTATTTTCGTGATTTTTGCTTTAAAAGAAACGCAGTGAGCCCCACATGTTTTATCGCTTGCTTCTACAAACTCTAAATTTTAATAAAATCATAATGTTAATAGAATGAACGCTCATCTGCCGTCATTTGTTCATTATTTCTTTGAGCGAGTTGAAATCAGTCTATTGAAAGCATTCTACATTTCCTCTTCGAGGAAGCATGTAAGATGATTATTAGAAAAGCTAAAAAAGCGAAACGCGAAAAGCTAATAAAGTTTTCCTTTGAATTATGTTTTTAAATATAAAGATTTGTGAGTGTTTGTAAACCGCCATGTCTAGCAATCGACTGACGTCTTTCACAAAAAAAAATTAAGTATTATAATTATGTGGTGCATTACATGACCTAACTTTCCATGCAATTTTGAATTTTCTCTTTCTCTCGTACTCCTCTGTATTTTCCCTCTCTCTTTCTCTTATTTTCCCCCTCTCTCTTTTCCCTCCTTTCTCTCGCTTTTTCCTCATTGTCTCTCGCTTTTTCCTCATTTTCTCTCGCTTTTTCCTCATTTTCTCTAGCTTCCCCACTCTCTCTCTTTCACGCTCTCTCTCCCACTCTCACTCTTTCCCTTTCTATCTTTTGTTCCCTCTTTCTCATTTCCTCTCTCTCTCCATCTGGCTAACTAACCGCATCCCCCAAGTCTGGGCCTAGTTTAATTCCCACGGTTAGTGTGTATATATATATATATATATATATATATATATATATATATATATGTGTGTGTGTGTGTGTGTGTATGTATGTGTGTGTGTGTGTGAGAGAGAGAAATGGAGGGAGAGATGGAGAGAGATGGAGAGAGAGATGGAGAGAGATGGAGAGAGATGGAGAATTCCTTTCACCGTAACTAGCAAACTCCACATTCCTGAGCTTGTCTTCGTCACACTGCTACAGAAACTGAGACGATTTTAAAGGAAAGCTACAACTATATTTTTGCCTCGACAGGGAATCGAACCCGGGATCATACCGCTGGAAGCTAGTACGCTGTTCATACAAGTAAAAACCCCTTTTCTGAAATACCTGAGTAATTGCTTAGTAATTACACCAGAAGGAAGAAAAGTGCCGTATGTCGCGCATTCCCACTATATTATTTGTATGATTGCGTGGATTGGAGGGTTCAAGATTGTTGTTTTACTTTTGCACGAGTAATACGAACTGGTAAAATTAATTCTTGTGAACTGTGTATTGCAAGAATGAAACAAGATTATATCATTTATTTCTATATTAATCTATCTAATCTTCTTGATTACAATGAAACGTACATTTAAGAATTTCAATATGGGCCACAAAATTGCTCATCGAGGTTGTGGACTAGATATGCCGAGTTCGTTTTTTGTCTGCAGAGCCAGGAGGGAACAAAGAGAAAGTTGCGACGGAAATATGAGAGTACAGCAGTCTCAACTCAGCAATTAGAGTTATCGTAAAGCATTTATATTATCAGGTTGTAGACAGAGCTCACGGTTAAAGTATGTAAGGTTTTTTTGTAACGTAATAACTTTATTCTGTGGATCGGGCATATGAATCGGTAATTAAATATACCCTTACTTTCCCATCAGCCTCAGGACAGAACATCGATATTTCTGTTTTAGGTTTGAATTTAGAAAATGCAAATATTTCTTTATATACGTTAAGAAATCATAAGTTTTGTTCACAAGGAAGTGGCTATCTAAAGAAAGGAACTAATGTCCTTTTATGTACGTGCGCAGATTATCTTCTCCCCAATACGTCATATTCAGTTTTTACTGTTTTTGACAGAATCTAAATAAATCTAAGATCTAAATGTAAACTTTATATGTACCGATTTCTTTGTTATTCACGAGCATCATATTATTTAGTAAACGTAAGCAGAATGTGCAGTAGACTGCACCGCATGGTAAATTATGTGCATGTGTAATGATTAGACGTAAGATGTTAATGCACTGAAATTTTTTGAAAAAGGCAACAAAAACTTAAAATTGGAAGAAAAAGCACCAATATATTTCACTGCACTCCACCTAAAATTAGCCTATATCAAAAAACAATATAACAAGAGGGCAGAATGAAGACGCACCTCACGCCCGGCAGAGATAGGCCTAATGATCGGCCTCGTACACTGCGCACTTCCCAGAAGAACATTTGGCATGGAAAAAAAAACCAAGTTGGGATCATCGTCTTGCCCTCTGACATAAGAGTATTTTGATTACATCGCAAATCTGTGCTCAGCGTTCACCGAAGAACCCACCGCTCGACCAAGTGCCCAGATACCACCGCTTGTTTTCTTATTGCAAAGAAATGCTATCTGAAGCCACAATGCAAGCTTTTCGGATCAAAAAATTCAATGTGATATGTAAACCGAAGTGAAAGCTTCAGTGCAGGCAAAAATAGATTCGTTACCAGTTGACAAATAATGTGATTAATAGAACTGAAAAGAATTTAAACGTGTTTTTGTAATCAAGACTAGAAAGAAATATGCCTACATTTTAAAGGGAAAAAAGTATTTTAAAATAAAAAGAAATATATCTAAAAAGTCATTTACGTCATAAAAAGACCACAAAAAAAGGCAAAATAAAAATTCGTCAGAATGTTTAATTTTTCATAATTCATGTACATTAACTGCCTCTAAATGTTTTCATTAGAATGAAATAGGCATTTTCCTAAACATGTCTATGTCTAGTAATGAGGGCGCTCAGGTTTTCGTCAAACGATTTGCACATCCGTACGCCACAGCGCATACAACACCTTTTTACTTCTGGTACAGAACCGTCCTCTTCCGCGACATACACACAAATAAGAAAGAACCCACGGCACCAATCCAGCATGGTGATCATTTGGTTGCCCCAACATGGCTGCCAAAAAAGAGAGATTCAATTTACTACGGTATGCTTGATACTACGTCTTTTTTTATGCCGTATATTTCAATCTCATGGGCTGTAATTGATATTTTTAGAGCAGTATTAACCGAGATTTTTCCAATCAACGGCATGCGAATAGCGGAGGAGTATCGTAACAAACGGACCACGGACCGGTGCAATCTTCCCTTCCTCTTCCTTGTCCTATCATCACCCCTTACTTACTCACAATTACTTACTGCGGCACACTACCACACACGTTAGGAGACTGTGAGGAACCACACACGTTAGGAAAACCCCACAACTCTACCCGAAATTAACCATCTGAGGGGGTGGGGAGAACATTGCCATCGCCGCGACAAAAAACATGCACTACAAATACAAGACTAATTTTAATGACAAAATACTATCGTAATAAAAACTTGTATTAATTTTGAGATATCCTTAAATAGATTATTCTTCATACCGAAGGGACTCGAGATAAAAATTAAAATGGCGATTTAGTCGATAAATGAATATATTGTTTTGAATTTTATATTCGGCTAAAATAACTTTTTTTTTGTTTTTATCATTTTTTGACATGTTGACAGTTTAAATCTCAATTAAAAAGTAATAAACGCGAATACCGTCAAATTACTCCACCTGTAAGTATAAAATATGTTTACCAAGGTATTTTTTTAAAAAATAGGTTTAAAAATATCGGTAGTTTTAAGGTGGTGAGCATTATTAATTTCGCTGTTTTAACTTTGAACATGGTTTGTTGGCGATTTCGTATCCCCATTATCTAGGTGTGTCCCGGCTTCCTTTAACATGCTCTAAAAGCTGATGATCTTCGATGATACCGGCAAAGGTTGATAGGGGCATTAATTGATGTCACTGCAGTGTCTCTGACATGGTCTAGGGTTCGTGTCCCGACGGTGGCAGGATTTTCGACACTAGCTACGTTGCTACGTCGAATTCAGCCTCTGTCTGGAGTAGAATGGCCGGAACAGTACCATAACACGCGCGACCTTTCCTTCCTCTTCCTTATTCTATCACCCCTTTCTTACACACACTTACACTCTCGTGCACTACAATATCACCAGTACATTTGGAACACCAGTACATTTGAACGAGAATGCCATTTTAAGTATTTATTGTTAATTTTTAAGTTTTCAATTTTTTACTTTCACTAGTGTGTTGAATACAGAATGGTGCAAAAAATAATGTCCAGATTGTGATGAAAATGTTCGTTTAAGAGGTTACAGGTAGCGAAACAGATGATTCACGAACGTGTCAAGTTTTCTGTCTGTCTGCCTCTGCATGTCTGCCTCTGCATGTCTGCCTCTGCATGTCTGCCTCTGCATGTCTGCATCTGTCTGCATCTGTCTGCCTCTGCATGTCTGCTTCTATCTGCCTCTATCTGTCTGTATATCTGCCTCTGTCTGTCTGTCTGTCTACTGTTTGCCTCTGTCTCATCTATTAACTACGATGGCTTCGGGTCGATGTTTTATTAACCACGATGTTGTGTTGGTGGTATCGCATCACTATTGCCGAGACGTACCGCCGCAGCACGAGGACTGTTTGGTGAAACGTGAGCGGCAGCGGCCACTGCGAGCCGCCTGGCCCGAATTCTTATATTCGAGCAGTGCTGATTGAGTTTACCATCGACATTCCTCCCAACACTGATAGAAGATTTTCACTGCATCCATTGGATCCATTCCGGACTTCAGAGAAGGATTTTGACGCTTTCAAAATACTTTTATAGTGATGACTGACGAATAGCATATTTTAACCATGCTTTAGATGTCCAATATCTTTCGGTTAGATCGGAAGCACATGATTAGGAAGTAATTTACGGTTCGAAGGAAATAGAAAAATGCTTATTGAATGCGTTTTTATAATATATTTTTTATAATTTATGATATTTATTTTATAATAATTGAAGCTATTTATCATAACTTGCGGTATCAAGCGTTACCTCTTCACGTTTTTGACCTGTTCATTTCGTGCCTCAAAGTCATCGGTTGTTTTCCCTTCGTCTATTAATATTTCCGCGCCCAAGTTTATATTCAACGGCCCACGTAGGGCGCTAGCATTTACAGTTTATGTGCCTCCTGTCAAAACAACGGAAGTCCGTTGCGGAAGTATCTCTGGAAAATTTCTGTGTCGTGCGAACGCGGGTCAATGCCCCGTCGATGTTGGTCTGAATACTCTCGTTTATACTTGTTTCCACGTGCATCGTGTGTGTAGTTCATGCGCGCGCCGTGCGTCAAGGTCGACCCTCCCAGCCAACGAGTGTTTCTCGGCGAAGCATTACAGTAATCGACAGCACTATCGATCTTTGGCGCATGCAGTTAGTTTCGCATAACTTTTGTGTGCGAAGATCAAGATTGCGGTGGAATGCTTTACGCTATGTCGTGCATTAGGGAGTTTGTGCACCCTCGAACGTTAAAGTACTATCGATCTTCTGCTCATGCGCATTTCGAGTTTCGCATCACTGTACTGCATCTGCGCATGTGCAGAAGGTCGAAAGAGCTGACCGCTATGACATCCACAACCTCCCTGTTAACTCCTGTTAATTTCTTTTGTTCGATTATATTGGTGATCACGGTAATGATACTAACTGTCGATAACATTGTGAAATAGATGCCAAAAGTGTAAAAATGTATTAAAGTAACATTTTCAAAGAAATGTATGTAATCATACTGAAGATCCAATTTTAATAGTAGATTTCATTTAAGAAAGAAATATTCATCATAAATGTTATTTTGCAATGTACTTCTTTGCAATTTTCGAAGATGTAGAGTTCGCCAAAAAAAGAACCTGCGCCAATTTCTTTAACGTTTTTAGATATATCCAAGGAAAAAATGAAAAGAAAAAAAATTGGAGCAATTTTTGAGAAAAAAATGTTTAAAAGTTGCGCAGCTGTTGCCGTTTTTCTATTTTAAGGGGAAGATGCTATTAAACCTTATTAGAATGTATATTGTCAGTAGGATTTGTTTACCTTTCAAAGAAATGTTTTGTCAGGGCATTTGTATGGGAATATTATCAGGATCAGGTAGGGAATTAGTTGTGGACTAATAGTAGAGGTTAATCCAGATATTGAAATAGGTACATTAAGTTGAGATGTTATCCAACTTTTTTTCTTCATCTAGAACATTTTTTTGATTTTTTGTTCATTTTTGTATCGAATGAACTCGGGTAGTTCACTGTATTGGTACGAGTTCGTATATTTTGCAAAAGTGTCAGGAAATTCATTGTCAATTAATACAGAGCCAGAGACAACTCGATCTTCAACATGTATAAAGTCAATTTTATTATTTATTTCCTGGAATCCTTTTAATTTTTTTTTCCAGCTTGCAGATACACTTCTTTGAGTGAATAATGTTGAAACATAGTTGGTCTAGGTTTTAACTCTGCTGTCTTCAATGGTTCTTCTATCTGCTTCTCTAGTGTTTTTGTATTCAATTTTATTTTCAATTTGGCTAATTTTGTTGTGAGTTGGCTGTCCAGAATTAAGAATTAATAGTTCATTGTCTTCTATAAAAGATTCAATTTCAAATCCTCCTGTCTGTTTTATATCATTCTCATAATGCAGGATGTCTCTTAATATCCTCCAATAATATAAAAGGTCTTGGTAACTGTTTAATAATATCAAATATTTCATTACTTTCAAACGAATAGTGTTTTGGAATGTATATATTGCATATGCAGAGGATGATAGTAGAAAGAATCTTAGTATCAATAGCTTCTATTTTAGATGGAATATTGGTTTGTTCTGTAGACAGAAAATTCTCAAAACAGATTGTTACACCTCTACAAGCATAATTAGAATTGTTTCTGTTTCTGTTCAAGCATTTGAAGCCATTTAAGTTAGCAAAATGTTTTTCTTTAAAATAAGTCTCTTGAATACATAACATATCTGGATTATGTAGATTTCATAGAAACTGGAAACTTTCCAATCAAGTAAAGAACCCATTAATATTCCATAGTAAAATTGTTATAAATATTTTTATAAAGGTATCTAAACCTTTCTCAGTTTCATACTTTTTTGCACTGGAGTACTGGCTTTTAGCTTATTAATAATCCCAGTGAAGCTGTTTTTCATGAACCTTTCAGTGAGTCTTGGGTATGTCACAGTTATCATTTTAATACTGGCTTCAATATCATGAGAATAATCTTTTGCTCTTAGAATCGGATCTGTAGCTCCAGGTAAATTCTCTAGAAATTATTTGAATTTATTATGTGCTAAGGGGATTTTATGTTGATTGGGTTCAATTGCATCTTTTGTGGGGGCCATAAGTTCCTCAACAGATTTAAGAGGCATTGAGAATTGGACTCTTCATTGTTACTCTTCCTCTTTTTTTCCTGGGTTGCTTGTGGTACACTTTAGGAGTAGTGTGAATGTTATTATTTAATGCTTCTTGTTGTGATGCAGATTCACAAGGAATACTTATTTTATTTAAATTAGGAAAATATGTACTGTTCACTGAAGGATGTAAGTGGTCTTGTTTTTGAAGTTGGTTTGGTTAGTTCTGAATTTCTTGGGTAGGGTACATTCAATCAAAGGCTTGGATGGACATTGATTGGCAATGTTTCCTTCTTGTTTGCACTGAAAACACGTAATATTGACGGTGGAGAAATAGATTCTATGGGTAGTGTCTCGATAATAAAGTATCATCATTTTTTAACATCATCTCCATAAAATGAAGACTTGTCTACGGAAGGTCATAATGTGACCTTGTGATAAGGTGAGGTATCTATGTTCTGATACTCCCGCTCTGATGAATGTGATATTAGTAGTGTTCTTAATTTTCTTAGCGTGAAGCACTTTTAAAATTTCATCATGAGGTATCACGGAAGAGACATTGGAAATTATTTCTCGTACATGTTTATTAATAAAAGGTCTAACATTCTGCTTGTGATTATTGATTTCAATTACTTTGTGTTTTTATGAAATTTCATTGACAGTTTCGGTATTAGAAAAAAATATACATATTCTGTTACCATTTGATATTCTTGAGATGAATCTAATTTTGCTGGGATTCACTCTAGGAATAATTTTGGTTTCATAGTGTTTAATGCTGATGCCATCATTTGCTTCGATTACGATAACTTGGTCTTGATTTGGGAACATTTCGCTTTGAGCAGCGTTGGTATACGATGTGTTTACCCGCACTCGTTGACTACCAGAAGGACTGAAGGTTACGACTCGGACACCCCAGTTTTCAGAAGAAGCCATTTCCTTTAAGCCTTCGGACACTTTCTTGTTTCTGATATTTTTTTAATTGCGCGTATTTCATTCAATATTCTGCGAAAACTTCTAAAGTTTACAAACAATGTGCATGAACTTAATATGCATTACCCAGTTTGCATTACTTTACTTGAATTTAGAATTTAAGAAATTTGCAGGAAGATACTCTGCACACGTGTGTTTATATACAGTGGCTCACTTTAATATTCGGACATCCAGATATACTCCAGAAATCGTAAGTTCTGCGATATTTTGATGGTTGTAGGAAAGAGATATAAGCAAGAAAGTGAATCAGAATTGTTCCTTTATGAACGTATAACAGTATAAACAACAAAAAATTGCCGAATATAGTTGACGCATTCAATAAAAAAGAAAACAAGATAAATTTTTTTTGGAATAATTTTGGATAAATTTTTTCATTAGCCACAGTAATATTCGGACTCGTGAAATGAAAAATTATATAAATGAATAAATAAACGAAAAGAAAATTAATACTCTGTACTGTATACATTGTTGTCAATGACTTGCTGCAATCGCTTTGGCATTGGACCAATAATCCTCTTCAGGTATTGTTGTTCAATTTGTGCCCATTTTCCTTGATTCTCGCTTGCAGATGGGACATAATTGGGATTCTCCTGACTGTGCATTCCAATTCATGTCATAAATTCTCGATTGGATTGAGGTCAGGAGACTGAGGCGGCGTTTCCAGCACATTTGGACAATTGTACAACAACACGCTAAATATTAGTTGTGTTTCGGGGCTTGATAAAATTTAAATGAACTCATGATGCCCAGTGTGTCAGCAGAACTCATGATGCCAGTGTTGTGTAAATTCTCTTTCAGTATGTTGAGATACTGGTGCTTGTCCATTTTGTCTTTAATAAACACCAGCTTCTCCCCACGCCAGCAACTGATATGCAACCCCACACCATTATGTGTCCACCTCCGTGTTTCACAGTTGACACTGTGTTTTTAGGATGCAATTCTGTATTTGGTTTGCGCCATATCATTTTCCTACCGTCACTGCCAAAAATATTAAACTATTTCTCATCTACAAAACTTACCTCACGCCACCACTCCTTTGATTTCGTCACATATTCCTTTGAAAACTGAAGTCGTTTAGCCCTATTCCCAGCACCGATAAAGGATTTCTTCCTGGCCGCTCTGCCGTGATATCCGGCATTCCTAATTACTCTGCGCACTGTTTCGGGGTGCACAGATGTCCCTGACGTTTCGCGAAGTTCTGCTGCCAGCTGGACGGCACTCACCTTCGGATTTTGTCGTACTTTTCTCAAAATTGCACGTTCCACTCTTTCGCGAATCTTCTTACGTTGTACTTGTTACGGTTTAGATTCAACTCTGTCTTCTTTCTCAACTCCCTTAATGATATCGTGCACCGTGCTCTTGCTCATGAGTAAAAGATTTGCGATCTCCCCGCAGGACCGATCCTTTGCGTGGTGGAAAACCACAAGCTGTCTCTGCTCGAACGTCGAGTTCTTTCCCTTGCGCCCCATTGTAAGAGGTGTTTACAGGCGGAAATATTTACAACGACTGACTGCAGAGTTTCGTTTGTCCTTAGTAGGGGATGGTGCGCCTATCGCGCTATCTAGGAGAATGGTGAGGTGGAAACAGGACATTTTCCACTACGTGTCCGAATATTAATGTGACTTCGTGTTCTTGCATATTCACACATAAATCCGTGGTTTTGAAACGTATGTTGTGCATCAGAATCATTTTCTTATTATTATTCTGTTTCGTAATAATAAAGACACAGTTCATTTTCATTTCCTCATATGTAACTTCCGCGCACGTGCGAAAAATTTACAATCAAACAAGAAACGCCTCCAGTATTTGTGACTGTCCGAATATTAATGTGAGCCACTAGTATACACACTAATATATATAGTAAAAAGGATTTTAGAATAATTTGCTACGAAAATAGATATTTATAAAAGGTATTTGTAAATAATTATTCTTCATTCAAGAAATGTTTGTTTCGAATTTACATTTACGTATGTAGGTTTACATTTCTTTTGGATTATGAGAATTATGTCTCATGTTACTATCGACATCATTAAGAAATATTAGTGGTATCTGCAGGGAATCTTATTGGCTATCAAAATATTAGGCATATCTCTCCCGAAAGGTAATATCTTTTTAAAAGAATTACGTAACTCGAAAAGGACTTTAACAGTAGAGAAAACAAAATTAAAGAAGAATTTCAAGGTATTTTTAAAATTTTCTTCTGAATTAAAAACAAAATACAAACTTCCAATTATATTTATGAAATGCTTTTCATTTTATGACGTCACGTGTCCTATTCATGATCCGCGCAGCGATCCTCGCAATTAACTTAAAATCTTATTGGCTTTCAATAACTTGAGGGAATTTTTGAGTGGGGATCCAATTTTATTTTTAACGAAATGGCACGCATTTTACAAAAAAGTAACAACAGGAATATCACAAAAATAATTGGATGATTTTTAGGTAGTTTTTGTAATTTGTTTCATTCCCGAGAGCAGAATTCCATGAAATGCGCGCTAGATCGCCACCTTTGGCCTCGCAAATCCGTAGCCGTCCCCTCCAGTGCGAATCGAACCACCTGCCGACTCAGTCGCGGAGAAGTCTACAGTGAGTGTAAAAGGTATTCGTACACCAGTGCATTTTAACAATTATTGTAATTATTACGCAATAATTAACTTAATAATCAATAGATATTTCCATCATTGTATTAACTTAAGTATACGGAAACCTTAATATCAAAAACAACAGAAAAACACATGTACAAAGCAGATAGAACTGTTGAAATTTCTTGAAATGTAAAATTCCGGGACGCAAAAAGTATTCGTACAGCAAGTAAAACTGTTACGGTTTCAACTCCTCTACGCCTGACCCATGGAAAATTTGTGACGCTAGGAACGGTATATAGCAGTACCCTTGCATAGTGTTTGATAAATACTGGACAGACATCTGTGTCTTTTATGTAAAGAAGAAATGGGTCATAAATGGAAGGAAATGTCTTTGGAAGAGAAAAAAAAATCAGTTTGTGTAATCAATGCAAATCGTTGCTGGAAATTTCTCAGGTTTTATTCAGACAAAGGAATACCATTCTGGGTGCCATTGAGAGGTTTTAGTTTAAAGAAAACATTGAAAAACGTGAGAAAACGTGGATGTACAAAGAAACATAGGGGAGCAGATGGTCGTGCAATTCTACGGAAAGTGAAGAAAAATCCACGGTTAAAGCACCAAAAATAGCAAGTGAACTTGAAAATGAATTGTAGATAAATGTATGTAAGTACTGAGACAATTTTTTTGAAGCAAAGTGGCTATCATGGTTGAGTAGCTAGAAGAAAATATTATGTGAATGAAGTCAATAGAAAGAAAATGTTTGTGGTCGCAAAAAAACATATAAATAATATTTTTCCAAACTCACTGGCATTTACAAGTGTTATCTTTTACGAGGGGTTTTTAAAAAATGTTACAGATTTCTGCATTATGCAAAATCCTCATTGAGCAAATTATACTGTAATATATTTTCTTTCTTTCGATGTATAATTCAGTTCAGTTAGTACTGTGTGTTCAAATGATGTGCTGTGCTGTGCTGAGCTTTCAACTTACGTGAGTCGTATTCAGCGAAGTGTATGATCACTGATCAGCGCACAACACCAGTGCTGTGTGTTGTGGTGATGTTCAGTGTATCTCAGAATACCAAGTGTACATTTTAGAGCAAAGTGATCAAGAGTTGCGATGTGCAGTTCCATATATTTATATGTAGGGTTATAATTCAGTTCAGTATTTCTGATCGTCAGTTTCGACTGTTCCAGATAAGTCGTGCTATATTTATTAATTCTGTGAAGTCTTCCGTGAAGAATATGAGATTTTTGGGAAGAAAAATTGTAACTTTTAAAATTAACACACGTGATAGTTTTTCAATTATAATATAAAAATCACGAGAACACTACAAAACAAGCACATGAGCCATAGGTCTACCGGGAAAGGAGGGCTCAATAAATGGTACTCCTAGCGAGTGACGCTGAACCGCAAGCTCACTAGGAAGACGGCATACTCAACTAGAGTAAACGCGCAGCATACTCAAACGTTTTCCCCCTTAGGGTCTCTAGTTATTACACTAGAAACAACAACGTTTTATTGAAAACGTTGATGACACCATTTAAAGATCTAAAATTAAGGGATAAATTGCAAGGCGGAAGAAATGTATCTGGTTTTAATTGAAGGATCGAAAATAAATTTGAACTTAAACAATTTTCAAAATTTCAGATGTTTAAATAGAAATCGGAACTATAACGTACTTGTAAAATCAGTTTCTTATAATTAAGTAAACAAATTAAAGAAAAACTGCAGTCATTTTCTCAAAAAGATTGAAAATGTCACAGGAGCTTCACGGAAGGAACCCCCAAAAGTTAAAGCATGTGGATTTGAAATTAACTTTGTAACAGTTTCAGCTCAAAAGCTTCTAAACTGTATATATACCCGACAATACTTACATTCATTCATATGTATACATCCTGATAGTCGGGTATAAAATTGCGTATATATCCTCCTCTCAGCAATCCTAACAACCTTCGGAACAACGCTTTTGGACCTTAATTCTGACGTGTGTGCAAATTTACTCTACAAGAGAACCTTAAAAAAGGATTTTACGACCAAAAAATTGATATCATATTGTTAAGGTGGTTCCATTATTTTTTCTCCCTGTTTTAAAATAGGGCCTAGAATAGGGAGGAAACGGTACCAAGGATACGATATACTAGATTTCAATATTTTCATATCATCTATGTTTTTATATAAACTTCTTTATTTCAACATCGACTTATTAAAATAGTATTTAAAAACGATTTTTGGTGCCGTTTTTCTGTATATTTGTGTGTGTAGTATTTTATTCTACTCTCTCAAAAATATTAAAGAAACAATTTGGAGCCATTTTTGAGACCATGTCGCTGGGGCTTGTAAAATAACCCCAAATTGTAAGGAATATTTTGCAAAATCGCGAAGCTTCGAGTCGAGTGACATCGATCGGAGTATGTGTACATTTTGGAAAAACCGTACGTATGGTTTAGGTACTAGTGGTGTTCACACACGGACAGACAGACAGAGGCACGGACGTTTTGCTGTCAATTGATTTTTCGGTATCAAGGACCCACAAAACATAGATTCTGGCTACACCTCGTGATAAAAGATTTTTTTTGTAAATTTATCATCTGGATTTTTGCATTTTTCTCTTTCAGAGCCCGGCAATAAGAGTTTTTCTGCCGAAAATTCGCTGCTATTCCCCTCAGCATTACATAACTTTCACTCTATTCTCTGCATAAGCGGTAGAGAAAAACTAAAAAGCAATTAGTTACGGTATCAGGAACGCTAAAATGAGTTTCCATGAAAGATTGGTCATTTATTTATTGAAGCATTACTTAATTTCACTACAAAGTCTCTCTGATATTAAAAGGTAAGATATTCTGGCTGCAACGGCCTAAAAACGCTTGCTTTTGCAATTTGTGGCACAAATTGACACTAGTTCAGTATGGGATAGTGAAAATTACGTCCACACACTTACAAGGGACGCAAGGACGTTATGTCTTTGTGTTGTCAAAGGCAATGGTATCTGTGTGTTTTATGGTGACGTCGAAGATTAGATTCACTTCATTTTAAATTGCTCTACCATCGAAACTTGGAGATGAAAATGGATGGGAATGGGGAACTATTACTTCCAACATGTAAACGTTACAGTTTCCCAGGACATATTACGTGATGATAGGTGTCACTGCATGAAATAATTAGAAACCTTTGTCGGAGAGGTTCGGACTATTAGGGAAACAAAAATTAACGAGTAGGAAAATAGCTTAAATGAATAATGTGAGCGGAGATTAGACGGAAGAGGAAGTAAACATTGAATAAGTTAGTCATTAATTAAGTTAGTAAGTTTACAAATAAATATGTTAAGTAATTAAATACGTAAATCAATAATCAAATAAGTAAACCATCAAATAATTAAATGAGCACTTTAGGGGACAAATGGGAACGGGTGTCTCTGAAGTAAGCGCTGAGGTGAGGGTGCGGACTTTCTTCTGTAGCCCTGATTAATTTCAGATGCTGAGAAGGCCGAAGACTGAACGGAGAGTGCGTGACGCCCGCGCTAGGAAATAATTAAATAGTTTAGAAAGTTTGGTATATTAGCATGTACTCGTCTTCTGACGAGCATTTTTCTCTCCCTTCTGGACGTTTTTGTCCCCCTTAGCCGTACCATATGGTTTCTTTTCCGCGTCTTTGTTGCGATGGAAGGAGACCATCGGGGCCGAAGACCAGGATTCGACAGGTAAAATTGTTTTGGGAAGTTGGTACTATATTGCAACGAATCAAAGGCCTTCCGTCTAGCCAAATACTATCAGGTATGCATCTTTTTATTTATAGTATAAATTTCCATGTGTTATTTTCCATTTATAACTGTTGTGTAGTTTTAAAGATCATCATGAGTCTCAAATATTGAATTAAAATACCACTTGGGTGTCTGTAGTATGTTTAGAGGGATTTTTAGGTTTCTTCTTTTATTAGATCAAGTTATTGTAATTTTTCATACCCTTGAAATTTTTGTCGAATAAGGATTAACAAATACTTTTAAAAGAAAATTATACGATTTACATTATCTAATAAAATATTAAGTAATATTACCGATAATTAACAAATAACTAAAGATAAATTTTCTCTGTACAAGGTACACGTGAATGTTTCATTACCATCCGCGAAAATCATGGTTATACTTTTGAGGTAATCCTAACTGGTAGGTAACTGGGTAGGTAAAAGGTAACTGGGATATGTAAGATCTACACCGGCTTTTTTTTAAACTTAAATATTTCAAATAATTATTTCTCAGGTTTTTGTGTATCAGATGGGCCGCCATCTTGTTACGTTTGTGCAGTGACAAGTTCTAGTATATTTCAACGTTTCCGGGTACCCTAGATCCCACCAGTGTAGTTACATAAGTTTTTTGAACATATTTCTCGAATTATCGGCAGTATTTAGCAACGTCGTTTCTTAGAATATGGATAGAAAATACATTGTGTATATTACAAAGAGTTTATTTTTATTTCAATTGCAGTTTTACATTTGAAATGTCGACAGTCACCTACAAAGATACCCGAATACCGCCGTACCGATCGCCGAATACCGAATGCGTAGAGCCTTCTTAACGTACAGTTCCAGAACTCCCCTGATGTTGATTGCAGAAAACACAGATAAGTACCAATCAGAGAAGCTACCGCTAGAATTGTCTTCCAAACAGCGACTGAATTCGACCTAGCTATCTTACCAGTGTCGGAAATCTACCTCTGTCGCGATTTGAATCCTTCGTCCTCTCGGTCGGAAATGCTGCGGAGACGGCGGCAACGCCCCCCCCCCCCCCCCGAGGTAACTTAGTCGATCCACAGACGGACGGACATCCAAAGGGACATTCTGAAATAAAAGCACTTGTTCGTGATCAGCAGACCACGAAACGTGTATTTCTATCAAAATCTTTATATCGATTTTCCGCAGCATTGCATTACTTTCTTTGTACTACACACTTCGTCTAGTATACAAGAATGTAAAATGAAACGTATATTTTAATGGGAATAGCTCTCAAGTTTTAAGTTTTTTTTTTTTTTTTTTTCAAAACGATGACTTCTTTGTGCGGCATCAAGGGATGCAGTGCTAGGCCCCCTGAAACACAGGAGAGATTCATTACTCTAGGTTTCACATTAAGTTTTTGAATACTTCTGCTCCGCTATCGGCAATGGCTTGTTACAACATGAGACGTAAATACATGTTCTGATAGATGTAAATGAAAATTACGTATTCCTCGCGGAAGGACACTATTTGATGTGTAGGCAAAGAATTTAATTTTACGGCTAATCATACGCTTCTAATATTTGCAAATGTGTTCTCCGTCGCTGGTTATCCATTTGCCTTGATTTGACCCCCCCCCGTGTATTGACACCTGAATGCAATGGAAATCATGAGGAAATGAATCACTTTATTCCCATCTACGTGCGTCATGCCGTCGCTAACTCGACACGACAAAATGTAAATACTGTCCTCATTTCTAGTAAACAAAGCGGGTCACCTTTAAACGAACGCGAATTCTGAAACCTGATGTAAGTGAGAAAAGGTAGTTGTGAAGTAGAATCAAGAGAACTATGTATTATTTCTTATTAGAAAAACACCGGCTTAGGTGGATTAATGTCACTGCAGATCCTCTGATCAGCGGTCCTAGGATTCCACTCCAGTCGATAGCACAATTTGCAACACTAGATATCGTCTCCTATATTATTTCAGTAGTGTACGTACCTTTTGCCGTTCTCATACGTAATCTATCTTTATAAATGAGGTCTCTAAAGAAAAAGAATTTCATGGAAGGGTAACGAATTGCACTTTGACTTTAAAAATATGACGGATTTGTTTAGAAAACGCATCCAAATAGTCATGTCAAATGAAACTAGCAGCACTCGGTCAGATACATCGTTAAATAACTCCTAAACAAAGTGTTTTAGGACCTTAAAAACTAACATTTTGAGTCCATAGGCATCAAAGAAATGTTCCTCGCACCGTAATCTACAGGACAAGATTTTCTTGGACATTCTACTCAACTTTTTCTGGTTCGGTACTTATCGATACTAGGCCTATCAATGCCATTTATGTTTCAATCCTTGGTGATGGTGGCCATCTTTGTGACGTCACGCTTAGAATGCGTAGATTCCTCTATCTTACAATATTTACACTTTCTGTGTACACCGTGGTTTACGCAGACTGACGAGGTTTATTTGCATAATTATTAATTCAGTATTCACTCTCGCAGCATCAACTAGAAAAACTATTAATAGTTGCTTGATTCCGATGAAGATTGTTTCTTATGCGTGTAGTGAAAACATTAATTTAACGTTTTGTCGAGGTCTACAAAGGCTGTGTACCTAATTGTGGAGGCATGTAGGTGTACCGTGAAGAACGAACACGTGTCATGTTAGGTTTGGTTTCTGTTTTACCTGTACCAGTATTTTCGTTATCAGCAGTGATTCGGTGAAACTTTGAAGTCAGCGTATTCAGTCATGTAGCTTTAATTAGAAAAAAAGTTTTTTAATATTTTTGTGAATATCATGAAAAGCGAGAAGCTAATTGTCAAAGAATATTGAATAATTACTTCAAATACTTTTAAGGAAATGTTGTGAATTGTTTCAAGAAATCTCTGGATATTACTGAATAAATCTTTATTGAAAATTTATTTTCAACATCAATTGCATTGCTTTTTATTTTTGATATTGTATTAGTACATTGAAAATCTCTTTTATACATTTTTAAACATACGAATACGTTTCGTTAATAACTTTCCCTCTTAAAATAGAAGGATAAGAAAGAATGTGAGGTTTAACCTGTGAGAGTTCTCGCACTTGAACGCCGAGGTAGTAGGGGAAAAACTTGTGGTATGGCACAGCACAAAGAACAAACGATTTAAATTAACTAAAATAAAATAGCTTGAAATAAATTAGCAACAAAAATCAAAACGCGCTAGCCTACAATACTGAATGAATTAAAAAACAACTCAATTTAAAATTATAGAAAGAATAGCGCAAGTCCCTCGACAACTGCCAACGATCGCAATCCAGATGCACGATTTAAATGTTGGCGGTATCTGGAAGAGTGTACGTCATTACCCAGCGGCAAACTCATAATGTAATTAATACCCCGTTTGTTATTGAACTTAAGGTGTCGGTTCGCTAAGATATTCAAAACGTATGAATTCAAATGAAGTCTAAGCCTACTGAATAGTTTCTAATGGTAACAATAGGTTCTAATGGTATTTATTACTCTAAGGTGAAAATATTAGTTCTATTATTTTGTGGCTCGGATTTGCTTTTCCTGAGGCACGTAAGAACGCAAAAAATAATCCAATACCTTTTAGTATACAAATATTTTTTCAGTTTTCGTACCCCAGCAAGCTGCCGCCATACCCCTCCAAACCCCCTCTGTTTCTCATAATAAATCCAGGAAAGTTATATAATATTTCAAAGAATAGAATTGTACTTGTCCGATTCTGTATTTTCGCATGGAAAACGTTACTTGGCTTCCGCAAGAGTAAAAATCTCTAATAGCTTTTCGCTTTCCTTGATATTCAAAAAAATAACTGTCAAGGATGATTGAATAATTACATCAAACGTTTTTAAGGAAGTATGAATTGTTCGAAGAACATATCTATATAATACTGAATAAACCTTCAATGAAAATTTGGTTCCAACATAAATTGTATTGTTTTTATTTTTGTTTGATATTCTGTAAGCGCGAACATTTATACATTTTTTAAAACAAATAAACGCGTTTTATTAACAACTTTCCTTCTTAATGGAAAGGATAGCGAAATGGATCGGGAAAGGGTGGACATTAAGATGTGAGAATTCTCGCACGGGTAAAGTAGTATAGCTATCGGATTCAGCCGCCGTCTGAAGGAGAATTCTAGCGGCCGGCTGCTCTAATCGGTAGTTTTCCCTGGTTTCTCCGATCAACACAAGGCGAATGCCGGAACACCACCTTGACAAAACGGGCCGCCGACCACGGGCGTTCTTTCCTTCCTCTTCCTTGTGCTAACTTCAGCCTATACACAAACACGACACTACCACACATACCGTGTGTGTAACCGTCCGTAACCAGCGCCAAACGTAATGCTATACTGAGATTTTCGCTACTCTGCCCCTGGCAAGTATCAGCCATCGGTTTCATCCAATCAGAAGCTTAAAAGTCACCTTAGTGACGTCACTATTGTGACCAAGCTCCCGATTGGATGAAACCGTGAACTGCTGAGACTTGCCAGGGGTAGAGTGGCATAAATCGCAGTATAGAACACTTTGTTTCCCAGAGGGCGCTGCTTTGACTGCAAAAGAAAATGGCTTTAATTAACTTCAAAGATGGTGGCGCTTCAGCCACCCTTTGTAGTATATTCTAGCTCGTTGGAACAACTACAATATGGTTTCTATCAACAAGTGCAACCATCCTTTGTGTCTTTTTGTATAATTCAACGTGTCACGCGGAACCTATCACACAACATGATGCAGGACTACCACACCTAACAACTAAAGTTCTGCAAATAAAATGGGATGCCAAAGTAGCCCAATAAGCTGAAACTACATTAGTACACTTGCAGTTCAAGAGTGTCAGAGGGCCAGCAGTGTCAGAAGGTTTTCTATAATTCTTCAGTCGTTTGCTTTAAATTGAACTCTAGGACATAAAGTTAACTCTGTTCTAGAAAGTAATAGTTCATTTATTGGTAGCATTAATTTGTCACATGGAACGAGTTTTCAGACGCCGGTCAGACATAGCTTTAATGTGGAAATTGCACACATACTTATTTCTTATCTTTTTTATGTATCATTCTGTGTAACATTAATTTTAGCAATGAATAGAAATTAAACCGGATAATTTTATCTTCCGTTATCGTACAGATACTGCTTAGTAACAGATAATCCACCTATGAAAGCACACCTCTCTAGGGCGTGATTCGTAAGTGATAGATTTCGCACAGTTACAGAGTTTGGCGTGGACATATAGTTCTTTGTTCACTTCAAGATATAATGGTGATAGAGTCCACACAGTGATAAAATTTCAATGAAATTACACAAGAGGATTCCATAACAGGCGCGTTGATGACGAGCAGGGTCCAAACTGATCTGATCGCAGACGATCCTATGAGGATGCTTTTTGTCTGTTAATGCATTCTCTGTCCATGTGAACGGATCATGACTATCTTCACTTGTCTTAAATTTCCTACAATTGCATGACATGCCTGAATTGAAGTGAGGATACTCGGATATTTCAACCAGTGTGGGCCATTTGGGATGGTAAAAAACTTAGTTTTGATCTTTTAAGTGAGTTTAATGAAGAAAACTAGTTTCAGTACATTCAGTTTAATCAAAAACATCAAATTTCAGTATATTCTTAAATGTTTCTAAAACAATAACCTAGACGCAGAGAGTATAGGTGCTGAACAACCTTCTGGTTACATGGTAACTGAATTCTGAACTCGTTAAGGTAGTCATCTAGATGATATTTTCTCAAAACCAAAAAAATAGTTTTTTTTTCTTGTATGCGACAAATTTGACAGACGTGTTTTTATTCCTCCAGTGAAGGAAATAACTACTACCTGGCAGAGACGAAGGCTCAATGGATGCGAGTGATGTGTCGCACCCTCAAGTTTTTCGGCTATTTTTAAACACTTGTTGAAAATATTTTTTCTGTTCCAATAAGTATATCTCCTGTTCAGTTTGTACCTTGTCAGGTTTTTTTCATGCGCTATCCGATACGCATCTGTTAGTCCGTGGATGTGACACTCTGAGAAACATCCATTCGGCGGCATCGCTTCGTTACCGAGGCCTTTGAACCCCCACCATGCGCTGTGTGCAAGATGATAGAGTATAACATGTACTTCTACAACGAAAAGTCATAGTTTAGAAACTGTAACGCGATAATTAGAATCCAACATTTTTCGTGCTAAACAATATGACATGGCAACCACATGGTAGAAGTGAATGGGTTTGATGAGGCAGGAAATAATGAGTGGAAACAAACAATGTCATTTGAAAGGTTTAAAAAACTTTATTTGGTTCTGAAGTACACTAAAAGATAACGGCAAATCGACTTCTAATTAAACAATTAGGTGTAATACTCATGTTTCAATGTACTTTTATGAACTGTTGTTTAATATTGGCAGAGTAAGCAATGAAAAATTAACAATTGTCAAAGAATATACAATACATTGTAATATAGAATATATAAGCATATAGTACACGTCGATTAAATACCTTAATTGATTTTCCTTGTTTAATCCGTAAAACTCTAATCCCACCCACGTGATTCTTATAAGCCTCTCTTTATTAATCTAGGTATTTTTCAATTACCTTGTCTTTTCATACATGAATCGGTGGTTTTTGTCAAAAATGGCTTTCTTAAGGGCAGGAATATATTATCAGTAAACGCTGTTGTCTATAACTACAACATTCGACGTAGTAATCATATTCATCAAGTGACAGTATCAACAACTCACTACAAAGATGCACATATAATACATGTACATTATTTTACAACGCATTGCCAGATGACATTAAACGATTAAATTCGATACAAAAGTTTAAGTTCCAAGTAAAATATTTTCTGCTGCACAATTGTTTCTATACAATTAGAGACTATACTGAGCATCCAAAAGGAATGTAATATTAATTTTAACAATGACATTTAATGTATTATATACCATTTGAATTGTATAATTCTAAAGAACCTGTAACACGTATTGTACTTCAGCTTCTGAGTCAATGATCCCCATGTCGATCAGGTTTTCCTCCAGATTCCCTGCTCGTCGAGCAAATGCTCACATGGCCCCTTGTTTTTCTTCTAGACATAAATGTAACTTCAAATTAGCTTCTCCACACAGCACGTCACACATTTTTTAACTGCTTTTGACGTAAATAAATAAGTAAATAAATAAATAAATCTCTATGCTCACTGAGCAGGAGACGCCACTGCTATCTGGTACTAGAAAGAGTTTTCCATAAAGTTTTAAATACGTTTTTGTGAAAATAATACGTTTTAGTGAAAAATTATATTCCAATCACAAAAAAATAAAATCTGAATAAATAAATAAAAATAAAATCTGAATAGTATAAAAAAGTCAAAATGTAAAGAATTTAATTTGGGAAGGTTAAATTATTAACTACGTCAGTATTATTTAATTTACGGTATAATGATTTAAGGTTGTGAAGTAAACCAAAACACTTAAAGAGATCCTGTATTGTTTACATAGAAGTAACATAAAATAATACTTTAATCCCAAAAGAATATTAGCATCCGCCACGATGTGTCAAGTACCTATTTGATTTTTAGCGAAACTGTTGTGATATTTGCTCACTTATTTGAAACCTTTTTTTCTAAAATTTATCTGGTTTTTGTTGTACAATGTATTAGCAATAGATGAGAAATGATAGATTCGTGATAGTGAAGGAAAAAGGTTGACATTTTTATGTAAGATTGCAGCCTCAGGCATCATTATTAATCAAGAAAAAGAACGGACAACAAAGCTTCAAGAAAACCCTTTTTTTATGAAGTTGTCTTTCAGTCCAGAAGTGAAGACGACGCTCATTCTCGCGCGCCGAAAAGTCAGAGATGCAGAGCGAAGACGTGACATCAGAAGTCGTTTGACGATTGTGGACCAATCTGTACTCGAGTTCTTTAATGTGGGCTCAACATCTGACTTTCATATTTTTAATGATGTTTTATCGAATTATATAAAACGCACTTATTTGTTGCATACGTATGATTTTTTTATTAATAATTACTATTAAAAACTAGTGATGCTAAAACAGTACATTATTTCTAGCATTATTTTTTTAACTTTTGCAATTTTCGAAATTTCAGTCAGTTCAATGAAAACGAGTCTAGCGCCATTTCTTCAAAGTCCTTTGCTCTGTACCTAGAAAAAAGTTCAATAATTGCAGACGATTTAAAAAAAATGTTTTCCATAAATTGCAATATCTTCAGAAATTATCCGACAACTACTCATTTATCAGAAAATTGTACATGATAGATGCACCAACCGCAGTGCACTCATCGCTCTTTTAGCAGAAGTTCCCAAACTTTTTACGCTCATAGACCCCCTTTTGATTGCAAAAACCTGACCGAATTAATAACTCTGTACTACTACATTTCCGCAAAAATTATACTAGATTGTATTATGTCTTCTTGAATAGAAAAATGATCTAAAAATTAAAGAAGTTGAATAAAATGTGTAAGCTAAAAAGTTACCATTTAGTCATATTAATTGAAATTATAAGTGATTGGTTATTCCGGGCACGTCAGCTGCTAAGGTCGTGAGTGTAGTGCACGTTTTCCTCGCGGGAGGTGGCGGTGATCTCCCGCAGGACGGGGAGATCTGGCGCCGACCTGTTAGATCGGTTTGCGGGGATTTTCCCTTCCCAGGTTTCACCTCCCAGCGGGACACCGCCCCTGCCCGGACAAGATCAAATTTCCTGACTGGTCTCCAGACAAGTGTGATGGTGTAGTGCATGTGAGTGCAAGCGGCTGAATTCGTCATAGCTCTGTAGCTTCGACATTATAGTGCTGAAAATCCTACCCCCGTCGGAGTGGAATCCTAGGACTTCCCGGTCAGAGGAACTGCAGTGACCCTGAGCCACTTTTGCCGCTTTAAAAGTCTAACTTATTTTACAACAAGATACACAAAACATTATTTTTCAAATGAGTTGGATGAATATTATGGGATAACTTATGATTATTCAGCTAGATGTTTGTAACATTAATGTTTTCACTAGAACTAATTTAGTCTGTCTAGTTTTTGAAGATGAGTTTCGTAACTGCATCCACGTTCTATGATAGGATAATGGGAAAGCAAACATTATCTTCTTTACGGATTTCCTCTGCACAAGATGTAAAATGTCTATCTGCTTTTGTAAAAAAAATTGATGGTATCATTGTTCGAACTCTGGTTTCACCTGATCAAGTTTCCACGATATTATTGTGAATAGTTCAGTAGTAGTAATATATTCTACTTGGGACGTGAACGGTTATGGGGAACTACTGTTTGTTGCTGTTGTAACAAAACCATTATTCATTAATGTATTCTGGTTTAAGGAAACATCCATACACAAATAAATGAAAGTCGATTATTTTATGAAATAACGATATATTCAATTAAAACAAACTAATTCATTATATTTGCAATGTGTTACTTCCCTTAATGGATTATAGTCCCACAACCGACTTTATTTCTTCAATTATTTCTTAAAGTTGAAATCAATCGAATTATTCTGACTTCATTTTCCAGTAAAACTCTGAAGTTACTCGTGTTTTCTCTGTTTTTCTGCTCTTCCGCAATTTAAAACGCCATTGTTTCACAAACATTCGTTTATCTTTTGAACCAATTATTCCGTTCACACTTCGCGCGGTTTTTGGCGACCTCTTCTCACAATTTCTATCATTTAAACTCATGAACATCATGAACCACCTTTTTTTCTTCACTGCTCCTCACCATTCCATCCCTTGTCTTCGCTATTTAAAAATTGCATTGTTAATGTATACATTACTCATATTTATTATTGTATAATTTATTATTGAATTTTTTCACCAACCAATTGACAATTCCAATTCAATTGAATAAAAACAATTACCATTTTCAGCCACACAATCACTCAATAAGTTTTCTACCCAAAATTCACATCCAGATTGTCGGGTTAGTCTACTTGCTGTCTGTCATAAAGCTGAAAAATTTCTCAATTATTTTCAATAGATTTGGTTTTATCCCGAACTACTTCAGGGGTTCCAAGGACCCCCGGTGCTGGTAGGAAGCACTTTGAGCAATGTTGTGTTGCGAGACCCCTCGTGTGGCGCAGATGTCCTCGCCACCACGTCCTGCGGAGCAACAAGTGGTCAAATTGCATCAGATGGGCGGGGCACGGGCGTGGCTCTCTCGAAAGGGCACGACCGGGCCATCAGCAACAAATGTTTGGCATCAAATCTAGGAAGTAGCTCGTCCAAAGTATCCATTGCATCTTTATGAACAGTGTCAAAAAAATTGGAGTCAGAGATGAAGACGAGTGGAATGAACTTGTTATCGACTGTGCAAACACTGCTAGGTATTTATTCCTTTAATTTCCATGAACAATAAATACGAGTAGATGGGAGAAGCGATAGATTTCTAAATGTGCAAATCGGAGCCTTGGATGGGCGCCGTACTCATTTATGAACGTAGGAAAGGGAGGGAGCTGAAGTCTTTAAGTTATCCCTTTTTCTGTACAGGAACTAAGAGTAGCCTTGACTTAATCTTCCGTTCTACGACATACCCGATCTCCCATCCGAGCCGAGTCAGGGCCTCCTATTAAAAGTTGCATTTATGTTGGTAGCAACCAGATTACTGGGTAACAAATGAAGGGGACAACACTTCCGGCATCTGTTGTGATTGTGGTTAGTACGCTATTTACGTTTTCTTTTTATTGCAAGCAGCAGCTCGTGTTACCAGCGTAGTTTTTGTTGCCAGCACTTTCACCAGTAAGGTGCCACTGCGAAAAGACTTTCCTAGCGCGCTATCTATTAGAGTTATCACGTGGACTAGGAATCTTGGACCTAGGGTTCAGATCTGATATGTGTGGTCTGCTACCCTTGTTGCGAGCAGATGGTGAAAAAACGTATGTTGTATGGCGTTCGTGAACTGCATTTGCAACTTTTAATAGACGGTGAAAAAACGTATGGCGTTCGAACTCGCAACCGTGAATGCCGCGTACATAGGCGTGACGTCAAGCCTCCGTGTCGTCGATGTTAAATAATGGATTTACAGTAAGATGCTCTTGACAAAAGCCCCTCCTTCCCATTGTACAGGCAGAAACTTGAGCACCGCAACTAATTTCACATGTGTATATCTCCAGACACTTTCGGAGTTTGGACCTAACTCGTACTTTAAACATCACTGTTTGAAATTTAACGTTGTTCCCCGAGAAGTCTTTTTTTAATGTTCTCTATTTCTAATTAGATTGAAACATTTTAGGATTTTGAAACGCCAGCGGGATTTAGAAACGGAAGAAAATTACTCATGAATGATTTTAAAAAAATATTTTCGAGACGGGAAAAATAAATGGTCGGTCTTCTATAAATATGTCATAGGGAAAATAGACGATATTCAGGAAATTCGATACAGATAAACTCACTGGTGTTCGAAGAGGCCCGTGCGAAAGCTAATGTGTTAAACGAGTATTTCGTATCGATATTCAAAGCCAAAGGAAAAACATTCTAAGTAGTTTCACATGATCTGCTTACAAAGATATTATTAAATTCAGGAATTAATGCAAGGGTTGTGAAATGGATAAGTGAATTCCATTGAGACAGGAAAGGGAACATAAAGTTCGAATTCGGAATCAATGTTTGACCTTGGAAAACGTTATCTCGAGTTCCTCAAACAAGTGTCTTAGGTACTTAACTATATACAACGTACATAAATGATCTCGTAAAAATATATCGGCGAGTTTATTTGCAGACGACTGTGTTGAATACTGCAAAATTAACGTCATTCATACTGACGAACAAATATTACAAGAGGGTTTAGAATAATTAACATTTAATCCACTATTTACGTTTGATGTTAGCGAAATTGGGCTCCTGTTTTTTATTTGTTAATTTTACATATCTTCTTTCGATTGGCGCTGGTACAGTGACTTACGGGGGACGTTTTATCTCCGGTTCTTTCTCTTCAGAGTACAGTCGCATGCTGAGCCTCGTACAGAAGTTTGCACAATAAAAGAGTGTTAGGAATCACTAGAAACCACAATAAGGACATGGTTTTGTGGTTTTAATTTATCGAACTTCGATAAACAGTCTGGGAAGGAAATACAGCTTGGACAACAAAAAAACAAATTATTTCGACAAAGGTGATCACATTCACAAAACTCAAACAAGGAAACAAAAAACAAGTTGGAAAATGTTTATTTAGTAACACAACAATGACAGAATAGAAGTTTTGAGTTGAGAGTTTTGAAAGCAGCAGCAGTTTTGAAAACACTTCAAAATACCTCAGTTTTAGAAATAAGTTAAAGAGTTAACTGCGATTAAATAGGCGATGCAGTGTTGGGCAGTGAGGTGAAGTATTCGGTAGCGTAATGTCACGTGGAACTGTGCAGTGAAGTGTAGTGAACGTGACTAATGCATGACTCAGCTTAGCTACAAGCCTCCCGTCGGTAATTTCGTTTTGAAAATATGTATTTGTGTCTTGCAATTCCATAATAAAAAATAAATTTTCACACAGTGTGTATCAAAAAAGTATCGATAGAAGTACTTTTAAAAAAATTGTTTCATAACATAATTAAACTGAACTGTCGTCTGTCTTATAAATCGTGTCCCAAGGTTTCACTTTATGCCGGAAACTCTTTATCGTAATATATAGTGTTTCACCGATATACGTGCCTTGACAGCCCCTTCCCCTCACCTGCCCCCAAACCTGCTTTTTAGAAATCTTCCAGAATACTCGAGAAGTTCTGACGCAGTTAAGAATATTTCATCTACCTTCCGAACACTTGTGTGTACGGAATTGTACGATGTTCAGGGGCAAATATAACACGTTCAATTCTGTTAATAAAATTTTCTACTATCAATTCATTTGAAAAAATTATTGTTTTCTACCACTCTATATCCTCGAAAAGTCGGTAAATTTTTTTGTGACAACTGTATATATAGGCTTACAGCGTGTATTTATTGTGTCTATTTTGTGTTGAGTACTATTATTTAGTTTATGTGATCCAATGATAGTCAACCAGCCACCGGATTCCGTCCAACTGTAGTATGAAAATAAATCTGACAAATATTCACTGTCTACCTTTACAGTCGACATTCGTAAAAATGGAGAGCAACTGTTCTCTTCTCGGAATTATTGGGTTCTTCCAAAACAGCGTCTCAGGGCTGTGGCGTTCGGAGAGCTGCCACCGCTTGAGCAATTTCCCTCTACCTTTCTAAGGCCGTTATACACGGTGCAGTTTTCATGCAGATCGGAGGTAGAGAAAGCGCACGTCCCGGACTGCACGACTTCTAAATGAAAACTTTTGAGCATGTTCGATTTCTTTCATACATAAAACGTACACTTTGACTCTAGGTTTTAGCGGTGAAGTCGTTCACTAACCTCTCTTAGCGGCGTAAAGTGTCGATCCTTTTCAATTTTGTGGTTAGGTCAAGTGCGATTCGTGGGATTTTGTGTGTTGGCGAGGTGGAATCGAGATGTTGGTTATTCTGCGGAGTTTATTTCGTTGCTCTTTCCAAATGTTGAGTTACTGAATCTCACTTCAGCAGTCACGTTTTACTCCATTCCGGACGTTTTTTCTGTGCGCCCTTTACATCCTTCGCGGCCACAACCATGCCTTTAGCGACTCCGACGACGGCCTTTCCATTTTCCTCCTCATGTTTCATTTACTTTTAAAACAAAGTGTTAATAAAGTAGCTCAGAGCGCACGAACCCAAATGTCACGAATGAATGTATGCACTCGTGTAATGCCTTTTGTTGCAGGTGTTTTGTGCTACCAGCCGTGCTTAGAGGCAATTACAAGTGATTCCAGTACAGGATGCAAATACATTGAGTTCGCAGAGAAGCTAGGTTCCCTGGAGGATCGTGATGATGAGCGAGGTTTCAAGTAGCGTAAAGTCGACACAACAGTATCTCTGGAATGTCTGTCCCGTTGTCAACGCTAGAGGATCATTTTATAGAAAACAGGGAAATTTGTGAGGCCATTAGGCCATCCCCGCCTGAACTCTACATGTCTTGGATCTTGGACGTAATAAACAAGCATTACTATCCCAGTACTTTTGCCCTTTAGAGGTCAGTTTCTCATAAGTTCTGATTCTTTCCCATTTCCACAATCTGCCTCCTCGTTAGCGTTGACATCGGATTTGGGAGACCTCTCGTAAATATGCTTAACCTAGAGATAACCCTTCCCAACGCCTGCTCCGGACTCCATCCCAACTCAGATAACTTAGGGAAGTGATATTTCACTCACGTACGTGTTTGAGAAAAATATCCACGCAATACAATATGTACTCTTGCACGCAGGTGCATTTACCATTACACTCGGACGGCGCAATTGGACAATTCATTTTTGTGCCGGCAGAGCCCCTGGCGACGTCTCGTAGCAACTCGTACGGAACGTGCAGACCATGTAAACACGACTTTTGGCTTTTATGGGCTAGTTTGGGATCTTGCAATTTCTGCACAGTTACTATATGAGAATCTGCACGAAAACTGTACCGTGTAGAAGGGCCTTTAAAGGTGAACACACCCGCTTGTCTAGTTCCTCCACATCCAAGTGTCAGGCTTAGCCTGGCCGCTGCAGCGGCGACGTGGTCCGTGGATTAATATTAAATGAAGTGGTTTATTATTTGCTCCGTGAAATTCCAATTGTCATCTTAGTGTTTTGAATTTGTTACTCGCGTCATCATTGCATGTAGTTGGCACACGTGGCTAAATAGCTTGGTCAAAGTCTACTGTTGCTTGGAGGAGAATTGGGGCAACCTGCTGCTCTAATCGGAGGTATGGAACACCGCCACCCCCTAGAATGTGTACACCAGCTTAGGTGGCTCAGGGCGTCAATTGATGTCACCGCAGTGCCTCTGACCGGTAGGTCCTTAGGTTCGAGTCCCGACGGTGGCAAGATTTTCGATTCTTGTTAGATAGCTCGGGTTCAGCCGCTCTCGGGAAGAGAATTCTAGCGGCCGCCTGCGCTGATTGGTAGTTTCACGTGGTTTCTCCGATCAACACCAGGCGAATACCGGAGCAGTTCCCTAACGAACTGGACACGCATCGCGCGCGATCTTTCCTTCCCCTTCCTTGTCTTATCTTCACTCCTTACGTACTCACACTTATAATTATATACACCGTGCTACCACGCACGTCTCCAGATCAGTTGGTAGCTGAGAGTTTGTCCCGGATGGGCCGATACCACAGGGGGAATCTCCCAAGCAGATATTTAGGTAGGCGTTGGATGTCGCCATCCAGCGGGATAAGACCACCAGCGGGATAGAAACATCCAGCGGGATAAAACAAGCACTACACTTACGGGACTAACGACCTTTTCCTGCCGACGGACCCGGACACACCAATCAGATGCGAGGATACTGCGTGAACTGCACAAGCGGAACCCATGACCCTAGCAGTTGACGGCCCCGAAACCTTCAGTGTTGGCAACCCTGACGCGCAGAGGGCCATGCCATCGTAGGGGCCGTGGGAGGGCGTTTGGCGCGCTTTTCTTGGCCGCTGCGCACAGCTGTTGCAGCGAGCGGGCGAGCGGGCTGGTGCGGGGCGGCGCGGGGCAGGTGAGAGCCACCACGCGCGCCACACCCTCCGCGGCCGCTGACTCAACGCGCGAGCCGCTTTGCGTCAGCCTGAGCCGGTGCAAGCGGGAGGACAGAGCCGGCCGCTGCTCCTCGAGGACTCCCGGTGCCGGCCTCCGCGCCACACCCCCTCCCCGCCCACCTGCCTGACGCAATTTTGCGACCCGTTGCGAGATGAGACGAGTCGGGTCGGGTCGAGGGGCGCAGCGCGCCTTCCGCCGACAGGGCGCGCCCCCGCCACCAGGCGCCGCTTGCCAGGTGCTCTATGGGTAGAACGAAACCTGTCTTAAGCGGCCCAATGGTTCCGATGAAAATTGGCCGTTAAATTTGGTGGCCGAGTAATAAACGTTATGAGGTTACTGAATTTTGATTGATCGACTGATAAGTGATTCTCGGCGCGTCAACTGCTAAGGTCATTAGTCCCGTAAGTGTAATGCGTCTTTTTATCGCGGAAGATGGCGATGATCTTCCGCCACTGGATGCCGAGATACCGCGGGGGAACCTACCCGTTCGCTTGCGACTTTTCCCTAACCAGGTATCTCCCACTAGGTGGTCACCACCCCAGCCAGAACAAGATACTTTATTGAAAGCGTTAAGCAAAAATAATTGTACTGATTGCTGAGAAAAGGGGTATGTTTCTTTAACATTTTTAATTAGTATTGTAGATGACAATATTGAAATAAGGTATTTAGGGCGGAGTTTTCTTGGCTAATATGAAAGTTCAAGATGGCTGCCACGCCTCAGTGACCTTCTGCTACGCCTGGAAACTGATTCTGCGGGAGACGAGCATACTCTCGAGCGACGTTTTTTATGTGTGATCTCCTCCTCAGAAACCCAGAAATGCGTGTTTTGTAATAAATATCTAATATCTTAAATCTATTATTTTCAATATCTTTTTTGTAAAAATTGACAACAATTTAGTCTCCATAAATAATCTTTTTCTGACAGCAACAAATAATTTGTCAATAATGGTAGTAATTAGGGGGCAAGAGTGAAACAATATTTTATTCACGAGTAAATAGAATTCAAAATTGTAACTCTTTATTCATTAAAGAATAAAACACGCCCTTGACTTGATTTGACACTCATTCTCTAAGCAGAGAAACTCACGTTCCTTTCTTCCGGAATGGAACAAACAAACAAACAAACAAACAAACAAACAAACAAGTCTTGGAAATGCAATTCACATCACGTAGACGCGTTTCGGCAGGGCCACTTCACGAAGGAGTTAGAGAATGACCTTCCAATCGGATTCGCGCAAGAGACATGCTGCAGGTGTCCTTCAGAGATTCCCCACAGAAAGGAAGCGCAGGTTAGCAAACCATAGGAGCGCTAGGAAATGGGCGAAGAGCTGTTTCGTTAAGAGATATTAAAATCGCCTGTTGGCCCTTGCAACAAACATTAGGTTATCCCTGCAAAATAAACTTTGTCACAGTCCGAAGTATTCTGAGAATATCTCAAGAAAATATTAAATCATTACTAATCTCCTCCACTTTTCCGCTTAAATTACAATAATACTCAAAATCACTTGAGATAAATTCTTAATGAAGGTCAGTTAATGAAATAGGTCTGTACTGCTATTTATGCACCTTTTGCCCCAGGCAGGTACCAGCTGTTTGCGGTATCACTCAATCGAGAGCAGATATTTGCCAGGGGCATATTCGCGAAAATCGCAGTATAGCCGATGGCCGCTTACCCGGGTGGCCGTGGAATTGGGGGGATATTAACACGTGTGTTAAGGGAAAAATCAGTGGATTTTAGGTGAAAATCGCCGTCAATGGAGACGACTGCTTATTCGAGGACGACGTGAGATTCATTTAAATGTCTGTTTCATTGTATTTCTGCCTCATTGTTTCAATGCGCTACGCCTCGTTTAAAATTCCAATATGGACGGCGGTGTTCACTTGTTTACTGCTTCGTAAAAAGTTCCCACGAGAGAGTATGTTGTGAGCGTTAGCTCGTACATTGACTGACTTCGAGTGTGCAGATATCTCATTGGAATTCTACATGCAGCGACTCGTTTAAAAGTAAAAGATTTCGGACAAAGAGCCCTGAACGTGGTAGGGCAGGCCACTATGAAGTCGTAGGCTTCCGCGGCCAGAGTCATGTGCATGATCTTTACCAGCCCTGAGGAAGACCACGACAAGATGGTCGATCCGTCGACAACACAGCCTTCGACGCTGCGTCACCCGGACAGCCAAGATCATGCACTGCAGGCCACTATGGTAATACAAGCGGTGCCTCGAGAAAAGCGTTAAGTGTTGGTTATAGGGGTGCGTGACAGCTACTCTGCGGTAATCCACGCAGAGCATCGTTTAAGTCCGAGATTGCAGTTGACGCAGACCCTCATTTAAAATTTAAATGTGGTGGACAAAGTGGCCTGTACATGGCACATGCACAGTGGTAGACCACTCATCACCTCATTTGAAATTCAAACATGATAGACAAAGTGGCGTGCGCTGGGCAGATGCACAGTGGTAGTACACGCAGCGTCTTATTTAAAATTTAAATATTGTGGACAAAGTGGCCTGTACCTGGCACATGCACAGTGGTAGACCACTCATCGCCTCATTTGAAAGTCAAACATGATTGACAAAGTGGCGTACGTTGGGCAGATGCACAGTGGTAGTAGACGCAGTCTCATTTAAAATTTAAATGTGGTGGACAAAGTGGCCTACACTTGGCACATGTACAGTGGTAGACCACTCATCGCCTCATTTGAAATTCAAACATGATAGTCAAAGTGGCGTGCGCTTGGCAGATGCACAGTGGTAGTACACGCAGCGCCTCATTTAAAATTTAAATATTGTGGACAAAGTGGCCTGCACTTGGCACATGTACAGTGGTAGACCACTCATCGCTTCATTTGAAATTCAAACATGATAGACTAAGTGGCGTGCGCTTGGCAGATGCACAGTGGTAGTACACGCAGCGCCTCATTTAAAATTTAATTATTGTGGACGAAGTGGCCTGCATTTGGCACATGTACAGTGGTAGACCACTCATCGCTTCATTTGAAATTCAAACATGATAGACAAAGTGGCGTGCGCTTGGCAGATGCACAGTGGTAGTACACGCAGCGCCTCATTTAAAATTTAAATATTGTGGACAAAGTGGCCTGCACTTGGCACATGTACAGTGGTAGTCCACTCATCGCTTCATTTGAAATTCAAACATGATAGACAAAGTGGCGTGCGCTTGGCAGATGCACAGTGGTAGTAGACGCAGAGCCTCATTTAAAATTTAAATATTGTGGACAAAGTGGCCTGCACTTGGCACATGTACAGTGGTAGTCCACTCATCGCTTCATTTGAAATTCAAACATGATAGACAAAGTGGCGTGCGCTTGGCAGATGCACAGTGGTAGTAGACGCAGAGCCTCATTTAAAATTTAAATATTGTGGACAAAGTGGCCTGCACTTGGCACATGTACAGTGGTAGACCACTCATCGCTTCATTTGAAATTCAAACATGATAGACAAAGTGGCGTGCGCTGGGCAGATGCACAGTGGTAGTACACGCAGCGCCTCATTTAAAATTTAAATATGATGGACAAAGTGGCCTGCACTTGGCACATGTACAGTGGTAGACCACTCATCGCTTCATTTGAAATTCAAACATGATAGACAAAGTGGCGTGCGCTGGGCAGATGCACAGTGGTAGTACACGCAGCGCCTCATTTAAAATTTAAATATGATGGACAAAGTGGCGTGCGCTTGGCAGATGCACAGTGGTCGTACACACAGAGCCTCATTTAAAATGTAAATATGATGGGCAAAGAGACCTGCACGTGGCACATGCACAGTGGTAGTACACGCAGTGCATTTTAAAAGCAGTTATGGCCAACTGCTCTCATTGGCCGTTTCCCTAGTTTTCTTTTATAAACTCCAGTTAGGAGCCGGAGCAGCAGAATCTCACACGAAGATGGCGGATGGCGGATGGCGAGCGGTCCGTTTCCGTACGCTTCCCACTTTCATCCTTCCGCCGGGCGGAATCCAATGCCATATCTTCGGTGACCCATAAGAACTCCAATATTTTTTGCAATTCGCGGATGTCAGTCAACAACTCTTGGAGGTAATAACATCAGAGAAAAAGTGTTATATATCGGTTTTATTATACCGTGTGGATATGCCAAATCCTGCGTCTCAGAATGCCGATACCAAAGCCTGAAGCATCCCAGAGGTACTACGCATGCTGTTAGAAGTGCCCAGAAGCGTGGTGTTTGGGAGTTCATTACTCTACATACTCATTAAATGCTATTGGGTTTAGATGTGTTGACGGGGCTATAAGATCTGCTCCTTGGGCCTCAGTGACTGCTTTCATTACTTTACCTCTCCGTTTCCTGATTCTTTGCAGCTCTATCAGGACTCATTTTTTTACTCTTTTTTTTTTTACTTTTTTCACAGACTAGGGTCTGTGCAACCTTGCTACAGGCGCCGATTAAATGCTTGTTTTTTCCTGTTGTTTGCACAGTCTGCACTTGCGGCATTCGATTGTATTATTTTGTTTTGAACGGACTTGGTCCATAGAAACTGTTCTGAGGCTGTGGTGGCCTGGCCTTAGGGCTATCTCTGAAGGGGTCCATCCCGCAACCAGCCTCAAATGAGAGAGCCGGCTACCTTCCCTTCGATCGGGTTTGAAGCCGCGAACTTGGGTATAGTAGTCCGATACGCTAACCGTTACACCATTGCCGCCGCTTTTGTTTCCTTCTTCTTCGAGATTGAAGTATGCATGAAAGGTACCCCCAAAAGAGCTTCATCTCCCTTTAATTTTCCATGTACAGTGCCAGGGCTTGCTTCTCTGTTTGAACCTTCCCTTTTATCTGCTCTATTCCGCGTCTCCAGATCTGAGGGAGAGACAGTCCATCATTGGACGATAACATGACATTGGTTTTTTGGTTGGTTTGACAACCCACATAATCGAGCTCTGCGTGTATTTTCTTGGTCGCGATTTGGCCAGCTAGGACCATGATCACATCCATCTGTACTTACCGAGGCTGAGTATCATTTATCCAGTGGCACGTGTATGTGACTCCTTGTGAGGAGCATTCTACGCTGGATCCAATTTTTATCCCCCAGAGTTGCTAGTCCTGTGGGTTTGTGATATGGAATAATGATGATGATAACGACATACACAAGCACATTCATTCCCGAGGAGGCCCTCGAACCCGCGATCCTTCCGTCCGAGATCCCCACGGCACTACTGCCTTAGCGATTTCGGCTATCCGGGTTGGCGCTCTGCCTGTATTGTTGTTGTTGTTGTTGTTGTTATTATTATTTATTATTTTGTTTTATTATTATTATTATTTATTATTATTATTATTTTGTTTTATTATTCATATTATTATATCATGAATAACATGAAGTGCTTATCCGTCGCGTTGATGTGACCCGGCGGAATTAAAGATCACATTTTGAGAATTGATTTCTAATGCTAACCATTGCACGAATGATTATCTTGTGTTGCTAGTGACCAGCCGTTGGAGAGGCAACAAGTTTGGCAGCAAGGTTACATGAGGTGTAAGGAAGATAGTTTGGAAATATTCGTTAAAAATAAAACATTAAAACAACATAAATAATTGCGGGTATATATTACACTTATTACAAATTTCCGAGCTTCGATATTTGTATTTTTTCTACTTCCAACAAATGATTTAAAAAAGTGTTATTTTGTAATTGTATGAATGCTCAGTTTCCTTTTTCCCCTGGATATAATTGTTATATGTAATCTCTCTCTACGTTATGTTTTACCGTTGATGATTGAATTCCCTTTAATGGAAATACAAATATCAAAAGTTGATAAATTCATCGTTATTGTCTTTATCAGAATCTGAGTATCTTTTTATTTATTTATGCGATATCTCTAAATTTAAACTGCTTAGTAAAGTGAGCCAAAATAGTGTTCAGTAACCTTGATATGGTTAAACGGACCGCTCCGAGAAAAGGCACTAAGTTTATCGCGTCCTACTTTTGAAAGATCAAGATGGCGGCTACGCCTCGGTGATCTACTGCTACGTCTTGAAACTGATTCTGTGGGAGACGCGCATACTCTCGATCTAGATTTCTTATGTGATCTTCTCGTAAAAGACCCAGAAATGCCTGTTTTGTAATAAATACCTAATATCTTAAAAATAATATTTTAAATTTCAATTTTTACAAAAAGGATAACAATTAAGTGACCATTAATTATTTTTTACTGACAGCCATAAACAATTTGTCAATACTGGTAGTAATTTGTGGGCAAGAGTAAAACAATATTTTTACGAGAAGAAAACTAAAAATTGTAATTCTTTATTCATTAAAGAATAAAAGTTTTTATGTTCCCAAAGATCCAAAAGTAAAACGTTTGGCATACTGGAAATATTCTTAATGCATAAAATACACAATCGTCACACCAAGTTTTTACATGTTTTTTAAATAAATAACTAAATTAATTAAATAAAACAGTTTGGGAATATAATGAATTAGGTTTAATTTTCACGTAGGTACCCTAAATTTGAAAGGGAAAATTTTCGATATTTCTGTAAGCAGAGCGCAACTCTGTTAACAAATATACCAACTCGTGTACTGTAATTACGGTTGTAATAAGGTCAACAACACCATATCCCGATTTCCCCTGAATTAGAAATTCGTACATGTTGTGGACAAAATGAAATACCTATTTTTGTTAAAAAACGTCCCTCACGATTTCAAAAAGTCAGTTCTGCATCTACTTCTATTCTAAAGAAACTTTTATATTTCAGTGTATATTGCTATCATCGAAAATAATCTTTTGAAATTGAAATGATTGAAAACAAAACATTTAACATGCAAAAAACATTTAAATTTTATCGTAATATTATAAGAGTCTGAATACATCGTATTTTATAAAAAATAAATAATTATTTCAGCATCTTTTGTTATAATTCTTTAGGGGTTTTTCACGAAGAATATGATTTTGGAGGAAAATTAAAATAAGAATACGTTGTTATTGTTTCTGAAGAAAGAATTCTAAATGAGAAGTCTTGTAAACAAGAAAATCCAAATCCCTTTCCAAACGAGAGAATTATTACAGATGTCCTTCGTCTTTGGATCTCGAGTCATGAATCACAGTGAACCAGGTATTGCTGCGTCAACGGCGTATGGCTGCATTCACATCTCGACGCATGTGCCCTAAACCTCTCAACTCGGTGAGTGCCCGAGGAGGAACCACCTCACCTTCAAGAACAACCTCAATTTCAGAACCTAAATAAGGTTGTGCGGACATCACGATGAAACTTGGACCGGGAGAGGTGGCTCAGGGCTTCAACTGGTGTCACTACAGTGCCTCTGACCGGGAGATCCTGGGGGTTCGAGTCCCGCCGGTAACAGGATTGAGTTCTGTCGCTGTCTCAAGGAGAATTATAGCGACCGGCAGCTCTGATCGGTAGTTCTCCGTGGTTTCTCCGATCAATACCAGACGAATGCCGTATACCTTACACACGGACTACGGACCGCGCGCGATCTTTCTTTCCCCTTCCTTGTTATATCCTCATGCCTTCTCTACTCACACGTATAAATACATCCACCATGCTACCACGCACGTCGGGAGATCAGTTGGGAGCTTAGAACGTGACTTCTAGGCTGTCCGGGTGACGCCGCGTCGTTGGCAGATAGGCCGACGTTTCGCCTGTCATGTCGCAGGCTTCTTCAGGGTAGTGGCTTCAGTAACGCTGACGCGTCCGGAATCACTAGTAATGACTCAATCAATCTTCAACGAAACGGGCGATAGAGAGAAATAGGAAGAACGTGAAAAAGATGTATTCATAATTCACTGATAAAAATAAATCATGGAAATACGCTACTGCTGAGTAAATAGTACGGTATTGCTTAAAATACAAGTATATTGTGAGGTCATTGGTACAGCAAACACAGACACGAGCTTTCATATACACATTTATATACAAGTAACACAAATATGTATAGTTGAATTATCTACACTTTACTCACTAGCTCTGATAGACCTACTATCCCTTCCAGTTCAAATCCGATTGATGATCGGTTTAATTCGTGGAACTCGCCACTCCTAAATTTGAAGCGCCGGATGTCACACTCGGGCACTAAGTCCTTACAGGCGCATCAACCAAAGAGTTGCCTTGATCGCAGGAGCTATCTTAACCGATTGATGATCGGTGCGAGTCGTGGATCTTAACCACTCCTCACCTCGGAGCACGCACACAGCATCTTTCTCACGTGACCACAGTCACACAAAGTCCCCGAAGGCGGGTCTACGCGTGACTTGCCTCGCGAGCCCTGCCAGCCGCTGCACCGCCCTGGCGCAAGTTTTATGCATCAGTACGAGGTTCTAACAATTTCTCCATAACCCATCCACTGGCTCTGTACACTGCCTTATACACGTGACATACTACATCACGCCGCCTTCGCAGCTCGCTTATGCTTGCACGCGGCTCACTTACATAAAACATTACTTTACCAATATAATTTCAGCCTATACTTTTTTATTATTTTATATTTCAATAAATTATTAATTTGGTTTTCAACATTTTTACACGTTACAAGGCCCTAGTCTTCAAGGACAATTCTTGAGACCCACTGAGTAAGAAAACGGATTTATTTTAATTTTTAAAACTCCTGAAAGGTACAAAATGCCGAACAGGCAGAGAAAAAAATTAAACGTCGTGTTGACATGCTTTGTCATGGCACCGACCAGTTTGAAGTTCTTTCTCGCGATGGGACGTGGTGTGGTGTGGTAACCCGCATAAAAGCCTTGGGCGCGGTATCGCCCCAGAACAATCAAATGACACACGGTGGAAGCCTGCAACAACCCTGTTTTGTACCAGTCTCATCAAATCTGTATTTTATTTCTTATCTAAAAACTAAGGTGTTTTTAAAAGCAAGGAAATTCGAACTTTGAAACGAAGAGAGCCGATCTGTTAGTATGATCATAGTTCCCAGGGGTACTTACCCTTGGACACGTTATTAATAATTCAGACGGCACAAGCAGTGTTTTGAACACGATCGTTGGAGTTGTTTTTTCTTATAAAATATTTTCTCATTTAAAAAAGATTCTGTTCGGTGCTAACCTACTACTTCAAATGCAAAAGAATGAATCATAAAGGAATATAATTTTATAGTATATTTAGGTTGAATATGCCATTACTTATATGGCTACAGTAGGGATTTATTGAATGATCAGTCACTTATCAAGAACCTACCAGAATGTTCCTTCATTTATTGAAATTCTGACGTGGTCGTCCCGGAGACATGCTTTGTTTACTTTTATCGTGGGAGGTGATGGTGATCTTTCTTCGCTAATGGCGAGATCCGCTGCCGAGTTACACGTCGCCTTCCGGGTTTCTCGCCAAATTAACCTTTCTGTTGGCAGTTACAAATAACATTCGATGTTCGCTCAGAAGATCCTGCTCTTCTCTACAAATTTTAACGATTTGAATTAGTAATTATTTTCCTTAATTAATATTGGTAAATCGACCGATCAGACGTTTTTTTCACTCATGAAGTTGAACGCTAAACTGTTGCATTTGTATTTTCATGCAAATATATTTCGTTATTTTGGAGCCACTACAAAAGTGGTCACTACAAAATACAAAAATGAGGGGGTTCAATTAGTGGGCATTAAATGTTGGCTCTGTATCGATTGTCGTTTTAACTGATGGTGTACACACTTCAACACTACGGCTCACAACAAACACTATCATGTTCCATTTGTGCAATGTATTGCAATTGGATCTCCACTAAAGCAGGAAGTCGGGCGCCGGCAGGTGGGTTAGGGCTTAAGGCCTCTACACATGGGCCAATTTGCCGGACCGACAGTTGGGCCAACGAAATTGGACTCTGAGCTACACTCTGTCCGACCAACAACCCTATTTTTAAGTAGTGCTGGGAATTTCGAGAAGGCAACACCTATGCCAGGTTGACAGAAATCTGAGGAAACGGAAGCACTGTTATCGGACTGTTACACAGTGATTCCATACCTCGAAAATCTGGACAAAATAAAAACGTATTTAGAGCTTTTTATGTTCACAATAGTTACCCTTATAGGGATAGAGTAGGTGCATTCATAATAAACAAATAATAATGTAGAATACATTGATATAAAATTATTTAGAGGAAAATGTATATTTAAAGTAATTCCCAATATTTGCTAATGGCATCGGACTCCAATGAATTATTTCTTGAAACCAATTTATTGATTTTCTATTTCTGTGTGATAAAAATCTATTTAATGGTTTATAAATCGTTTTCAAAATATGGGCTGGTTCTGAAGCACTAATGTTTCTGAAGAGAAAACCAAAAACCATACTGTTAACATATTTCAACTGAAAATAAGTTGTTTTGATATTTTGAGTATCTCTATACTGTGAGCATTATCAGGGTCACTTGAGATATGGGGACAATAGATTTCCCTAAATCGGTTTGTTGTCTTCGCCGCCTATGGTATTCTTAATACTCCTCTCCAGCTCCGCAATTCAAACCCTTCAATTTTTCGACGCTCAGCTCTCTTGTCAATCTCTGTCTGTCTTGTTAATGGAGTTAAATACGTGGAAAATCTGCTAAAAGGTCAGTCAGACTATTCAATGTCTTCCACGCCTATTTCTCCCCGCAGCCTCTGACCTTCATTGCCTCTTGGCAGCGTAGCACTGTTTTCTAGCGATTGAATGGAGTTGGCGCGTAAGAGGCACGTGGATAATTATTCTAAAAGTCATTGCCTTTGAGTGTTTTGCGTAATTCCCTAATTTTATTCTTTCACGTACGAAATACTAAATATTATGACAGGAGGAAAGATGATACCTCTGTTTGAAAGTTTGTTATGGTCCTTCAATTAAATTGATTTTTTCACGAAACAGCAAATCATTTAATATATATTATTGAAACTGAAGGGTGAAGAATTTGTATAAAAATAGTACATAATCAATTTATTTTGTTACATAAATTGATTTCGTACTATTTTTATACAAATTCTTCACCATTCAGTTAACCTCGTCAGTTGACTAACCCATTTTTGAAACTGTTAATAAAATCATTGATGTGCAGATAACAGGGGAAAATTTGACAGAATGTCTGGTTACCGCAAACGAAAGCTTGCTAACAAAACGACTTCCAGTATTCATGAGTTCATTTGCAAACGAATTTGAAAACAAAGAATGTGTTAGCCTAAACACCTTTTATGTAAAATAGTGCTGGATCGTGAAATGTCGTAGGAAGATGTACCACTAAAAAATTATTTGATTGAAAAATAATAGCAAATTATCCACCATTAATTATTTAATAACTAATCTCTAGAAACAAGCTCACTTATTTTTCCAGCCTTTCATCGTTGACGGATTGCGAGAGATATTCTGAAATAGTTTTGAAATATCGGTAATATATGATTTATTAATTGTTAAAGACTAATGTGAATCAAACAAATCAATTATATGTGATTCTGCTTAAATACGTTAGCTATTTGCATTTGTAATCTTCTGAATGCATGCAAGTGCAATCGTGTGATTGATAGTGCGTGGTTTAGATTTAAAGCGTCTTTCATCGGAGAACATACATTTCTAAGAACGAACGAACGATACAGTACGAAAGTCATCTTCACTTCTGCAGCTTAGTTATTAAAGCGGCGTATTATTGACGCTATTTACGGTTTGTATTATTTTGGTGAAATGGTTTTGGGACTGTCCTTATTTGGTTGAGGATTCTGAATTATTAATGGTATTTTACACGGTTGTGGAAATTAATTTAACTTGGCACAAGTTATATATTGCTGTTAAGGAATTTATTGTTCTTTTGGGAAGTTTTTTAAAATATTTATGTTAGGTATTTTGTCTATGACTGACGATTTTTTTCTAATTTTTGAGTTTGTGTACAAAGTTTTGAATTTCTAAGGGAGAAATATATTTAATTATTTTAGAAACAGTATAAAAGGGTTCTCAAAAAGCTCTAAGTTGGTTTTTATTAGTGAAAGAAATATTAACCCTGAGGTTAGAATAATGCTAGCAATTTTACAATAATTCTTATTTTGCAAAATGTTTGCTAGATTTACTTTCAGAATGCACTGAGATAATAAATTCGAATCCTAGAATTATCTTTATCATTACTGTTTGTCATGATCTAAATTTTCTTAATTATTTATGAATGGGTTCTTCGCACGATTTGTAGATCTTAAATAACGTAAAATATCATTAATGACAGAAATATTTATAGTAGGTTTGAATTTCTCGTTCATAATTCTTCGGAATGTGAAAATTTTCCTAATACATTTCTACAAAACAGTGTTTCATTTCATGGTTATTTCTGGATATCTTGTAGAATAGTTCACACTGCACTATTATCATGACGACCTCTGAGGGTCGTTATTTTGTAGCTCCTCTAAGCAACGAGTCACTCTACGTCAGAACGTTGCGCGAATCGAGGTGACAACGCCTTGGCTTCCATTATCAGGAGCATCGGGAGGCCGGATTACTGCAAGGTTTGTGGAAACAGTCAACAGCGCCCCTTGTCGCTTTTTCTGGTTTGAACTCCTCCCAACACAGTCAACGTCTCGCATCAATAAGGAACCACGTTATTGACTAAAAGATATTCTGTTTCTTTAAAGAATGAAAAAAAAACTTGACGGGTATTGTCTGCAGCTCGCCTGCTTAACGCGTTTCCACGTTTGACAAATTTCAGCGCTGCATCCAAGTGGGATGGACTCGTAACGATGATGGACTAACCTTCCCTTTCCGCTCAAAACGATATATCGTTCCTAAAATGCTATAGTGACACAACCCAAAAAATCAGGTGTTGAGATAAATGAGTTTGAAGTTTTCACCTTGTATTGAAATGCATTATTCTTGAATTTATGCTTCTGTCATTAGTGAGTGGAATACGAGTACGGAATAATTCGAACTGTACTGTAAGATATTGTGGCGTCGTCGGGTGCGAGTAACACACAGACACGGAGTTGTTTATACAGTGTTATTTACAGGTTTTATTACACTATATACACACTCCTCGGAAACGCGCTGCACTCCCAGCACTGCACATCTCTGAGGCATCCCCGCCCCAGCCTGACGCAAACCCCAGCGGCTTGTCGCCGCTCCTGGTCTTTTTTCCCGTGGCAACCGCCACACCTCGCTGCCGAAGCCCGCGATAACCCCTGGCGGGTGACAAGTGCCTTCCGCACCGCGATTCGGTTCAAACTCGAATCAATGACCACGGCTGGTAACTCTCCAGCCGCCTCGCGAGGGGTCACGTGACAGACCTCACATGCCGGCGGCGTCCTCTCATCCCGAAACTTGGGCCTGTTTGCAATTTTGGAGTCCAGCTGCACCGCGGATAGACTCACCCATCATTTCCCTCTGCGCCAGTTGACACCCACGTTCCGAGACACGCCCACCCGGGCCCTTGAGGAGGGGCCCACCTCTGGTGACCTTCCGCTTGCCGCCAAAGGACTGCCCCCGCCCCCTCGCTGGCCTTCCGACATGTGTTGTCCATCTGGCCCCTAGGCACGACGTTACAATATGCTGCTGTTGCTTCTGGAAAGTAGACCAATCTTCAATTGTGGAGATTGCCTTAACTCAAAAATCGTATTTTTTTGAGTTGCGCCACAATTGCAGCCCATAAGCGATATATCGATAACAACGAAACTCATTCAATTTCTCAAATCAATACGTTACAAATAAGTGTTGTTAAACAAATAATATATATTTTAGATTTAGTATAATGGAAAATTATTTATTTTCCATTATACTAAACGTCAAATCAGCTACATACTACTCTTATTTTCAACCACCACAAAAAATTCTGGTAGTGCCAGTAGAAAAATATGAATTCATTATTGGATATTAACAGCATGCCTACACTGACAGCCAGATTCCATTATAATGCTATTTTTTTCATTTCTTCATCAAGACATTGCTTGAACACAAACTATCAAGAGGGACGCGTGTTCTCGAGCTTCGAATACTGCCCCGCAATTTTATTATTGTCAAAATATTTCCCAACCATCTTAGCAGGGCACCTCCGGCCGTATTTTCATATATAACATTTGCATTTGTGCTGTCAATTTATTTTTCATTTATGCATTGTGCATGAGGTGAAACGTGTGTGCGGGTCAGAAGTATTATTAATTACAGGTCCAAAGTATGAAAAATCTTAGGCTTATGACTACATTAGTGAGGTATAAAATACAGAGACTAATAACAATTTCAGTTATTAATAACAAAAGGAGCATATGATACTACATAAACGAAATTAATAAAAAACAAAAACAATAAAACTAGAGAACTACTATATAATTACATATTAAAAATAAACGTTAAATCTTATACTGATGCCTCTTTGGCCTATATTCGGGGACAAGTTAGCGACATGAAAAAGAAACAATAAAAATACATTTTAAAACTTTTTTTGCAAATTTAGATTTAATAGTATCATTTCATGTTATGTTTTTAAAAAGGCATTATAGTAATTAGCAGCGTTGTATCGTGTAGGTGCCTTGCAAGCAATTCATTTTTTTTTGTGAATTTTTACCCCGAAGCACGTTTTCTTCTAAATTTTTTCCACAAGATTCTAACAACATACGACTAAATAATGTGCGAATCGACTCGTTTTCTTGAGAGGAATCGAATGAGCTCTAAGCGCCTGACCTCCCCCCCAAAAACACCCTTTTGTTGCGTCAACCCTACAAAAAACACGTTCTTTTTCTGAAAGTTCTAGAAGTCTCCACAGAAAATGATCAGTTTCCCATCAGTAGACCGTGATGCGTCGATTGTTATTGTAAAGACATGAATGGCGGAGTGGAAGAGCTCTGTCCTTAAGGGTCAGACGCACACAACATACACACACCACACACACACCACACACACCACACACACCACACACCACACACACACCACACACCACACATACACACATACACACACCACACACACATACACACACATACACACATACACACACACCACACACACACACTCCACACACACATACACACATACACACACCACACACACCACACACACATACACATACACACACACCACACACACATACACATACACACACACCACACACACATACACATACACACACACCACACACACATACACATACACACACCACACACACATACACATACACACACACCACACACACATACACATACACACACACCACACACACATACACATACACACACACCACACACACATACACATACACACACACCACACACACATACACATACACACACCACACACACATACACATACACACACACCACACACACATACACATACACATACACACACCACACACACACATACACACACACCACACACACACATACACACACCACACACACACATACACACACCACACACACACATACACACACACCACACACACACATACACACACCACACACACACCACACACACATACACACACACCACACACACATACACACACACCACACACACATACACACACACCACACCACACACACATACACACACCACACACACACATACACACACCACACACACATACACACACCACACACACACCACACACACATACACACACACCACACACACATACACACACACCACACCACACACACATACACACACCACACACACACACATACACACACCACACACACATACACACACCACACACACACATACACACACCACACACACACACATACACACACCACACACACACACATACACACACCACACACACACATACACACACACCACACACACATACACACACCACACACACACATACACACACACCACACACACACATACACACACACCACACACACACCACACACACATACACACACAACACACACACATACACACACAACACACACACCACACACACACCACACACACATACACACACAACACACACACCACACACACACCACACACACACACCACACACACACATACACCACACACACACACCACACACACACACACATACACACACAACACACACACCACACACACACCACACACACCACACACACATACACACACACCACACACACACACCACACACACACCACACACACACCACACACACCACACACACACCACACACACACCACACACACCACACACACACACCACACACACCACACACACACCACACACACCACACACACACACCACACACACCACACACACACACCACACACACCACACACACACCACACACACCACACACACACCACACACACCACACACACACACCACACACACACCACACACACACCACACACACCACACACACACCACACACACCACACACACACCACACACACACCACACACACACCACACACACACCACACACACACCACACACACCACACACACACACCACACACACACACACACACACACCACACACACCACACACACACCACACACACCACACACACCACATACACACACACCACATACACACACACCACATACACACACACCACATACACACACACCACATACACACACACCACATACACACACACCACATACACACACACCACACCACATACACACACCACATACACACACACCACATACACACACACCACACACATGCACACACCACACACATGCACACACCACACACATGCACACACCACACACATGCACACACCACACACATGCACACACCACACACATACCACACACATGCACACACCACACACATGCACACACAAACACTCCGCCCTCCCGCACTCTCCACGCACACGCACACTCCACGCACACGCACACTCCATGCACACGCACACTCCATGCACCCACACACTCCATGCACCCACACACTCCATGCACCCACACACTCCATGCACCCACACACTCCATGCACCCCCGCACGCAATCTCCACTCGCACAAATTCACACACACACATTCCCGCGTGGGCAAACTCCACACACAAACACTCTCTCTTTCGCGCGCATACTCCACAGACTCACTCGCGCACACTCCACCCATAAGCAAACGCGAACACTCCACACACTCCACACATACACGCATGCACACGCATACACATACGCATGTTATGTAAACGAAGGCATGTAAGTTCGAGGTGGGATAGTTTTCACGAGTGATTTACATTGAATTCTATTATCATTGAAAATGAGAATTGATACAAAACATGTCGAAAAGCACATGAGAATATGTATGCATGTGAAATACGCCATCAAACGGATGTAAGCTGACAAGCCACGAACTGAATTTCAAAGAGCCCGCGTGTTTACTGTTATCATGCGTTTAATTCAACTCACATTAGGCTAAATTGTAACGAAAGAATTATGTATGTAAATAATTCTTCTTCAAAAGCAGATTTTGAAGTTGTCTTTTCTTATATTCTAGCCTTGTAAATACATTGATTTAATGCAAATATACTTTAGTTGCCGGAATCACCAAAAAAATAGGGAGTACTACCAGTACTGTCCAGAAAATAATAGCCTAGTACATGTTAGTAAACTTTTGTGAAATGAATAAGAATTAATTGTAGGTATTACTCACACTCTCTCCAATTTCGTTTGCCAAAATCGGTTACTGACTGAACAGCCTATACGTTAGTAAATACCTAATCGTAATTCTAGCTTATTATAGTATATGTATTATAATAGAAATTGAAATTCACACACACATTCACACAATGAAACACATACACACATACACACACATTCTCTGTCTGTCTGTCTGTCTCTCTCTCTCTTTCTCTCTTTCTCTCTTTTGAATTGATCATTTTAAAAAATTGCATTCATCAGGACAACGATATATAACTATTCAGATGATAAGACTCTGGAAAATATTTTCCTGTTTTCTGAGGAAGTTTGCAGAATAGAATTACTTGCTGTTGCATTGTTAATTTTTTGTCAAAAACCAATTCCTGAAAATACAGTCGGACCTCCCTATTTCGAATCTGACGACTCCATCAATAATATCCGATATATTACAGAAACTTCAATATACAGAAATGATTATGAAAATTCTGCAAATACTTTTGCTAACGTTTTTTCAAACTTATCTAACCGTCCAGAATTTGCCTGAAAATCCTTATATCACAAGCTTCGAGCATGCTCCTTTACCCCTTAAGACTTTCACCCACTTCAAAACAGCTTCGTATCTACTCAATTTGTACTTTTTTCGATATCCTTCTACAGGGCTTCAAGATTTTTTTGATTTTTTCCCCGCGTTTTTTCATTATAATCGAAACTGTACTAACTGATATTCCATACTCCTACGCCACTAGTTTTTTGCAAACAACTGTCCACAACTTTGGTCAACTTCACTTTCTCCGCAACAAGAAGGGATTCTCGTTTCGACACTTCGAACGCTCTTCTTAAGCGCATATCAGCAAACTGACCCTGCGCTGAACTGAAGAACTAACATCGTAGGACCATTAGACGGATAGGTACACTATTGACCTTCAGGTCCCTTTTGCATACGCATTCCCAAGATGGTAATTTCCCAAAGAGCTGGAAAGCAGGAGTGAGTTATCTTCATGAGAAGGCGAGGAACTGGACGTAGGGAACGTGTTGGTTGGTGTTTTGTAAACATTTATTCAATTACACAAACTTCCAGAATGAAGTTATATTTTCCGCGGTAGTAAAACTCTCCTTCCAAATTAAACAATACTAAATTTCTAAATGCAATTTATAGTATATTCTGTACATTTTTATTTCACAGAAAAAATAGTCAAGTCAGAAAATAAGTTTGATACTCAGAAATTATCTTCGATAAATAGTAACGTTTTTAAACGGAATTTCCAAGGGGCAGAAAAAATCGTATAAATGTATACATGTTATTGCAATAGACGTTTATAATACAGTCGGACCACCATATATGGAACCTCTATCAAAATTCTCTCTAAATCGAATTATTTGTCTGTCCCTTGAAAATCCCGTTTAAAAATATTTATATACATCGAAATTGTTTCTATAAATCAAACTCATTTTCTGATTTGACTTTTTTCTATGAAAATGTTCAATACAGACTATAAATTATGTTCAATGTATGTATGTACTTGGTTGTAATTGGTTTTCGATTGAGAGAATGTTAGATGAATGTTTCAGTAGTTTAACAAGTGTGAAAAGAATTTTGAAGGGAGTGCATCATATGTGCAAGAAGACATTATGATTTTTTTGAATTTCATTTCACAGATTTAGTCAGGTCGTTTGCAATACTAATTTAATGTTAATATTCATAAATATGAACTAATACGGACATGATACGAATGCTTAAAACGTTTGTTAATTATTTATTGTTGAATTTTCCACTTTACCCAGTTTTTCCAAAATTGTTCATAAGCGTTTGCAAATTTAATAGTTAACTGTTATAACTGTGATTATTTCTGAGACTTAAATTAACATTTATAAATCAGGATAAAACTCGAAAGGAGAGAAATATACTCTTCTAGATTGTATTATAGATTTTTAAACTTACTGTAAATTAAGTGATGTCGTAGGTAGTATTACTGTAAATTAATTTAATTTTACTATATTTTATATTAAGCAAAATTAATTGTCTAATTCGACACTCCGGCCCACGTTTTCCGGCGCAGCAAATGAGAAGACTTGGATGTAACTGATTCCATCCTTCCTACATTCAATAGTTTGCGAACGAACTCGGTACTACAGCAAAAGCTACATTCATATTTTTCGCGGCTTTTATTTCAGATTTTCACTGCGACAGGTCGCCCTGCACTCTAGTGGCAATTTAATACACCTCGATTCCACTTACGATCGAGCATGCGCGCGCTCTGTGAGATACTGCTGTAACTTTCATTGTTTCGAAGAAACTCAAGAGATGCCGCTAGTGCTTCAAAATCAACGCCGTTGCTATTTGAAAGAATGGTATGAATAGATGCTGAAAAACAGGAAACTGCTGTCATTGTGAATGATCAGATACTGACTCCTGTAAGTGGTAAAGAAATGAAGTGAGGTTGACAATAATATTGAATTATTCCTGATAAATTTAAAACTTGTGTCAGACGGTGAATCATTGGTCCCTATTGACATTTCTGTCCCTTCCCAAGCATAGCATACCATTAAACAATCTGGAAAGAAGGGCACAGAGCACGTTTAAAGTATTATTTCCCTCCTCCCTTCTGTGAAGAGAGAATAGAATTAGAACTGAAAATGAATTCGATTTGAAGTATTTTGTGCAGCTGAAATATGATTCGTTGACAAGCAGCCATCTTACAAACAATAAGTATAAAAACAAAAGTCAAAACTCGATGTGCACCATCACTTGAAAGCACGATTTACCTTTCACACCAAGTACGAAACCATTTGCTCATCAGCACTGATAAATTCTGGCTAAACACGCCGAATTGCAAACGTCGGTGTTCACGTCATCATAGGGACCATCCATATCCAATTGTGTGTGACCTGCAGGAGGGGGAAGGGAGGGAATCAAGGCGAATCTCACGTAACATATGGGGGAGAAGGAGGGTCTCGGCAAATATAAGTTTTTTTCGCTCAAAACAGTGCTAAACTGCGAGAAAACTTTTTTAAAATTTTATTTCTTACCCGTTAGGCCATTGGGTCTTTCGGGGGTTATTATTTTCAAAATATATATTACATCAAGAACATAAGTCTCTTCCAGTTACATCAGGGCACAAGCAGTTTCTCTTTACATTTAATACAAAACTATTTAGTAAAAACACCACACTTGTGAATATTGCACGCACGCACGCACGCACGCGCGCGCACACACACACACACACACACACACACACACACACACACACACACACACATATATATATATATATATATATATATATATATATATATATAAATATATATATACAGTCCCTGGCCAAATTATTAGACGCACTCCAAATTTTTAACAAAATGTTATGTTTTGAAGTCTCTCACTGCAGTACATTACATCTGGCATTGTTACGAATCAATCAATAAAAACAAAGCTTCTTTTTCTAATAATTAACACATTATTTGTCATTATGTACCATTATTGTGACACCTCATTGTTACTTAGACGCACAAATTACAAGAGTTGAGTAGAACAAGCGGTGACATGAGTAGTGTGTTGTTGCATGAAGATGGTTTATTTTCCATTTATTATTTTGTGAAATAGGTATAGCCGTGTTTATTTAAAAATTGTGAATTGTTTTATACGAAAAACTGATAGTTTTTAATAAAAATAATGGGAAAGGCAAGTGATTTGTCTGATCGGAAGATCGCAGCAGTGAAAGCTTTTGTCGACTCAGAAAATTATTCAAATCGTGAGTTATCTCGAAGGTTGAACGTATCCGAGACATCTATTCGGTGAATTAAGAAAAAAAATTGTCCTTGGTGAAGAATTATCCTCACCAAGGAAGAACACATGTGGACGGAAGAGAATATTTTCACCAAGATCTGAGAGATGTTTGAGGAAGATTTGCCATGAAAACAGGTTTGCTACTACTAAACAAATTTAATTTAAATTGGAAAGTAGTGGAATCTGTGTATCTGAAAGGACAGTAAGCTGTACACTACTACAAATGAATTTTAAAGCTTGTAGACCAGCCCACAAACGCAGATTAACAGCTGGTATAAAAGAAAAACGTCTTGAATGGGCTGAACGTCTTGAATTCTTAAGAACCTTAAGAATAAAGATTTGGACTTCTGGAAATCGGTAAAAATTTAGTCTAGTGCTTCTTTTATAAGTATAAATGGCTACAAAAATTAATTCTAATGTCATTTACTTGTATTTAAGGTTTGATTTACTGACTAATGCACTTTCGAAATTCTAGCAAACAAGCATCAATTTGTGAGAAGGCGCCCTGGTGAAAAGTATCATTCAGATTGTGTCATCCAGATTGTGAAACATCTAGTCAAGGCAATGATTTGCTCAGTGATCAGTGGCAAAGGCATGGAGTGTCTGTACTTGGTTAAGGGCATAATGAAACAAGACCAATACAAGCAAGTATTGGAGAAACGACTGCTGCCTCAACTACAGGAATGGTTCTCAAATGAAGAATCATTTGATTTTAAGCAATATGGGGCTCCACGTCATACTGCTCGAACAGTTCGATAATTTTTGTTGGAGAAAAATGTTCGTGTGTTACCATGGTCAGGAAATTCACCAGATATGAACCCGATAGAAAATGTTTGGGAGCTCATAAAGAGGAAAATCGCAAATTAAGAAATAACAACAAAAATTCACCTCCTTGAAAATAATTCAAGTCTGGTACCACCATCCAGAGTTGCAAGAAACTGTCCAGACATGCATTAATATCATACCAAAAAGAATTAAAGCTCTAATAGCCGCCAAAGGTGGCCTGACAAAGTATTAAAGATATACATGTGCATGGAGATTTTTTATGAAAATTAGTTTATATATTATAGTGACAGTCATAATTTTGCATATGATATCTTGTTTCTATCGTAAGTATTCAATTATTACTTATGTATTTCGCTAGAAATAAAAAAAATACATTTTTCGTCACAAAAACGTGATTTTTATTGAAAATTTAGGGTGCGTCTAATAATATGGCCAGGGACTGTATATATATATATATATATATATATATATATATATATATATATATACCGTTATTACAAGCACATGTTAGTTTTTTAACCTTATTACCAGGAATTCAAGGTGGAAACGCGACAATATCCCGAATGGTGCAAGGTTGAAAGTTCTTTTGCTAGGACAAGCTTCAAGCCTGAAATAATTTTTTTTTCGATAGTTTATTTAAGTACACTGTATGCGCACCGCGCGTCCGTGTCGTGCGAGCGCGTGCAGACGCGGTACTCACCTGGTACCCACCTCTCACACGGCACCACGCACGATGATGAGCCAACAGCGTGGACCGTACTGTTGGCTAAGACGGGCACAGCACACACACATATCGGCCTCCGGTAGCTCAAACGGTGTAGCCAGAGGGCTACTAAAATAAAAGGGCTAGAGGACCACCTCGTACGAGGAAATGAGGGATCGGCCGAAATGAAATGGCAAAGCGGATAGCTTAAATGTTAATTTAATGGTTATAGTGCCTCTTGGATTAATAAATATGTAAACTTACAATCTAAGAGAGGACATGACAAACAAAACAATTATAAACCTACTATATACAAAATGCATGCCGGGCCCGAGCGGTGAATTACTACAAAAAGTATTACAGTAACCTAAATCTAAAACTTAAACAGTAATTTACAATGACAAATTAACATTAAATAATTGACACAAAGTGACTTAATCCAATAAATGATCCTTGATGATGAGAAACAGTTCAATCCGATTAATGTTCATTAATGCCGATTAATGTTCCATTGCATGATATGAAGCTGACCTGAAGCTTGGCTCGGTACTTAAGAGGCAGAACAGGTACCTGCTATATGAAGGCGCTGAGCTCGTCCCATTCCTCGCTGCACGGAGGTCGCCCAACACGTACAGTGCACAAAATTGTAGAAACGTCTAAAATGTATTGATAAAGTAACAGCGCGTTCTGTCCTTAGCCTTTAAGTTGCGAATGGATCCTGATTCTCGCTGTATTTTAGCCCAGTGGTTCGTATGGGAAATGTCTTCGACTGTTCTCCAGAGGTATGTGATATCTCAGAGACGAGAAAAAAATATCAAAAAAGAATAAGAAGAAAAGAAAAGGAAATCTAACAAAAATAAAAAGTAGATGAGACTTTAGACATACACTGATGTTTTGAAAATTGCAACATCAAGAAGAAGACATGCTGTTACAATGAAATTCATTCCACAGATTAGGAATATCACAATATTAGAATTACAGAACTGTACCTGCATTTTGACCATGAGAATTTAGTACGGTGTGAAGCCGCCACGCGCTGCCATCAGAGCCTCTACATGACGTAGCATGGATTGAAAAAGAGCCTGGATATGCTGCTGGGGAACACATTGCCACGCGGTTTCTATGAGTGACCACAAAGAGTCGATAGTGGCTGCAGGAGGACCAGAACGAACAAATTGCCAACCGATCATATCCCAGGCATGTTGGACGTGCGCCATGTCTGGCGAAAGTGCTTGCGAGAGCAGCAGTGGTGTCCATAGTTCTTCACAGAAAGCTCGCAAATTCCTCGCCAAATGAGGTCGGGTATTGTCCTGCTGAAAAATGGCATGTGGAACTGCTTCCAGGAGGGGCAATACCTCGAGCTCTAGAACGTCCCTAATGTAGCGGTTGCTGTTCAAATTGCCCTCAATACGTGAGGCGAGATCGCAAATTGTAGCCAATGGCACTCAGAACCCTCACACTTGACGTTTGTCCGCTACGGCGCGGCACAATCCAGGCTGGCAGATTGCGATCAACACGGCAGCGTCAAGCACGTACGAGGCCATCGGTGTACCACAAATTGAAGCGGGACTCGTCCGAAAACACATTTTTCCACTCGTTACACCAGTGAACACGTTTAAGTGCCCATTGCTGTTTGAGGCGTTGGAAGTGTCTGGTCAACGGAATCGGACGCAGTGGTATGCGTCCCACCAGTTCAGCCTTCAGCAGACGGCAGCGAACCGTCCAGACAGACACGGTCACACCCGTTGCAGTGCTCTAAAGTCGAGCCAACAGTATGGATGACGCCATTCTGTCGGTTACAATCATGCGACAAGATGTCGGTCATCTCGCGCTGTGATCACATGGTGTGGTCTAGTATCTGCTAGTCGTTGCGTATGACCCTCCTTTATCCACTGGCTCCACACACTTAACACTTTCGTAGCAGCGCGCCCTTTTCGAGACGCAATGTTATGGTATGACAAACCTGCTTCCCGGAGACCGATCATTCTGGCCCGTTCGAACTCACTCGGCAGCTGATAGTGCTCCCTTTGGCGTCGACGAGTCAGACTGTCACCTACTTGTACGTTTCCACGTCGTTTGACGGCTCTACACCGACTAGGTGTGGCTTAAACACTGGCCTGACCTGTCACACAAAAGAGGGCGCTGCAAGGCCAAGTGCAAATTTAATCACTTCTTATGGATTCACTATTCTACACATACACCGATTTTGCAGTGATTCCGACCATTCCTTCTGGGTATTGCAATTTTCACAAACAGCATTGTATTGTTGACTTCCTTAACTCTTGGACAGTAATGTGTGTATGTAAGCGAATTTCTAATTTGTAAATCGATATCATGGGTTTTTATTTAAATTCTGTCTGTTCACATCTGTATAATAGAATTAAAAATGTAATACCCTAACCCTTCGTCGTTTTGCAGCTTTGAATTCAACAATTTTAATAACAAATTGTTATCATTTTTAATGTAAAACCATAAAGTATTCAAGTAAATATTAAACTTAATATTTTAAATTTGTTAAAAGTATTTTATGATAAATAATTTATCTTGTTACTGCTTAAGGTAAGTAAGGTTAGGTATATATAAGACATATACAAATCCCCCCTGCACAAAATGGTCTCTGGATTCGGCCCTGAAATTGGTGGCATTACATTGCGGTTACACGTCAGTGGCGGATCCAAGGGGGGTCATGGGAGGCCACGCCTGTCCCCTGTCGGCCTAGTTTTCATTTATTACCTTCCTTTATTTGACGAAATTGACTTAAATGCTGTTTATATTAAAATTATGTAATTATTTAAACATTACTGTATAGTAAAATATATACTCTACAAAATCAACATATAATATAATCACTAACAATATAATGTAATATCCAAGCTCCCGACGATCTGGAATATATTATTCTAGCTCGTTGGCAGCTCCCGGCGGAAACAATGGAACTCAGAAAGGGATAAATAAACAATTAAAAAATGAAAAGGGATCATTTTCTCAATGTTTTTGTGTGTATAAAATCCGCGTACCATTCCACAAACAATCCATAAGTGGCTAATTGATGTATTTACGTATTTCGAAAATAAATGTTAATATGATTCGGTTAGAGGCAAATTATAATGTGTAATAAGTCAAAATGAAGGAAAATAAGGAATTTTTATTGACAAAATATCATTATAAAATACAGAAAAAAGGAAAAGGGTTTTGAGTAATCGAAGGGATAAATTAAAGTAAAATTATTATTAAACAAAAATATATTGGTGTGCTAAGTATAAAATAGAAATTAGAGAAACTAAAGAACTGAGAGCTCTCAAAAATAGCAATAAAAAGTAACGATTTAAATGAGAAATAATGAATATTGGAATAAATTACTTGAAGCTCTGTATACGAATTCATTAAGTGATTTAAGGTAGTACGTTCGTGCTAGTCGGTAGCCAAACACTCGACCATTTAATACATCTACAGATAGCTGCTTGTAAACGTGAAAGGAGCTTTTAAATAATTATTTGTAAATAGTTGAAAGAGAAGTATTGAATTGTTGCTTTAGAAAAACAATGTTTGCTAATCAATTTTGCCCCTTGCATGAATTTTTATTTTCACAAGCTGGTGAAACTTATTATATTGACTTCGGCGCCTGTTCTTTACTTTCTTTCTGCGTTGAATATTAGTTCACATTGTTTACATTAAAAGTGGATTATCGTCAAAACGTTTGTGTGTGTGTGTGTGGGGGGGGGGTAAAGTATATTAAGTTAGCGTGGTTTTATCTCTATCCAAAGAGAAACAGTGACGACAATAGCTTGATTTGTACTGCATAACTTCAACGTCGAGATTGACAGCCAGTACTTCCGGTTGCGATGAATTTTATAGCAGTTTTTTTTTATCAATTACTTCTCAGAATGCCCAGTGAGGTACGTTATATTTCATACCGTCTGATTCCTAAAAAATATCCTACTTATTGAATAAAAGAGAAAGGTACTTCCACCGTATAAATTCTTCTGTAACTTAAAAAAATCTATGCCCACGAAAGTTTTTCCATAAGAGCCTGTACTAATATAACCTTCTTTTATTCAAAAATAAAGCCGGTTAGGGCATTTTTTTCTTACTATCTTGAAGAAAACAAATTTTGCTTTCATTTAAAGTACTTTTTGGGGGTACTTCACCATGGTCGATCTAACGAACATATTACCTTAAGTCATAATGGCGCGAACGAGCTGCAAGTCGATGACTATATAAGCCGGCCGCAGACCATAGGCAGGAGCCCATTTGTTCAGCACCCATCCACCAAGCTCCTCTCGGTCCCGACTGCTGAATACGCCATCGGTCCTCTTTCTCCTTCACTTTGTTTGTTGTTGACCACGTCTGCTGAATAAGCTCACTTTCGCAACATTAAACTAAATGTGCCATTCGATGTAGGTCTGATACGTTTGATATATGAATTATAGTATATTGTGATATAGTAATTATAGTATGAATTGATATATGAAGATCATTTTCTGTGAGAGAGTTTTCTATATTATTAACGTCTGGGTGAACCTGCGCCTGGAAGGGGAGATAAAATATATTTCTCCCAGATATGTTTATTTTGATCAAAGGCGGAATAGCGGCGCTCGTAGGGCATCGGTCCGATTGCCGTCAGCAGGCCGTTTAGCTAGCCTGCATAACTTGTAGGAGTCAATTGTTGAGAAAGAGCTGGGATCGATATGGGAAACACAACCTAATGTAAAGTATTCTATTGATATGTTCATTTTCCCCAACGACCTAGAATATACTAGTACATAAAGTAGCTGTCCCTATAGTTTCAGCGCTCTTGGTGGAGGCTCGCCGAACTAGTGACCGTCATGTTTTTGTTTTTTAAGTCAAAACATAAGAGGTGCGGTGTATTCAACTGCTAAACTGAATCGACGTTGTAGTGTTGTTCGTATCACAACTTATTTCTTTATTGTTTTTTTGTTTAACGGTATTTAAATAACGGTATTGCGATAAGATTAATTTCAGGCTTTATGTTAACTACATTAACATTTTAATAGCTTCCATTCTTCTGACAATCGATGCAGAAAGCAACATGTATTTAAAGTTTGTCTATTCGTTCTCCTGAAATATATTGTCATTCCGTTTTTAAATGATTGATTTTCGATCGTGAGAACACACAATAAAAGGATTTATATTACGCGCGGCCCGCACCCACCCGTCCGTGACAAGCGCCAATGCTAGAATTCTTTGCTTCCTAGAGGGCGCTGCTTTGACTGCAAAAAACATTGTTTCAATTTGCTTCAAAGGTGGAGACGCTTCAACCACCCTACGTAGTACATTCTAGCTCGTTGATTTTTCCTTAATACGTGACGTAGGTTTCATTGCCACCGACACTACAAAGAAAGAGTTATCCGCTATATATCAATTTCAATAAAGTGTAATTTCTTTGTAAATATCTTTAAGAAATAATTTTTTGTACTTTGCTCAATAAAATAAAATCGTTTTTCCATGCCGGCAAGCGCAGGAATCTAATGTAAGTAACCTGTCGTACTCAAAAATTTTCTGAAACTGATTAAAAGGAAATAAATGTTAAATGTTTCTGTCCCCTGATTTCTGAGTGTTTTATCTTTGAATTAAAATAACTAGAAATATCTCCTTCAGGCACCCACGTTTTCCATGTTAGATTTATTAATAATTCTGCAATTACGTTTGAGAATTTGGTGACAGAATACACTAACTTAACATTACAGAACGTAACAACTTTACAAAATTTACAAACTTTACAAATTAATGTGAACATTTCACAGTGCAATCTTTCATGTCACTCCACTTCACCACACTTCACCGCACTGCGAATCATTATGCATTTCTTACACACTCGTTTCCCTCAGTTTCACAACGCCATTACACTTCACATAATTAATAATAATAATAATAATAATAATAATAATAATAATAATAATACTTAATTACATAGAAGACAGTTACTTACACTGAATAATATTAAATATATTTATAACACACATATCAACATTCAGGAAACTAATTTATTTTTAAATTTGCTCAGGCGTTGAGAAAAGGGATCGAAGATTGACACAGGCAAACCGTATCAGTCTCTAACAGCTCGATTCGCGAATGAATTATTTTCCAACGTCTGTTTTTTTTTAATTCTTCTCTGAAGTTTGCGGCGTGATTCGCACGACTCACCTCAAAACAAATTTTGAGATGATTTCCGCTTCGGCCCCTCCTGCTCCTCTTCGTCACCGTTCAGGCAAGACGAAGTTAAAGGGCCTGAGTGGTAGAAAACGGTATAGAGTAAACACACAGGAGCAAAAGTAGCAAAAGTACATTTGTCGGGAGAGCAGTCAGAAACGTAGAACGTGTCCAGGCTGCGGAGGTGCCTATATGGTGGGAGATACCGGGTTGGGAACAATCCCCGCTAACCGACGGTAGGTCGGCGCCGGAACTCGCCATCTAGGGGCGAAGATATCACGATAGTCTTTATGTGATGTGATAGTGAATGTTCACCTGCGACGCTATTATGCCGTGCTTTTGTACAAGGACAATCCTCCCTTGAGTACCAAGTAGTCAACTTTTACTCAAATTTCTCCGCGAGTTACCTAGAACGGTTTCGTCAGCGACTTGCGGTTTATAGCCAAAATTCGCCTTGAAAAATCTTTTTAAAAATCATTTATTTCTGTTTATCCCGAAGGCCCTCAGCAGCCGACTACTATACTTTTACTGCACATTGATACTGTAATATGGCTGAAGAGCGCTGGTAGATGGAACTGAATGTTTACATAAATACAAAATTAGAAAAGCGAGTTGGCCTAGCTTACAGAAAGCTATAAGAAATCCAATCAATTCCAACTGAATTGCAGAGAACCATTGAAGAAGTGGTCTCTTATCCTATGGAGTACATCAAGCAAGCGGCAAAACCTCACAGTACCACATGAACCCATAGTCACGGCTAAATTGGCAAATTGGTGGAACAATGACCTCACCGATTTGGTGAAAATAGCCAGAAGTCTGAAACGTAGGTATCAAATACACAAAAGAAGACCGAGCGAGATGACTGAATTTCATCTTATAGCTGCTTTAAGATATAAAAACAAATTAACGAGAAAGATAAGAGATGCTAAGTATGAGTCTTGACAAAAATGCATTATTGAAGCGACAGACGAGATGAATTCGTGACATATAAAATGGCTGCAGGCAAAATGAGAGTTTCTGAGGCGCTGTCAACCATTGAAGTTGGAGGTAGATGCACGCTGGAATGAGAGGACACCTGTCAAACCCTATTAAATGCACTTCCGTCGCCGGATGACAGTTTTAATAAAAGCGCTCTGTAACAAGACGTACAACAAATGAGTCGGGATTGTGTGGAGGACAACTCAGAAAATTTGAAAATGAGTGAGCTTGAAGTTACAATCGCAGGATTGAAAATGGGAACAGCTCCTGGCCTGGATGGTATCTATGCAGAAATGGTCAGATGAACATTCCCCTATATACGAGGAAACGTGCTTAATATTTATAACAAATGTCTTGCCACGGAATGCTTTCCAAAGCAATGAAAGTTGGCCAAAGTCCAAGACTTTATTGAAGCAAAAGTCAGATAGACCACCACCTAAGTCTTAGAGGCCCGTGTGTCTCCTGCCAGTTCTTGGAAAGATTTTAGACAAACTTGCTAGAGATAGATTTCAGAAATGGATAAGATCGAGAGATGACTTTTCCAGTGCGCAATATGGATTGGCCCAAGACATCGAGATTCAGTCAATGTCAAGACAAAGTCAAGACAATGAAGATTCAGTCAATAAACTCTTAATAATATTTAGAACCGATCATGGACAGAAATATACTCTGGCTGGTTTTATTAATATTAAAGAAGCTTTTGATAATGCCTGGTCGCCATTTCTGTGAAAAGAGCGTAGAGAACAATGGAGAATTCCCCGAGATCTATTCATACTACGTATATAGTATTTTCTCCAAGATTAGAGAAGTGATTGTACAAGAATTTGGAGTAAGTGTTGCCAATAAATTGTCAAAGGGATGTCCACAAGGATCAAAGTCTGGACCAATCTTTTGGAATGTGATAATTGGTAGCCTCTTAAGAGAACTGTAAAGAAACAGTATAGAAGCTGCTGCCTGTGATGATGGTCTCGTAACTAGGGCTGAGGCGGTGGCTATGCTTTGCAGTTGGTGGCAACATGCTGCGAATTCAGCACATTATAAATATCTTCAGAAAATACCATATTTATGATGATGACCAATCTTATCAAAACTGCAAGGAGAGAAAAGCATCCCTCCAATGATAGTCCACCAATCACACAGTGCGACAATGAAATGTGACGCAGAACAAAAATATGTGATTGTTATGGAGGTCAGTGTTCTGATGACAATGGTAATTTTTTTTCACTATCACCCAAATTTTTTTCTGGAAACGCAATTTTATCTATACTCGGCTGCGTTATTTATGATGTATTGGCGCTTATCACGGTCTGTTATTTTTGGAATATTATTTCCTAGTTTGGGGAGTAGAGAGGGGTGTGGGTGATAGGCACTTGGGGTAGGTAAAGAGAAATTGCGCAGAAAAATGAGATCACACAGTATTCATTCTTGAAGGGTGTAAATCCACTAAGGTAAGGAATATTGTTTGTGCATGTTCTTGTGTTTCTTACTTTCAACAATGTCTAGGAAGTCAGTTAATTCACCAAATCTTTTCTGTTATGTGTGTGGCGAGTTTACGACTAAGTCTAAAAGACATCCCACTTCTCCGATCGCCAAAATGGCGTACGAGTTGAAGTATTTTAAATCAAATGAATATTACGGTAAGTGTTGGCCACCACAGAAATGTTGATCCCACTATTTTAACAGGTAGTTGCAAGGAACCCATCCATCTGTGCCATTTGCTGTACCACAGTTGTGGACTGAACCTAGAGAGCACATCACAGATTGCTACATTTTTAACGAAAGTAACAGGAATCTCAAGTAAATAAAAAAACACAGTTTCCCAAATTTGGAATCTGCATTACGCCCAGTTCTGCATTCTGATTCTCTCCCAGTTCCAAAACCACCAACGGAATGGACAATAGTAAGTGAATATAAACAGACAGATAATAGAAACACGATAGTAGTGACCAACCAACAGATCAAGAAGATCATTAAGATCTTGATTACTCACCATATGCAGAAAGACCACAACAACAGCCATTGTCGCAGGCAGAATTGAACAATCTTGTAAAAGATATTGTGGCGTCACCAATTAATTAATATAATTTTATTGTGGCATCGCCAATAATAAAATAATTTCTACATCTGGAAATAGCTCGCGCCGCGGCAGAAGTGGGTCGAGGGACGCTGCCCGTGCCGCGGAGACCCTTTCGCTACGCAGCGGGGCCCGCCCCGACCGCACTCAGCCTCCTTTTCAGAGGCGGACCGTTTATTGCCCCCCTCATAAAAAGACATAATGTCCCTGGCCGGAGCCCAGTCGGACAATGCCCACCCCCCGCACTCGTTTTGGCACGCGCCTGGACTAGGCACCCGAATTCCCGCAGGGGCTGTTTACAAAGTAAATACAGTAGGCTGTCGATTAGCCCATGCCGACCGTCGAGGATCCGTGAAATGCACTCCTGCTTGAACACGTGTCCAGACAGCTGCCAAAAGTTTCTGGAACCGTTGACAAAGGGAAGCGAGCGAGAGAGAGAAGCCGGTGTTAGACAGAGAACAATCTACGGAAAAATACGGGAAAATTGCCACATGATTGGTTAATCAAAATTCTGCGACGCAGCCACCCTCAGCCAATGGGAAGCTTCGCCATGAGGGAAAGGATGAATTCAGTGTTAGAAATATTTTGGGAAGGGGAAAGGAAGTTCTTTTAAAAACGAGATGCAGAGAGAAAACTTATTCTTGTGATCGGGGCGCGACGGGGGGAGGAACACTCCCAGATATAATATTTTTGAGAGATAATTTTTGAGAGTTACTTCGTGATACTTCTGAGATACTTCGAGATACTTCCAAGATACTTCTTGGTTGCTAAATTTGCTTGATTACTCAGTTACTTACGATCGGGACGCGAGTTTGGGAAAGACTTTCCCAGAGTCGAATTAGTTAGGACGCGACTAGTGGACTTGTCGCGGAGGAAACTCGGGCGGGAGACTACTGGATCCCGCGCCGTTTCCGCATCGGCCTGCCAGCCTTTGCCGCCTCCCGCGTCGGTGCTGATTGACAACCCACCGCGTTACGTCAACGCCCGTGGCCACCCGCCCCACTGAGCCTGCTCGAGCCGGCGACCTGGGATTGCCGCTGCCTGCCGGGAGGGGACGCGCCGCAGAAGGTCAGCGACCCGGGACTGCCGCCGCCTCTGCCTCGAGGCTGTCGCCTCGGCCCGCCCGCGGAGACAACGCAGCCACTGGTGAAAAAACTACGAGACGAAGCCGTCTCGCAGAACAATCGTAACGGCGAGAAATTGCAAGTGGCCGCGCTCAGGCCCTGCAGACCTTAAATGATGAATAGCACGCTTCATCAAAGAGTAAGCCTAATATGTTAGCCTTAAGGGAATTAACAACTAGTAATTAAGATAACCAGCTCACAGAGTAGATTTAGTAAAAAACTTGCGTCGCCCTTTGCGACATGTAACTTCCCTGGCAGCTCTTGGTGCCAGGAATAAACTGTTATTTGTTACAAATGACTCTGTGCTAATTCATGACCTCCCAACACTTCCATCCAGTCATATTTCAGGAGCTGAACCTGGCGCCCTCCCCCGTTAGTTTACAATATAAATATTTCAAAAAAGCAAGCAAAATTATATGGGTCTCGTCTTCAAGAAAACAACGTTACAACCAAACACTAGTACTACATTCCGAAAAAAGACCGCTTGATCTTTTCTCTTTTTTCTCAATGACAGATAGTTTGGTATATTTTAGTGACATAAAAGGGCTGCTTACAAAATTGGGATGATTCGCAATCAGGAAGAATGGTGCCTATTTATAGATTCCTCAAATAGTAGTCTCAAAGCCATTCTCTTATACAACGAGCGAGAAACGTTAGATTACTGCTACAATAATTAAAGAAGTAATTTTCATGGACCTCTGACCTATGACTTGATGAAAGAGATTACCTTTGGACAATTGCTGACGGATACTGAGAAGACAACTTAGCATGCATTTAAAGATGTATGCGACAATGTCTTGGGAAACGTAATATCTGAGAAATACACGGAACTGATGAACATGCTGGACTGTTACAAGGCGTGCAGCGTGTCTCTGAAATTATATTTCCTTCATTCCCATTTGGATTTCTTACCGCCTAATCTTCGAGATATGAGTGACAAACTTTGTGAGCGATTTCATCAGATTTCGCTGCCATGAAAAGACGATATAGGGGAAGGTCTAATTCTTCACTTCATAAGGGAAGTCACTAAATCTTTAGGCGGATTACTGCTGGACGCTCCCACAAGAAGTATCACCATCCACTCACAAACGAAATGTTTCCAGGAAATGTCTCTAACATGTAAGCAAATTTCAAGCTTTATTCAGCTTTGTCATACTGTTTTCATTTTATGTTTTGTAATACAAACAATTAGTTATAAAAATAATTTAATACAAACAATTTTTGTAATACAAATAATATTTGTTACATGATCTGTAGAGTACAAGGTATATCATCATATATATCATGTCCTGTAGATACACTACAAGTTCTTCTTGTACTGTTATTAAGTCGTTTTCAAGTTTCTCGAAAGTGGTATACGTGGCGTATCTTTTGCAGAAAAATTGGTACTTGATGCAACATTTCTAATTTTATTTTTGCAAACAGCGTATGTGATTTAGTATAGAACACGTACTTTCATCTTGCGGCAACACCAAAAATTCAAATTTTATTGCTCTGTGTTATCAAATATAAGAATGAAAGAATACTAGCTACTCAGCTTCAAACTTATTTAGAAATCGACATAGACCCTAAACAAAAAGTTATTGCACACGTTACCAGAGTCTGCCAAATCTTTACTTATGAAGCTTAGTATACTAGCAGAATCAAAAGGAATTATTAATAATAAGGCGTTAGCGATGATTCACAAAGTAGCTTTTCCCCTTATAATTACGTAATGTACTTCATCTTGGGCTAGAGAGAGCACTAAAATACTTGTGAAAAGAGAAGTGGAAAAGACTCAACGAGTGGCATAGTTGGTCATTTGCGGAGCATATCGTACGAAATCGCTACCTCTACGCTGCCAGTCGTTACTGGAGAATTTCCTCCCGATATTGAAGTTCAGATCTCGGCAGCGATATTTGTAAATATACACAATAGTAATAAATATTTCTCAGATGGTAAAAATTGGTTAAAAATTGGTTATTAAATGGTCAGCCATTTAAGGTGTTGTATGTAAACGCGGTGGCGGCGTGGCAAAACAGATGGCAGAATGCTGATTCAGAAGAGAGGCTTTTGCATTTCTTTCTGCGGGTATTTTCGTCATTTTAAGCTGTCTAGAGCGTGCACTCAATGGACGTGGGCCGTTTAAAGTTAAACAATCCTGGCCTAACTGATTCTCCCAACTGTGACTGCGGGAAGGTGACTGCTATTCACTTATTGTGTGAATGCCCAAAGTGGGCTGGGCTGCGGTTCGAGTTGGAAACTCGAAATGGTACTGAGCTGTCGGTGATCGCCTTATCTAATCTGTTATCAATTGCAAGGACGTACTAGAAAATTGAAAATTTTGCAAATCAATCATAATGCTCCAATACGCACAATAGTTTCAAATAGCAGAGGAGGAAGTCACTGAACAAGAGAGAACCCATGGACAGTACCCACAATACCATAGCATACAGCTGAAATTTATGTCATAAAATGTGAAATGAATAGTTGTATGGGTTATTATCTCATTTTTTCTTAATAATAACAAAACTATAAATATGAATTGTAAACATATAAAAATATGTAATTTGAAATTGTAAAATAGGTTGACCTAATTAGTAGATCACCCGGCTCCCCGTACCAGGGACGGCAACGCCCAATAATATCGAGAAGCGGCTGAGGGGTGGATAAAAAAGGTGTAGATAATGTAGATAACAATTTGTAGATTAGAAGTTTTATGTAAATATAAAACATGTTAACTTTGTGTAATATAATAAACGTCATAAAAACGTTGGTGGTATAAATACAAAGATAAGACGATCTAGGTGTGCATGTGTAAGCATAGATTATGGACTCGCACCTACCTCGTCAAAGCCACAAAGTGGCAAGGTAATCCAATTGTAAATAGCACACAATTTTTTATGAAATAACATTGAATAATATTGACTTGATTTAAGAAACATGATTGATAGATGAATAAATTAAGCACTTGGACACATTAAGAAAATTCAGCAAATAATTGGTTGTGAATTAAATGTCTGAAACCATATCAGGAACATGATAGTCACGGAGGGCTTAAGAACAGCCGTGGTAATTTCCGCTTGATTCTATTGTGATGAGGACTTTGTTTACCGATTTTGAAATGAACGGCTGAGGGTATCTGAGATTTTTTGGGGTGAAGGGAAAGTATAGGACGGGAAAATGGACAGAGATCGGGGTAATGCCAGGTTCGTGATGTAACTGGGTGTTAGGAACAATTGGAAGACAATGAAATCGCTTCTATTCGAGGCCGCGGCCCTCTGAAAATTTTGAAAGGAATCGTGTAGTCTTACATAATAAAACAATTTTAATTTCTTAAATATGTTTTTCTGTTTTTGAACCTGACATCATTTGTACAGCATTTCGGGAAGGGGTTCTCTAAGCTGTCTGTCAACTGTGTAAAAGTTTCAATATAATCACAATTATATTTATCAAAACATGTATCTACCGGTAAAAAAATCTACCGGTAAATAGCTACTTGGCTGTCCGGGAGACGCCGCATCGTAGGCACAGGTGCCAACCTTTCGGCCGTCATTCTGCGACCTTTTGACATTTCGCCCAGAGGAATCACAGTCTCTCGCGTTCTAGGTTTCATCTCTTTTTGCATTACATCTAGCAGGAGTTCATCAATCTTAGGAATTGTAAACTTTATTACAACCATAATTAATATATAAGCACCAGCGGAAGCCTATGCTCTCTATGTAGCAAGTAGCACTTTTAGATGTTGGCTCCCACGCGAATTCTGTTGTTTTTTGAGGGGGGTCATAGAAGGAGCCCCAATCAACCCTGAGGCGCCATCTGCACCTCCGATCCAGGCGCCTCGCTAGCAATGCGGCGTAATTTATTAATGTTTTAATTGGCTCTGCAGCGCCGAACGCCATTTAGATGATGGCGTGGATAGGGCAAGTTGTTCGCGGCGCGGGGGCGAGGGCGGGGCGGGGCGGGGGCGGGGCGGGGGCGGGGCGGGGGCGGGGCGGTGTGGGGGCGGGGCGGGGCGGGGGCGGTGCGGGGCGGGGGCGGGGTGGGGCGGTGCGGGGAGAATGGGGAGGAGGTACGCTGTGGGAGCTGTCGTCACCGATTCGTCGTGAAGCTCCCTGCCAAACGGCTCTTTTTACTGCAAGATTCTGACCAGTCCTTCGTGAGTCACTGGCTGTTTGGGGTGAGTTCCTGAGTCACTGGCTGGTGCGAGGTGACGTTTTTCGCTGCTCTAATGATATGAGTCTATTTAATTCACTTTGAAAGAAATGAGTATTTCATCACCAATGAACAATCGGCAATAATAAAATATTTTAAAATTGCTTGCCGTTTATATGTAGTTATTTCGTCTAACATGCGGTGAAGGTTTATCGTAGTACCATGAGTGCTTTGGAAATTGCCGATAAATCCCCGACTCGCGAAACGAGGACTATTTCACGAACGAAATTACGTCCAAAATAGTTCAAAAATTAGCCAAATATTGAAAATAACTGAAGGCATGTTAAAATCAAAGAGGTTATGTTATAGCGGTTTATTGCACGTTAACACAGGTACCGATACATACCGACCGCCACCTAAGATAGAGAATAGTTATTTGTTAAAAGGGCTTAAGTCACATTTTTTTGAAAAATTGCTTTTTTACCGAAATATATTCTTTGAACATAGGCGCACCGACTTCTGTTAAAAGAACCTAAGTTTGACCTCTGCCTATGACAACCAAATATACTTCTATTTGTTGCTTTATTTGTTAAAAGGGCTGAAGTCCAGGGCACAAGCCCTTTTAGCAGAACGAAGTTAATGCTCTTCAGGAGTTTGAAGTTCTGTAGCCCGATTTTACAGCTGATGTGGTAAGATGATATACCGCTGATGATACAGCTGATATGTGAAGAACACTAAACTTATGGGAAAAGAGCACGAAAATAATTTAGGGATAACAATAAGATCTACACGCTTCGGTGTTGACTGTAAGTGTCGGAAGACTATTTTTCACGAATCTCAGAAGAGAATAGTTTCTATTATAAATATTTCAAAGAAAATGTCAGCCTACGGTTTGGACAGCCACAAGTAGATTGTTGTTGTATCTTTGAAGAATTAATTGTAAAACTCAAATCACTTCATCTTAATGGTGCCGCAAAAAGGACAGCAGCTGCAGAGCTAGCTATTAGTATGCTATTCACATGCGAGAAAGCAGAAAAAATAATGCTCTACAGAATGACCAGTTTGATGTAAATCATGAAAAAAGCAATGTATTATCTATTGCCATTGATTATATGTAGAACCTATCCTTGCCAAAAAAAGAAAAAAACCTGTGTAAGAACTATTTCATCTGAGACGTTAACAGTCAGTATATTTTTCATTTACAATATGAAGACGGACAAATTTGTACTTTATATCTACCTTCAGGGCTTGGCAAGAAAGGACCTGATGAGGTATGCTCTTTCCTCGTACACTTCTTTCTCAGTGTTCCAGCAGAGTATGATGAACTTCACTTATCTTTTGATAACTGTGCTGGACAGAACAAAAAACATTCCATATCAAAATTAATACAATGTCTCGTAGCCTTGAAACGATTCAAGAAAATACATCATTTTCCGGTTAGACGTCACACCTTTCTGGCGTGTGATAGATTTTTCTATTATCAAAAAAGCGCTTTGTAGGCATGACATAATTTACAGGATACGACAGTTGACTAAAATCTTCACAGCAGTTCTTCTTTTCAATGCAAAAATACTACAAGAAAAATTCGGCGTATGTAGAGACTGCCAATCAAGAGAGAAGTAAAGAATGCATTTTGCTATCAGTACTTTTTATCATTTTATATATGAATAAATCTATTCAGGAGTCGTCACAGCTTTGCCATTTATCAATGTAGTGACATCTCGCACTTTTGTCTTACGTCATGATACACGCATATCCGTTGAAATGGAAAATAAAATCGACTACCCTGGAGGAAGAGTTCGTCTAAAGAAGCAAAAGGTTTGTGATATGAATGTAATTCCGTACGTTGTAGACGCTCATAAAGAGTTTTTTCAGAAGTTTGAAATGTGGATACAAGAGTGATAAGGAAATTCCATATAAATAATATGCGATTGGAGCATGCTACTTACTCCGTCTCCCAATATTTTCTTCAAATTGGCGCCTCTGGTTTTTATGTTTTGTTAACTCTTTGGTTGCCTATTGGATATAAACTAAGGATGTATTGTTCTCCGAAAATTATTTTGAAAACTTGAATGTTTTGAAGATTAGTCTTGGTAGCATTAATCCAAAAGGGACTGGCAAATAGGAGAAGTAGTCCGATTTTAATGATCTTTTTATTATGCACCATTCTATTAAACCTTTGAAAGCTGTGGAAGGGCCGGCCCAATGGCATGAGCCTCGCCTCCAATATAGACATTTTTTTTATAGATTAAATGTTGTTAGAGTAGAGTTTAGTGATAATGAATAATTAATTATACTTATAATTTTAAGTAATAGCATTTAATTTTTGGCTTTAATTATTTTAGAAACTACATGTTGTTACTAATTTAGTTTGGAATCCATGATTAAATTTAAATATTTAATTGGACTGTTTGGAGGATACCTATTTGGAAAAATTGGTTCACTACTCAGGGTTAATAGAGTGGGGCTTGTATAATGTCTGAGGGCAAATATTTTTTTACTGATGTTTTATTTAGATTTAATTTTATTATCCATTTAGCTGCCCTGCTCTAAGATTTAAGTGTAATTGCAGTCTCAGATTAACAGTGAGGAGGGAATTGGCTGAAGAGTGAAGATAGGTGTCATTTGAAAATTGATATTTCGATGGATTTGAGTTTGAGGAAGATCAGCTATATACAAATTCAACAGTAAGGGGGAAAGTGTGTGTGTGTGGGGGGGGGGGGGGGCTCTTGGGGTAGTCCAGCAGTAATAAGTCGGGGGTTTTGAATGATAGTTGTTGACTAAAAGCTAAAACGTTCTGTTGGATAAGAAACTTAACGTATTAGAAAAGATGTAAAATGGAGTAACAACTCTCTTTCATTTGAAAATAGTAGTCTGGTGCCAAATTCGAACAAATGCTTGAGTTATAACTAAAGAGATGATTAAATGTTTTTTTTGACGCAGAATATAAGTGTTTTTCAAAGTTTGAGCTTTCACTTGGACCACTTGGATGAAAAGGGTTGTGGTTGAGTCTCAAGGTTGATGAGAAGTGAGAGGCTAATTCTTCGTATTAGTGGTTGCATACCATTTCTTGCTGAAGTATTTGAAAGTAAGGTACTCTTTTTTCTTGATATTTTTTGTGAGTTGTCTGAGTAAATTGCTTTTTGAAGAGAGATTGAATCATTGTGTGATATTGGTGATTTGAGAATAATTTGTAAATAGCCATTTTGACAATATTAATGATTAGATTAACTTATTTTACTTCTGGGGTTCTGAATTAATTCCAAAGTCTTCTAGTTTGATTTTTAATGCTTATTAATTTTTGAATTTCTTTGGATAATTGAGAGTATTTCGAATTTTCGTGATTCGATTGGAACTGATATTAGATATTTTGGATGGTTGATTGGATTAACATGTTAAAATATGCATCTGCATTTTTAAACTCTCAAGGGCGTTTAGAATATTAAATTTTGGAAACGAATTCGTTATGACATATTAAAACTTGCTCAAATTTAAGTTTCAATTTATTTGTTCGAGGTGGGGGAGTGTGGGATGGACTGTTACGTTGAAGGTTTAAAATAACTGAAATATGGTCTGAATAAAATTCAGGAAGAGTGGATAAGTGAAATTGAGTTTTGGAATTGTCTATATGAATGTCTAGAATGACAGGAGGTTTTAGGAAAAATATCTTAGCTTGAAGTCGGTACTTGGAAAATGATAGAATAATATATCACACCATGTTAATTCTATACAAGTAGCGGTAGGGCAATATCATAGTCGTGTTACTGGGAAAATTCGATCAGTTTTAGGCAAGTCAAAACTGTGGGACTTCCTATGTATAGTTGCAGTATTAAAACACACGTAGGAAGACCGAATCATCACAATGTTGCATAGTGATGCGTATGCAGTCGGGAGACAGTACTTTGGAATGATAAATGGGCTTTAGGAGAGGGAGGTCAAATCGGTGAGCTGCCTGGTATGCAAGTAAACGTAAAATAGTGCGTTTGACGGGGATTCATTCAAAATAATTTCAGATTGCATTCATCATTGCTGCAATAAATCGATTATTAATTGTCATGAAATGGAAAAAATATTTTCCTAACGTGTAAGTTTTTTGCTATTATCTGGAGATTGTGGAACTAATAAAAATGACACAAGACCAAATTTAAAATCCAAATTTTCGTAAATTACACAAGTTTTGTGCGGATAGTGCTAAGTGCACGAATATCATGACATAAATGGCATTCCGATATAATCTTTTGATTTTTTAAAATTTACACAATTTGTTTTTATTCTACGTACATCTCTCAAGTCGTTAATGGTACACTACGGGTGCTCTTTACGCATTATTACATTTGTGAGTACAAGGGCATTAAATGATGTTTTACGAAGTTTCTAAAAAACTCAAAACATTTATGTGTAAATTAGCTCAAAATTGCAGATTTTCAGAAATATTGAAAATGAAATTTGCTCAAAATTGGCTCCAAATTTTGCAATGAAAAAGTGCATATAGAACCAGATTTTACTATTCAATATTATTCAAGTCGAATTACCATTCGATTATTATAGGTCCGAAAATGGAGATTATGTGCAAAAAATTACGTTTTTTGATAAAACGCAATTTCCTCAATGTAAGTCTTAGATATATATGAGATTATATATTTATTTTGGATATGTAACACCCTTTACACCCAGAGGAAGTTATTAAATTATTTTCTCCCCTTTGAAGCCCAGTATCAATCTTCATAGGGTTACAGGTGGTTAGGACTCGTGTCTACATTAGCCTTTTGGCATTTGTTTCCCTATTTCTCAGGCCCAGTGTAGATTAATGGGTCATAGATATTATCAAATTTCTGAAAGTAGGAGAAGATGGCGTGGTAAGAGCCATGCTTCATATGCGTATTTCCTCCAACATTTACTGTTAATAAAGCCACGAAATATTGGTGCTCAAGGAGGCTCAGTGAACCTCAGGATCCTGAATAGGACAGAGCCGGATAAAATTCCCACAGTTGATGGGATTTGAACCCGGGTTCCCCACGTTAACAAACGTGTTTCCTAACCACTACGCTCATTAATATATTTAAATCCAAATTATCATTCGTCCATTATTAAACTGATTACAGTACCACGCAAGATCTTACTTTCTCATTCTGTTTCTTCTTATTAATTTGTTTCTAATCCTAGTGACAAAATGTTATTTTCTTATAAAAAATGTCTTCCAACTTCCCTTTATGCAGTACCGCTCTGTATACTTGGCGACTGCGTGTCCGTTTTGGTCCATCTTCTTTGCCCTCGCGCTATCACGACTTACGCAGTATTATATATTCATTTTTTACTTTCTCGCTCGTACGTCGTAAGAAGTGAAGGTATTGTAATTGTGCGTCGGAAACGACGAGATTTAAACCGTAAAACTCTTATTGCCGGGCTCTTTAAACCAAATGGCGGATAAATCGTGTTCCTATATATAGTAAATTACTTCCTCTATCACATTGTGTAGTCAGAATCCATGTTTTGTGGTGATACCTAAAAATCGAGAGACGGCAAAACCGTCCATCTGTCCATTCATTCGTCCGTTTGTCCGTCCGTTTGTCCGTCCGCCCGTCCGGCTCTACGTGTCCTTCCGTCTGTGGTCAGGGCTAAAACCAAAACCGTTCAGTCGTTTTTCTTCAAAATTGGTATTCCTCGAGCAATTTAAGGAACTCGAGGAAATCTGAATTTGAAACGGATATTTTGATTTTGTGGGTAGTTAATATAAAGCCTCAAAACCAATTTCAAAATATTATCAAAAAAGGCTCTAAATTCTTTGATTAAACTTTGTGTTCTGATAGCTTAAAAGACGCTTAAGAGAATGGTAAAGGTCTCATTTTCGTTGATATCCCAGATTTTTTTTAAATTACAAAAGTTCATATTTCCGGTATTTTCTTACAACTACAATATTCAAGATAGAAATTTTGGAACCTAAGGACGAGCAGCCACTAGTAGTTTAAGCCCCTGATCGAAGGGATAAAAGCCTATGACTAACGATGTCTGATTAACTAATCTATCCAAGGATTTACCCAATCTTAACCACCCTAAGGACGAGCAGTCTCCAGAAGGTAGTGTAAGATCTCGACCGTAGGGATAAAAGGCAATGACTGACTACGACTGACGATGACTGATTAATTTATCGAAGGATTACTCCACGTTCGACGCCAGTCAATAGATAAAAAGAAAACGTTGTAACGCAAAAACGATACAGAAAAAAACCCTTCGATTTGCACGTTCTTCTACACCTGTATATAAAATGTTAGATTTTGTTGAGGTTGAATATTGTTTTTATATTTCAACTTCAAATAAATAAATACAAATTAATTGTGCTGTCGTTTTTAGAAACAAAGCAAATGACGAGAATAATTATAAGTTTTTTTTTCTCCTCAGAAATATTAGTCTAAGAGTAGTACACATGGCATACACTATCAACTAATCATTATCGTCAGATATCATGTCGTTATCGTCAGATCACTATCTGTACTAAAAATTGAAGATACCCTAAGGATATCAAAGAGACGTTATTTTCTCTTTGATAATTGAGTTCCGATAAGTGTCAAATCGTAACTGCGTTGGGTCCCAAGAGTTTCTAGAATGGAGGGATTCAGTGGTAAAACGAGCGTATTTCCGGCTCTACTTATAAGCGAATTGTATCTAAAAACCGGTAGAGAAGCTCTTAAGCATTTTATAACATTTGAAAGTTTTGTTCAAATTTTAATATGGTTCGCTTTGAAGGAAAAAATCCGAATTTTTAAAGATAATTTACAATGTTTTCGAATTTTAGTGATACTACTACCACCATGAGATTTAAAATTAATCATTAAAAAATTTACTAACATTTTGTGATGCATGGGACTTTTGGAAGTATGAATTCAATTTTTCATTTATACCTTTTGGACACCACTTCATTTTTTCAGGAAACATACTTTCAGCAATTTTGGCTAAAAATTATGGAATTTATGAAAATTTTTGTTTCACGTATTTTCACGTTTTTTGAAGGTTCGTTATTTTTCTTCTTTTCTTTGCAGTGTATGTTGTTAAATTACATTATTTATTTATTGGTATTGAATCGTTTAGACGAATAGTGTAGATCAGTAAACGAATACATTGAAGAGAATAATTCGGACGACCAATTCTTCCAAAAATTATTTTTTTATTATTGAATAACGTACATTTCACGGTACAACTAAGAAACAGCCCTTGTACAATTTTGTAGAACAGTTTTACTTCAATTTATAAAAGGTTTAGGGAACTAGTCTTCGAAGTTACGTAAACAATCAATCACTCCTGAAAATCCGGAAAAATAAAGAAAATTAATTGACGTTAACGTATTCTTTAAAAATTCTTAGGAAACAAAGAAAAACAAAATACTCAAGAAAATACAAGACTGACAGTGCAAAATCGTACCTATTACTGGTTTACTTGTAATTAAACATACGTCGTAAAAAAATCTATTAGTTGTAAAAAAAAATACATATATTTTTCTTAGTACGAGTTTGTAAAATTTCCATTGAAATATTCTCCAATCGATGGAAAACACTAATCGATAGTAAACAAACAATTTGAGTAGAGAAATCCGTCTTTTAATGTATTATGTTCGTGAACCAATTAGTCACTATTGGCCGCTTACATCCTAGCGTTGTTGTTCCTTTTATTTTATTTTTAATTTTATTTTAAGTCGCCTTTAACTCTAATGGTCGTAAGCAAACTCATTAGACCTATTAAATTTTCATTGTACACCTTATATAAACTTATATTATTACTAAACATTAGGAAAATATTGTCTGTATACATCCATCCAGCTTTAGTATTTAAACAGTCATTAATACATTTACATTGCGTTACATTTTACATCTTATAAAAAATTGTATTTATTAATTAACTTTGTCTGTATGCATCCTTTAAAAAGTCGTATTTAATACTTTCGGACAGTTCAGATTGATTTATTTCCGATTCTAATCATTGGCATTCTACAAGGCGTTTGACTCTCAAAGCTGCACCACACTTCACCTAAATTTGTATTTTTATTTATTTTCTTTTTTTGTTTGTAATTAAGTGTATGTGTGACAGATTTGTCCGATATTCTTATTCTGGCAATTGTCACTCGTTCTTTTCCTGACTGTGTAACACGCTTGTCAAAAATGGATTATACTATGATTTCCTGTAGTTTATTTGGGGTCATTGTTTTTGCAATAGGAGCCCTAGATTCCTTCATTTTAATTTTGATATATCTTCTAATTTCTTCTGGAGGTGAACATCTGTAATTCACATTCATTACCAGCATCTTCATTCCCTTGTTTTCCCTGATGTTTGGAATCCACACTAGCTCTGTATTATATTTGTTTGTGATTAACCAAATAATGTTCCATACTCTTGATTCCATTCGTAAATATTTTTCTTTGTTCACACATTGTTTGTCCGTGCAACGGAGATGTCTCGTAGTTGTAGTGGCCGACTAGTACACGACATGCATTCACTCATGTTTTGAAGCGTTTCATGCCATAATCTGCATTTCCTAATGGAAGTGCTATTGCCTATCGCTGTTTATTAACGCGTTACAATGGCGGCAAAGATTTTGTTGCAAGGAGTCGGCGGGGAGCGCCTTATTTTAAGGCCTGCAATCGCGCATGCGGGCGCGGGCGGCGCGGAGGGGGGGGCATCGGCGGCGGGGCGGGGTGGAGGGGGGCGTGTCGGTCGCGCGGGCGGTGGAGGGGGGGGGGGCGCAGGGGCGCGCGGCGCCGCCAGTCGGCCTCGAGCCTCCGCGCCGCGCGCGTCGCTGCTGTCGCTGCGTGCGTCACCGCTCCGCTCAGCTCCGCACCTCTCGGCTCCGCTGCGCCCCGACCGGCCCGCCCCCACGGCCCCGGCAGCATCAACACCCTCGCGGTGTTCCACAAGGACTGCCCTCCTGGCGTGGTTTCTGCGGTGCTTGTCGTCGTCGTTGTTGTTGTTGGTGGTGGTGGTGGTGGTTGTTGTTGTGGTGCCAGCCCGCCGCGTGGTGGTCCGGGCGCGGCGCTTGCGCGGAGTGTCAACATGCGCAGACGGGCTGCCGTCGCCGCCGCTGCTCGCGCCTTCGCCTTCGCGCCCCCGCAGCCGCCACGCCACGCGCACACGCCATGCACCGCCTCGCGCTCGCCGTCGCTCAGCTGCCCGTGGACCCCGTGCGAGTGAAGCAGCGTGACGCTCAGTGACGCCTTGTGACTGTGTGTGACGGCTCTGCCAGCGCCGCCGCTGCCGCCACCGCCGCCGCCGCCTACGAAAAGAGGTGCGCCACGTGGACGCCCGCCGGGCCGCAGTCTCAGCAACCACACCACACCGCAGCTCAGCTCAGCTCAGCGCATCGCAGCCGGGATGTCCCGCCGGAAGCAGAGCAACCCGAAGCCGCTAAAACGTGAGTGCGCGTGCCCGGCCCACGTGGCCTGCCCCGCCCCCGTCCCCGCCCTCCGGGACCGCCCTCCCCGGCGCCGGCACCTCGCGGGCGGTCCGCCACCCCCCGCCCCTCCTGCAACACATTCGCACGCCCTCGTTATAATGCTACGCAAGAGTCTTTTAATAGAGAAGAACGTGCTCTTGTGACGAACTGTACCAGCGTATACAGTGCATGAGAGTCGATTTTGTTTGGTTTCTTGGTTTGTAGCGCTGATTGTGCGTACCAGCTTTATGGAAAAGGATTGGAGAGTTGCGTCATGGTGAATCGTGTCTTCATCACCGCTGAAATGTTGCCTCAACATCTCTTTCTCAAGACGTATAGCCTGTGGTGACAACTATAATATATCAGCGTTGTGAACCGAGTATTAATTCGTTTTATTGTGGCTCGACAATCGTGTGAATGGTTGAATGATCCCCTTAGAAGGGACGGTGTGGAGGCATTGTTAGTAGGAAGGGAAAAGTTTGCCAGTTTCGTGCAGTCGATATATAAAACCCTGCCGGTGGAAATTCTCACTGGTCATCGTCGTGGCCTCCTGGTAGAGCGACTAGAGTTCTTGCATCTGCTTACGCAGCAACTTGACTCAGCTTATGCTGATCACAGAATTGTTTCCCTTCGTCTTCCCGTCCAGCACGGTATTGCGACTCATTCTCGGCGCCTGCACATTCTTCCCGGCGACGTTTGCAAGAAAAGTACATTCAATTTTTTTTTACCCAATCAATGTGATTGGATGATAATTTCGGGTGGACGTCTTACTTTCTTTCCCAGATGTTTACCTAGTGAGCGATGGTGTCTTGTACATTGACGTATCTTGTCGTATGCATGCGAAGTGGCCACAAAACGTTAAGTGTTTAAAGTGTGAATGAGTGTTAAATTAGAGCTGTATCGTAAATTTGCTGTAATTACGGATATTTTGAAACTGGCGTACGGGAATGACGCAGTATCACAGGGAATGTTCGGAGAGGAATATTTCAGCTATCAACGTACCTCGATAAGATCATTCCTTTCCGCAGCTGTTTCTAGTCTGTTCGACGTCAGTGCCGTGTTTTCGTCGATTCCCGATGAAATATTTCTTGGATAGTGAAATGTAGATTCAATCAAAAGATATGCGAAGTTGTCTCATTTTCTGAGTCGAGATAAAACTTATCGCCGGCACAGATCAGTTAATTTTCTCCGTTAGGAAATTAATTTCAGACTGTTTGTACAATGAAAAGCGTTCACATTTTACTGTGTAATTTCTTAATGTGGGGGAAATACCGTTTACAAACGCGAAAATATAAGTGATGTTTCGAAATGTGTTTTCAAGTAGAGAATGTAAAGGCGCAATGTCGAGGTGCGTCGAGTAGCCTCAAGTGCGCTCGTGTGTAATAGTATTTTGGGAGTCGCAGCGCCTGCCCGGTGGGTCGCGTGCGAGGAACGTGGGAACGTAGGGCGCGTGCACGTGCACGTGCGAGGTGGCGGCACGTGGGCGCGGGGCGTGCCCCCTGCCCCCTCCCGAGCCCCGTTCCCCCTCCTCCGCCCCGGTGGCCGCGGCGTTCGCCCCGCCCTCGCGCCCGCCCCCGCCCAGCCCCGCCCCCTCCTCGCCAGCGCCGGCGCTCCCGGCCTCGCACCCTGCGACACGTCCACTCGCGTGTCCCGTCATCCGAAACCACCTCCCTCTGCTCTACCGAAAAAGACTTTACTATTTTACTATACTAAGGGTTTACTATTTTTCGTTTCGTTTTGCGCATAAACACTAGTCACGACGTTGCGGAACAGAACTTGTGTAATCGTGAACTCGTAAATGATAGTTATATGAGGAAAGTTTAGTAAAATAAATCCCAAATTTCCAACGTTTTATTACGACTTAGTATTGGCAATTGAAAGCGCGTATCAGTAAAATGTTAGTAATTTATACATTGATGATTTCAGATTTGATCACTAGGTTTCGGCGACGGATTCAAAAGAATGGTGATAGTAAAATTCTGTAAGTAGATATTTAAAAGCAAAATGTGTGTTTTGGACGTTATGTTATTTTCTGAATTTTTCAAGCTCTTTTTGATTATTGAATCGAAACTAAAATTATAGACAAGGGTTTCCTTGCCATTTAGCGTCCATGTGAGCGCAGGAGTAAGTTCACTGATCCGTTTCAAATTACGTCCAGGATATCAGGATGCATCTCTTATATTTTTCCAAGGGTCTGCGATGTTGTGTCAAATTCTCTTGCATGGTCACTTGGAGGAGAGCATATCACAGCCTCCTACTGCGTGTCTTTTCTCCTGCGTTTCCTGCGTGAAGGAAAGTAACACGGCATTTTCAGTTCGTCTGTTTCCTCAAGGTTCTTCGTAGAGCTGTTTACAGTTTTATTAACTGTCCATCATCCGGCGAAACTTAAGAGTTAAATAACTGTGTTTAATTTTTAAACTGGAAATCATACGGCAGAAAACCGTTACATTGTTTAGTATGAAATCACACACGATGTCTAATATTCCTGGTACAACTACAAATCATTGAAATTTTCTGTATATCAAACTTTTTCCATCTTTCAGAATTAGTTTATTGAAGCTTATCTGAGTTAACTTACCTGTGTACCTCAAAACGGTTTGGATTCCTGACAAGTCTTTTTCCATTCTCAGGTTTTTTGCGCTATCGAACAAATTTTTTTCTTGTGTGTTATTTGATACAAAATATTTCCATGGGGGACTAGGCTGAGGGATTGTTAGGTCAGGAATTAAACTGTAGGCATACAACGGTTCAAACAGCAGAGTGAATCGTGTCGAGTGCTAAAATAACAACGTACTGTTGTAAACAAGTTAAAGTAACACAAGCGGATACAGCGATGAATCCTGTGTAATTCTGTAATTTGCAAACGTCCAATACGCAATTTGCTGGTTGATGCGGACCTGGCGATTCGAGCGTAGAGTCCGCGGGCTGCGGCTTCCAATCCCGCGCAAGGCGTGCACGCTCACTGCTGGTCGTAGCGAGGGCGAAGGCGAGCAAACGCTAACTCATTTGTCCCGTAGACAGCAGTGAAGCCGGGCTCACGGACGCCACGGTGCAGAAATGTGTGGCTCACGGACGCCATGGTGCAGAAATGTGTGGCTCACGGACGCCACGGTGCAGAAATGTGTGGCTCACGGACGCCAGCAGGACGCAGAAATGAGGCCCCCAACTGCATTTGCCAAATGTCAAACCATGCATAGATCTAATTTAATAATAGAAGATTTATGTAGGGGCTCATTACGTTATAAATTAGATGTAACAAGCGAAGAAATCATTATCCATTTTTCTATTACGGTGTTTCTCATACCTGAGATCCGTATTCTGAAAATGAATTTGTTGTTTTCCTCAGGAAACAAAATGAAGTACAAGAGGCAACCATATTGAATGAATGTATTCTCCGCCATGCAAGTTGCAATACCATGCAAGTTGTTTGTATAATATTTTTCGTCGGTTGCCAGCTTTACATTGCGTAGTAAAAAAAGTAATCATTTTTAGAATGCGAGCCCTCGCCACGCGTTAGGTTTCGGACAAGTAGCACAGAGTATTGCAAAGGGCGTAAACTTGCAGAGGAATCGGCAGACGAGCTGTGAATTCTTCCTTTCTCGACCAGAGTAGTGTATTCTTATTGCTATTATTTGAAATAATTCTCGCGATTAATTGTAGCAATAATTTTAAACATATACAATAATGAATTTTCAATTCGATTTCCGTATCCAATTATAAATGTGTACAATAATGAAATAACTGTGAAATAGATTATGTGTATAAACCTTTTATCTTACATTTTAGGATTTAAAGTTAATATTTTTACATCAATTTGTACCTCGAGGTCACTTCGAAATATTTCTATTATCTCTGCCAATTGAATTGTGACTGAACTTCTCATTCGAGGTTCCTGACTTTGAGGGGCAACTGAGATGTACCGGTTGCACCAGCCACTAGCCTGTAGGTCATCATTTACTAATTCACATTTGCCCCTCGAGATAAAATAAATTATACGGCATTGTATTCCTCTTTCTGCAATGACTGCAGATAAGAATATGTAGTTCCATTTTTTTAAGAATGAAAGATGTTTCTATTTCTCCAAAAATAAAAATATCTGTACGGCATATTACTTGCCCCATGACTCATTATGTGTGGACGAAAACTGTTATCACGAACCATTTAGATTCCATATTATTGGATGGTGCTAAACACACGTCCGGTTGTGACCTCGCACGCAGTTTTACCTGGTTTATTCTGTAAAATATTCTTAGGGTTTACTGCAACGATGAATGAAGCAATGATGAGTTTATTGTAAGTTGGGCCCGGAAAGTTAGAAAATTGCCTGTTTATTATTGTTTCGATTTTAAGACTTTTGACAATACTTGTCTGTTCTTTTGAAGTTTTAAAATATTTGAATTTTGCCTATTTTTGCTTAGTTTAGCTTCTGATGCATATCGTTTGTATTTTGTCTTATTTTATCATTTTCCATCCTTCCCCGAAATTATTTTTCTTTTTTCTCCTGGGACCGATCTCGAAACACCTGCAAACATACCTACACCTCCTGGACACATACCCCCAAACCTTCTGAACATGAAGACACTGTCGCGATTTGTCTTTCTCTCTGCAAGCGGAGGTCCTACATCGGGCAAGAAGTTTTGATCTTGGGCTACGAGAAAACCGCTACGAGAAAGCGAGATAATACCAGTCAAGGTTTGTGAATTTCTTTCATTGATACTGACACTTTGTTTGCTTGTGAGAAATTCCATCCTTCTTTTAAGTTTGGCCTCTGATCCCTTTCGAGGACAGAATTCTCTGTACACGAATACGTGTTTTCTCTGCTGGAGATTACACAAGTTCGAAGAACAAAAACAGTAATAGCATTTTCTGCGCCGTTTTAGAATTCAAAAGCTAGTACAGCACAGCTACATGTAGACTGCATCGCGAATGAAACAAAGTCAAAATCATCGAAATTTAGCGTACCATTAACAATTTTCAGTCGTAAAACTAAAAAAAAAGATCTTTGATAAACGGAGTGTGGGCAAAAAAATTGTGGCAGTCATGTACTACAGTCATGATTACAACGAGAAGATAATTTTCTTCTATGCAAGTGCTGAGGTAAATTTTTGAGTAGGCTTAAAAAATTTAATTATGAATGTTTTTACATTAATTTCTTTTAAATTGTAATTTTTCATTATTTACATACCTTTCGCAGCTCTATTTTAGCCCCAATAAACGCATTTCTGAATGTCTATTTTGGTAAAAATTAATTACAAATTGTCTTGCTGTTGTTGGTAAAATAATTCCGTGATCCATTTATTCCCGTTCACATTAGTCAACTCGATTAAGTACAAAATACTCAGTGTTCGGACACACGGTGAGTCTTGTCGACTTAAAATTTCACGCGCCAACTTGCAACACGCACAAACACCTTGGCGCTTATGCGGCGCGAGTCCACATGGTGCCTCCTCACTACCTCAGCTACTTGCATGGGACTTCCCAAATTACCTTCAGGTGAGAGAACGGAAACTGATAAGTAGGGGGAGGATTTTTATGAAATGTCTTTTTTTTTCTTTTGACTTTAGGACAATGCCGTTTGCTATAGAAATTAATATTATGTTTTGACAAAAGGAATTGACACGTTTTTACGTCTTTCCTTTTTTTTTACATTTTTCGTCGGATTTCGACTAATAAATAATTTCCCCCCCTTTTCCGTCATTTTTAATGCATTTTTTGATGATTTCATCAATTTTGTTATCATTTTAATGCTACTTGCTTCAAATAATATTTACGAGATGCCACAAATATTCTCCGCAGAATTTCTGAGTTGCATATTCGATTTCTTCGCTCAGTAATTGTAATATCAGCCTTTGTAAGTATGTAATCTAAGGATTCTGTGACTCAATCTGCGACATTCGCGCTTCAGACGATTTCGGGATAACTAAAGATATAGATATCCTGGTAAAGAATAGTCCTAACCAAGAGTTTGCAAGTTGAGTTCATTTGAACGAATAGAACAAGCCCGTTACATCAGTAACGTATCCACCAGCTTGAGTTGTTCATCCGAACTGGTTCTGATAACATTTTAAACATTTTTCTTTGCTTTTAGGGCATTTTAAAAAAATTTTAAAGGCATTTTTTGATCATTTTTAGCGATGTTTTAGGTCTTCAAAATCCGCCTCCTATTGATATGTTAAGTTAGTATGAAGATTTAAGGCATCGAAGTCTGAGATAATAATTTGAATTTTTCTTTCAGTTGCACCGTATTGTTGAGTAACTTTCTTTTCTAGTAACCTTCCAATAGTTGCGGGTTGTTCTTTTTTCTAGAAGAGCATAGTTAAGTCTGAGAAGCATCGGTTTCCACAAGACTTCAGCTAATAATGTAAAGCGGATCTGGTAATGAAATATTTAAATAGGCTTTCTATAGCGCTAAAAATGTAAGTCCATGGCTTTCAATGTGCATTGTAGTTGTGTTCTGAGAAAACACTCGGCCACGACGTACGAGATTCCAGGCTATTGGAAGTTCAACGCGCCCTTCCTTTCTAAGAGAAGACACAGCCACAATCGCATGAGCTACGAACCATATTGCATGCTTTTGCCTCGTGTGTACAATTGAACAAAGAGCCATCGGTGTCAGTTACCTAATGTTGTTCAGCGATATTTGCGCGTCTGTCGCTAGCCGAATACTCGAACTTTTATTACAACTAGCAAACGTGAAATGTCAAGCAGTGAATGGTTCTGTAACTTCGGATAGATTTGTGGGGGGAAAAATTAGTTTTCCTTGATGAACCAAAACTTCTTGATGAGAGTACAAAATTTGAAATTAGCTGTGTTTCTTTCGTACCCGAAGAGACATTATGCTGTCAATCGCATAATTTTTATAGTATCACGTGATTGCCAAGATTCTTATTGTTTTGAATTTTGCAGTAGTTTCCCATTAAGTACATCTCATAGTGGCCAATGAGATTTACTTAATTTTTTTGAGGATTCGGGAGATAAATTATATGTTGAATAAAACGATACGTGAGATTGTAACTTTTTTATATTACTTATTTATATAACTTTACATTGATATGTGACTTTGTAATATTTTTAAAAAGCTTGAACTCACGACGATTTTTCAACGAGCCTTCTGTATTGATTGACATTTGGTAAGAAAAAACTTTGCCCCATGAGAATGATATTTAATAAAATATCTTGACCACAGAATATAGTTTAAAATGTTAACGTACTTCAGCGGGGTGATCGAACGAATATCCTAGTACCGTGATCCGAAAATAGGGATCGCAAACATTTGTTATGAATAGGTTGCTGTCGTTCATAAATTTTCATCTCAGTCATTTCCTGTGTCTGAACCATCAGGAAGCCAGTGTTGACAATACGAGATTATGACTATTTGTCGTGAAACAAGCAGTTGATATTTGTAATTTTCTGCCGCGTATTTGAGATGCCTGTTTGTCCTGTTCTCAAACGCAAATTTTCGTTCGTTTGGCATATTGAGGACAAATATCATGGGATTTATAGCCGTTTTATTCCGATATCATGGTTTCTTAATAATTGATTTCCCTTTGTTCCTGGGCAGTACGTCCTTAAGTTCGGACGCCGCAGCGCGGGCTCTACGCCCGTTCGCCGCTGAGCTGCAACGGAACTGAGCCCGCCCCGCCCCCACGCTCATGCAAATCTCCTTCTGCTTCCCGCCTTTTCTCGGCCTTTGCTTCCTTTTTTGCCTCTATTTTCCTCTTCTGCTTTTGCGTCGGGTTCTGCTTTTGCGTCGGGTTCTGCTTTTGCGTCGGGTTCTGCTTTTGCGTCGGGTTCTGCTTTTGCGTCGGGTTCTGCTTTTGCGTCGGGTTCGGCTTTTGCGTCGCGTTCGGCGTTTGCGTCGCGTTCGGCGTTTGCGTCGCGTTCGGCGTTTGCGTCGTGTTCGGCGTTTGCGTCGTGTTCGGCGTTTGCGTCGTGTTCGGCGTTTGCGTCGTGTTCGGCGTTTGCGTCGTGTTCGGCGTTTGCGTCGTGTTCGGCGTTTGCGTCGTGTTCGGCGTTTGCGTCGTGTTCGGCGTTTGCGTCGTGTTCGGCGTTTGCGTCGTGTTCGGCGTTTGCGTCGTGTTCGGCGTTTGCGTCGTGTTCGGCGTTTGCGTCGTGTTCGGCGTTTGCGTCGTGTTCGGCGTTTGCGTCGTGTTCGGCGTTTGCGTCGTGTTCGGCGTTTGCGTCGTGTTCGGCGTTCGTTCCCTCTTCTACTTCACGAAACGCTATTAAGGTCTGTTCCAACAAAGAGGAGTTTCGAAGACTTGTAATACCCTATATCCCAATATCCTCCAACTGTTAGTTGTTTTTTAATGTAAATGGAAGAGAGTCAATTCTCTTAACGTGTTTTGCCGTTCGTTATTCCCTTGTGGTCTTATTTTTTTAGTCTGTAAATTAAATAATACCGAAAACGAAGATAAATCTAATGTTGAAGTTGACGTTCTTCTTTGCAGAGAATGTTTCTTCAGGCTTCGGGGGTGGGTGTATGATAAAAGAAATAGTGCAATGGACACGAGAAATGAGATCTTCCCTAATTTATGTCAATGGATAGGCCGGGAGGAATATGAACTCCCGGGACACCGCCCGCGCGCGCCGGTCGCAAGAGGCTGCCGCCTTCAGGTGCTGTCCTGACCGTTCGTGCACTAACGCTGTGCGTTATCATTCGTGTCCGGTTGCAATGCATATGCATATTTTTGCCTGCAGTGAGATAGTATGCTCTCTTAGTATGTGTTTGAAACACTGTCTTTGCAATCATTAAAACATGATTTTATGATGTACGCATTGAAAATTTTGCCTATTTTCTTCGTGACACCATACTTCTGTAAATTGCTCCTTCTTTTGCACATTTGCTTTGAAAACTTCCATCGTCACTGTCTGCGTCTGTATTATGCTAGATAACTTCACAGAATATTTGACGATCGTTTTAAGAAATATGAGCTCTCGAGTCCATCTTGAAAGTTGGTAACACAGATCAACTTTTGACTTATACTCTCTCCAAACCAACATATCACGATTGTGTTTCCCCAAATTCTGGTGAAATAGCAAGCGAAAGAGAGAATTATTTTTCTTTTCACGTTATCAATATTCATAATGTTGCATGACTAGAATAGTTGTGAGGCGATCTTAAATAAATAATTTGTTTAATGTTCATAATCTACTTATAGAACATATTTTAATGGATATTTTGATTGATTTACATATTGAATGAATTTTTCGAGCCTGTAAGCCAGGTTCCCAGTTATCACGTGCAATTCGCGCACGATTTAACCGAGACTAACATGTGTACGGCATTCTTTTCGTAAACCTTACGTTTCAAATGGGCATCGAACGTTCACAACTGCCTAGGAAACTACGTTGCGTTTGTGCCAAAATTTAATTTTTCAGCGCTAGGACAAAATTTGAAAATTTTTGGACGCCATGACAACAGTTCGTCTGCTTATGAGTGAGTGATTGCCCAAATGATTCACGCAAAATATTAATTCATTTATTTTACTGTGATATATTTTTGATATCTCTTCTGGATTTTAAATTGTTTGTTAAATGTGTATCTGGAAATAAAAGAAAGAGCGTTGTTTCGGTGAAGATGTGAAAGAATTCAAAAAACATGAGTTAAACCGTTAGAAGTTTTGTATGTCACTCATTCGTAATAGAGCCATCGGGTGAAGAAGAGGATCTTCTCTGGTGTTCGGAAAGGTGGATTCTGCTCGTTTGGTTCCGAGCTCCTCTTCTCGTAGACCACTAGTGAAGATGCGTAGTGCAATATCTTCCCCGTAAGCGAATAAGGCAATGCGTCAGGATGAAGCGTTGATGGAACGTGAGGAATTCAAGCTGGGAATGAGAGAACTGCGGATGCCCTGTGTCAGCCCAAAGTTCTCGTGGGTTGGCTGAAATTCGAACCGTAGTTTTATGGCGCTGGCCACTGCTCCAAGGCTCCTTCATTCCGTTTCCCTTCGCCACCCCCGAAAGGGTTTCTGCTTGTTAATTATTTTGTATTAGTTTTAAAACCGATGAAAACCTCTAATTCCTTTGTAATAATTCAAAAACCCTTCATTCTTGAGTGATAAGGTGACTTCACTGATGTTCAACCAGAAATAGTATACACAGAATTCCTTGGATTATGTATTATTGATCATTTGAATAAGATATTTTTGAGACAGCGTGTTATGGCATTATGCAAAACTTCACGATGGTAAATGACTAAGACAAATTATAATATTTTGAGTGATTTTCTTCTTCTTTTTCGTCATCAAAATGAAAATGTACTAAACAAACTCCAGAAGTACAATTAGGTGATTGATATTGTTAAAAGGTGTAAAATAGTAACAATAACAAATAGGTATTTTGTCAAACTTCCAGACTCCAGTCATGAATAAATATGCATTGTTTTTTGTTTTTTTTCAAACGACTCATTGACGAGAGGGACCCGTTGGTTCCTTAGGACCTGTTTCGTATTGGTCGTACCTCATTACACCATTAGCTAAAAGTAGCTAATGTATAGGTATACATTTCCAATAACATTACACTTCCAACTTTTGTCAGGTGCTTCTCAGGACTCATTATAATCAATAAGTCGGAGAAGAAATATTTAGTACAATCATTTGACCACCTCTGTATTTTGCTTTCCTTCATTTTTTCAACTAATTCTTGTAATTTCCCAGCTTCTAATAGGGTTTTAAAATTCCATTGTCTAAAATTCGTTTTCCTTTTTGTATGCCTTTGTCGTCGTCCATCCTCATCCGAATCTAGTTCATGGAGAATTTAGCAGTGGCCACTGTTTACGGGTGATGGGGAGCTGGTCCAACATCCAGCCGTCTCGCTTTTCCCGAGCTTGGGACCGGCGACGGCACCGGAAAGCTTCTTGATCCACCCGCCAGTGCCGCAAGAAGAGATAATTGGAGCATTCAGCATTCATTATTTGTTATGGTTTATAATCTATAATTTTTAGTCATAAGAATATTTAGGATTTTCTACTATTTACCATTGCCTAAATTGATCCTAATAAACATAATCAGTGGCCGTGAAAGCCACGTCATTTCGCAAATTCAACCATGCGTGTTAATGTTTTGTGAATGCAAAGCTTGTCCCCGTTCTCGCTGAGCAGAGCTGTAAGGAGGCGTCGGTACGGCTTCGCGTCTGCGCTCCGGCGCCGGTGCGCATGTAGGCGGCGGCGCGAGGCTGCGATATCTCAGCCTCGAGAGCCTGTGGTCGGTCGAGGAAGGGGTCTCCAAACGACGCGGCCCCCTCGGCCACTCCCAACGGCCCTCCTGCCTTCCGAAACAAAAAAACAAAACAATACTTCTGGGGAAATAAACTATTTGGAATAGGGGCTGATCGAAACTAACTTATGAAAATCAGCTTCAGTTTGTTAAGTACGGCCATTACTTTATTTAATGAAATGACTCCGCATATGATTGCACATAATAGCTAGTCCCTTGTTAGAGACATGAAGATTTTTCTTTCATCACGAAAATCGAAAAAAGCGAATAAAAATTTGTAACGCGGAAACTCGTCCATTTTTTACTAATATATATAATAAGTGTACAATTAACACACAAACGGCCGTTTTTCAGTGTATAAAATGATAAATTGTAGAAAAAAATTAAGCTCATTAACAGTATTATGGACTTTTTATAATCCTCGCATTGCTTTTGTTTGCTTGTTTTCGTCTGCTTGTATATTAAACTCTTTCGTCCCCTCCCCTGCGAGCCCTGGCTCGTTTTGCGACCCCTGTCGTTGCCGCCGCGCTTTATTTCTGAAGGCGCCGCCGTCTGTTAATGTACCTCTCGCGCTGACTCTTTGAAGCACTACAGCGCCCCCGCGCCAACCAACACACGCCCGCCCACTCGCTCGCCTGCTCTCTAGCCTGCCTGCTCCTCCGCTCGCCCTTTTGAGCTCGCCTGCCTGCCCGCACGCCCGCCAGCTCGCTCACCTACTCGTCCGCTTGTCCATTCAGCCGCTCGTCCATTCGGTCCGCTTGTCCATTCGGTCCGCTTGTCCATTCGGTCCGCTTGTCCATTCGGTCCGCTTGTCCATTCGGTCCGCTTGTCCACTCGGTCCGCTTGTCCATTCGGTCCGCTTGTCCATTCGGTCCGCTTGTCCATTCGGTCCGCTTGTCCATTCGGTCCGCTTGTTCATTCGGTCCGCTTGTTCATTCGGTCCGCTTGTCCATTCGGTCCGCTAGGCTGCCCGTCTCCTCGCCTCTCCTACCCTTGTCCGCTGATTCGCTCGTCCGCTCTTTTGCCAGCTCTCTGGCTTGCCGGTTCGCCCGCTGACTCGCTCGCTGGTCGGAGAGTCGGCGACATTGTTTGGACCTCACCGCCTCTTCTCTCAGTCAGCTTTCGATTAGAGTTGTAGTGTATCCAGTGGCGGAACTAATGGCTGTGATCACTCGAAATTGTTTCGGAAACTGAGAGAATGACTCGTGTAAATTTAAGAAAGTTTCCTGCAATGGTCGCTTTTGTCCAGAAAGGCATTTCTTTCGTAAATTACTGCAAATAGACACTTGTTTATGATTCAACTTTTGTTTTGTAGAATTATATCGTATAATGTCAACGAATGAAAATCTGATCGAAATGAAATAATGAGTATAATTTATTTGTTCTTCAGTATGATTTGTAATGGGATTGCGATTATTATGCCTTTATATAAATTATTTTCTACTTATAGTAGTATTAGTTAATAGTATTAGTCGATATTGTCCGATATAAATAAAATAGTCAGTTGTACAGTATGTTTGTTGATGGTGTAAACGAACAAATTCTAATCCGTAACAAAATCTTTCGTAAATCTAGTATTGCGACCATTCAGAATGTTTTCCGATACTTTAGGCCTAAATGAAAATGGTCGATTGCGATGTTCATGTCCCACGACTACCCTTTCTATTTGTAATTCGTAAATACCTCGCCAAGACAATTTTGAGTGTGCTCTTATAATTAAGGATACGCAACACAAGTACGCAGTACACGGTGACGACTTGGGTCGGAAATATTTTTTTCCAAGTGATCGCTTTTGGGTGATGAGGAGTATTTGAGAAGTTGAGATAACGGGGATCCCTATTAACACTCCGATTGAATCAGAACTTGTAAGCTACTTCTCTAGTTAAGGTGAAAAAAAACAAATTTATTATGAAGTTCATTTTAATCACTTAAGGACCTTACATTTTATTTTGATGAAGGGTCATCGAGCAAATATTACGTTTTGTTCGACCGATTAACGACAGGAAATTCTGACGTTCTGAAAAAGGTGTGCGAGGGAACATTTCTCCATCCATTAAAAAAACATGAATGCTAATACCTCGATAGATAAAGTAGAGCGATTTGTACAACTTTTGTGTGAATAAAACCACAAAAATTACGTTTTTATTGCCTAAGTTATTTTCGCCCCTTCCTGTGAGAAATTGCTTTCATACGTTATATAAAATATCAAGAAGTTCACCATGAGTTTTCGATGCAAGAACGTGAACCAATAGGTTTTCATTTCGGGATACCAGCGCCTAGCAGACATAATTTTTTTTTAAAACTTTTTGATGGATGTTTAATTCTTTGTGAATGTGTCTACTGCGTCGGGGACACATTCATTCTGCAGTGAAACTGAAACAGACGTTTTTGGACGGCCATCGCTAGCTACAATATCCGCTGATGGCGATGATTAATGATTAGGGATTTATACATACCACCACAATCTGTTAAACGTGCGTAGACAGGGACCAATTTGAGTATCCGTGAGATCAATTCTCGCAAAGAACAACGCGGAACGCGGTCTTCGAAGCAGTTCACGCTCAGAGTTCGCGATATTGCCAGGCCGCCACTAAAAGTACGAAACCATTACAAATTCATTGTTATTAGCAGATATCACAGAGTGAACATAAATGGAATGTTCATACTTACGGTTAGATAGTGAGTACGGTAAAATACACAGTGATATAAACTCTGCGTGAAAAGGTGAAAATATTTATCCACCGGCTCTTGACGAAATTTTTTCTGCTAAGGTTGGTCACCCGTAAGGCAGTAGTTTCCAATTGTTCCCCAAATGTGACTCAGTGTAACGCAACAATACGTCATCAAATGGTACTCGCATTAAGGGTCCGAAAATTGAGAATCTTGCTGCGTATTAGATCCGAATTGACATAAAACAATCTCAGCATTCAAAGCATTATAATTTGTATGTATTTACGTACTTGGCGCGACAGCCCGTGAACGGGCTCAGGCCTACCGGCGACGTACCTGCCTCGCGGCCATGGGTTAAGGAGGTACGTGTGGTTAGCACGTAGACATCCCCACGCCGTATTCCGGTCTTCTCAACCAGTGTGAGAAGTGAATTGTTTCATCGTCTCACATCAACATATACTGGGACATTGCAAGGAAAACGCCCACTATAGTCTTGGCTCGACCGGGAATCCAACCCGGGGCCGCGTTGTGGAAAGCGAGCACGCTGACCAATAGCTAGCCACGAGCCCAATATAATTTGGGTTTGCGTTTATTTTGTAAGTTTGTAAATTTCTTTTTGTAATGTTATTTCTGCTATAAGACATATTTTAATATTTTGCTGGCGGCTGAACTCTTGCATCAGAAATATATTGTTAAATCGAGTACGGCTTAAAATTCATATCGTGTTGTGCGTCGTGGGAAAACCATGACATTATTTCAGTAATGTATTCATATCGTCTTGTATCTAAACGGCTTGATAACGACGAAAATTACGTACTAAAGGGCTCAGGAAGTAGGATAGTCGGGAACTGCAAGGCACACGCATTTCGAATTTTCTTAGTGATGGAACCCAAAGGCGTATCTGTTTCTTGCATTTCAAAATGTACTGGGAACCTATAACTAAGAGGCGAACCTCTGGGTGTAGCTAGCGTGTCACCTGCATTGTGCGAGTACGCCAAGAACAGGGTCATATCCAGAGAAACCGTAACGTCCTTCTTCTTTTTAGAAAACAAATGAAGTGAAGCACTATCTTGTTCCCTGGTTGTTTTCGCCGAGTGACAATTGATGACAATTGACTTCTTTTATAGTTTCGTAATTTTAAATTTGCTTTGTGGCTTACTATTTGCCATAGTAGTTCTTCTCAAGAACCATAGAATTGCTGACGTTTTGAAGTCACTGACGTTGATCGTTACTTCTCAAACTAGTTTGAGTGGTTTCCCTACCAGAATGCGAACAGTTCTCGAGAAAACTTGAAAAGGTCTGCTCACGAACAGTTTTTAAAATTTTATTCTTCAAAATCGCGTTTTAAACCAGTTAACAGTTGAAGTGTTATTTAAGAAAAAACTTCTCTTCTTCATCTTCTTCTTCATCATCATCTTCTTCTTCATCATCATCTTCTTCTTCTTCTTCTTCTTCTTCTTCTTCTTCTTCTTCTTCTTCTTCTTCTTCTTCTTCTTCTTCTTCTTCTTCACTTAGATCACAATGATAAATCTATGACCTGTTCCGGCTTCTAAGGATTCCTTCTTTTTAGGGGTCTACCTGGGTCTCTTCTCCCATTTTTGTTTAATGTATTATCTCAATTTCTACTTTTGTAAATTGATCGCAATTCTTATTGTCAAATAATAGTAAGCAAAAAAATTAAAAATTAGTTTAGTTACTGACCGTCCTTTTTTCTTTTAAGAAAACCCTAACCCTTCTTTTGATTTATAAATTATTTATGTAAACAGTGAGCAAGTAGATGAGAAAAAATGTATGTCTTGGGGGAAAAAATATCACATAGAACATCGGACGAGATGAAGTTGTAACAAACATTTAAGAATCTATGGCATGACCGCTTCGACGTTTGTGTTGTGAAGTCGTGAAGCCAATTTAAAGGATCACTACGTCAACATCGCTGTCGAACTAAACTGTTCCTGCTCCTTTGGCACTTCGTGCAAGTATGTTGTGTGCGACGTATGTGCATCACTGCGAACTACTTGCAAATAAAAGGACAGGTGTGCATGTATCGCGAAAAAAAAAGAAGAAAAAAAAACCTCGAGGACGGAGCTTGTCTCGCGAGGCGTGGCAAAACGGCTCCTTCGAATTCTCTTCTCTCCGCGCGACCCCCGCCGGTCAGTTGGCGAGTTCATTTGGGCGGCGAGTACGGAGCAATTAGGGGAAGTCCATAAATTACTTCGCGCTAAAGAGGGGGTGGGAAGAGGGTTGAGGGAGAGTTACGCTGCATTACGTAGAGGTCGGAGGGGTTTTGTGTTATGTAAGGCTGATATTTATTATTACATTTTTTAACATTTCCTGAATTAATTCATTTTATTCGCTCTTATACTAAAACATTATAATATTAAAAATTAAATTAAAAACATATAAATTTAAAAGGTAAGATGTGAAAACTGAAACAATAAATGCTAATATTTTTTCATCGATGGTATATTCAGTGAATGTGTTAGATTAGAAAGAAAAACTTGAAAACTAATTAGTATTTGTAGTATATTCTACAATCCAAAGAAATTGGTGCAGTTGACTCGGAAGCCATACGTCATCCACGACGGCGTGTGAGCGGCTTGTCAGAAATTTTGCTCGCCTACACGCCCTTCCTTCATTTAAATACTACTAGTTCCTACTCTTACAATACTCTAATATAATATAATATAATACTCTAAATACTAGTTCCTACTCTTATTATTAGGTCCAGTCTGCGCCGCCAAATAATTCTGATTTCATCATAAGTTTTAATACGTAACACTAATAAAATTAATACATGTTATTTCTTTATAATTTATTTTTACTTATTGTAAATAGGGGGGTCTGGTCGCAAACGTTATGGAATTGTTTAACGGGTTAAGCGCGCGTTACAGTGGAAAGGGGATATTCCAAATACTCCAAAGCGTTACACAATTTATGGCCGCTCAACTGATGTCATGCTGTTGATGCAACTGAGCTTCAACTATCACCGATGCCGAACGCGTGAGAAACCACGTTGCCGGACAGAAGGAGAAATAAATATCTCCGCCTGGCGGCAGTCGATGAATACGGAGGTAAGAAAATCTGACGATCACAATTTTAGCCCCTGCAGTGTGGAATTGTTCAAGTGGTTGGGCTACAGAGCGGCCCTCTTACATAGGGCGTGGTATGGGCAGTCGCTGAGACGGCGACAAGGAAGTATTTCTGCAAACCGTTGCCGGGGGAGCATATCAAACGCTGTAGTACCCATTATGCCCAACGAAATGAGCGAACGTTTCTGTTCCTGTATTTTATTTGCTGGGGTGCTATGTACGGCCTATTTTTTTCTTTCAGTCGTGTACACTCAGACTGTTTTCTCCACCAGCTGCCATTTGTAAACAATTCAACTTGTGCAGATACTCAAGGGCACGGTTAAAATGTGAAGTATACTGGCAGGGAATTTGAGAGATATTATTGTTTTATAATTGTGTTTTAATAAGAGTAAACATGAAGCAGTTTCTAAACGTCATTGCTACTGCCGACTTCCAAAGCACTTGTAACCAAGAAGGTTCAACTGGGGTGAAGACAAAATATGTGCTCTCTTCTTTCAGTCATGTACACAATTTGTTTTCTTCCGCCATTTACAAATAATTCAATTTCTGCAAATGATCAAGGTTATAGTTAAACTGTGAAGTATACAATTGGCAATTTGAAAGATATTGTTTTATAATTACTGTAATAAGAGTAAATATGAAGGAGTCTCTAATCATCATTGCTACTGCTGCCTTCCGAAGCATTGGTAACCATAGAGGTTCATTTGAGGCGAAGACGTAAGACGCCATCTCAAACAACGAACGACAGTGCGACCGCAGAAAGTTATCCCTTCGACCCGATTTACACACTTTCTTTTGACGAACCTTCAGCTCGGAATACGGCTACTGCGCATGTGCGCGTGCGCACTATTGCACCAGGATACTTCGTCAAAAGGCCGAATGGCGACGCTAGCCGAATTGTTTAACAACGCAAAGCCACGGAAGATAAACAAGTGGAGACATTGTGGGAACCTGGATGGGTGACGGTCTGGGAGCCCCGGGAATCTAACGGCGCCGAGCTCCTGGCCGCAAAGGTAAAAGGCAAAGACCGACTACGACTGACAGTGACTGACTAGGTTAGAGGAGGATTACTCAATTCCATGTTCAATGCCAGTACTTGCTTATTATTAGGAAGTGGATTTTTATGCCCAAAAAATCGTGAAGTATGCTGAAAAATAGGCATTTATGACCTGAAAATTCTGAAATATGCCAATTAGTATGCAATTAAAATTAAGAATATTTCATTTTCTCTATAAATTTTTCTTGATAAAATTCAGGAGAAGCATACTTGGAATGAAAATATATTTTTTGTACAATTTCACTATAATTTACCTTACTGCGCGAGAGAAATAATTGAAGTAAATATGCACTTTAGTGAAGTACATTGTCTTGTATTTCTTTTGATTGGTTTAAAAATATGTTATCCTACATTCGCCCAAGTAATTTATCTTCTATAGAGAAAAAACTCAAACTATTACAAACTCTATCGAATCAATGGACGCTCACAAAGTAATTAATTCTGTGAAACGATGAACATTTTAATAGAGAAGTCTCTATTTTAACGGACTACGCCAAATATGCGCTTATAATTACGATTATACAAGACGAAAAATTGGCCAAATATGCACTAACATATTATTCTATACAGAATCAAATTGTAACCCAATGTCAAGAAATTACACTTACCTACGCACTGACGCAACGGAGAAAAATATGGAAAATCATAGAAATCCACTCCCTTGCTATTATAAACTGATGTTATGAATTATCTCAACAGAACCGGAAAAAATTAAGTGTCTAAATCAGGACTCTCTACGTAATTCGAAGCGGTTCGCTCGCGCCGAAGGGCAACCTTGCGCGAAGTCACAGTGGCGAGCCATCGCTCTCAAAACCTTTTCGCCATCTTGCGGAAAGCCGAAGATTAAAGCAAAAGATTTGAGAGAAATAAGGTGAACTTTGTCTTGAGCACGCCCCCCCCCCCCTCACAGGCGCCTTTTAAGTCATACTATGAGTTTCACTTTAATCCTGTTTTAAACAAAAACCTGTTAAAAAAATTTATTCTGAGAAGGCCATTCTGAGAACGCCATTTTTTGGGTTGCGAATTGGCCAATTAGGACCAGGCGGTCTCACGTCTGCACTTATAGAAGCTGTTACATTTTTGCCGTGGCAAATGTGCTCCTTTGGGGGGGGGGATCAGCATTTTACGCTGAATCTTGGGGGGATGGGATATGGAATGATAATGATAATGAAGGGTGAATAGATGACACAAAGATACTGACATACACAAACACACCCATGCCCGAGGCGGGACTCGAACCTCAATCCTTCCGACCGAGTCCGCCCAGGCACTACTGCCCTTTCTACTAGGCCCATTTCCACATTAGATTATTTTGTTGTTGTTTTTACTTGAACGTCATTTGACCCTGCGAAAACAACGGGAAGGTATTGGTAGCAGCAGCACATCGATGACCTGACTTAGCGCCTCGCTGTACCGTTCGGGCCACCGGCGCGCGTCGGATCGGGTCGGATCGGATCGGATTGGATTGGATCGAATCTGCCGCGTTTTTCCCTGTTGCTTATCGATGGCCCTTGCGCCGTAAAGACTAACGGAGACGTAGCACGTCGGCGGCTGAATGGCGCTAGCGGCTGATACGCATGGCGCACGTGGCGACAGCCCAGGAGGCAGACGCCTCGGACTTACCGCAGATTCGCTACGGCGCCGCCCCGCACCTCCCACCCCGCGCCGCCCGGACCCACGCCGCCCCGACCCACGCCGCCCCGCCCCGCGCCATCCCCGCCCCGCGCAATTCCCGCCACGCGCCATTCCCGCCACGCGCCATCCCCGCCCCGCGCAATTCCCGCCACGCGCCATTCCCGCCACGCGCCATCCCCGCCACGCGCCATCCCCGCCACGCGCCATCCCCGCCCCGCGCCATCCCCGCCCCGCGCCATCCCCGCCCCGCGCCATCCCCGCCCCGCGCCATCCCCGCCCCGCGCCATCCCCGCCCCGCGCCATCCCCGCCCCGCGCCATCCCCGCCCCGCGCCATCCCCGCCCCGCGCCATCCCCGCCCCGCGCCATCCCCGCCCCGCGCCATCCCTGACCCGCGCCATCCCCGCGCCTCCAACCCCGTGCCGCCCCATCCGACGCCGCCCCGCCCCGCGCCATTCCCGCGTCACCAACCCCGCGCCGCCCCGTACCGCGCCACCCCGCCCTGCGCCGCCCTCCCCACGCCACCCGCCCGCCCCAGCGCCCGCGGATCACTACCCGGGTGTTGCGATGGAATTGCGCAAATTGGGCGTAAAAAAAAGTCGTCTTGCGGGAAGGAATAAAATGCATTTTGGAGGAATTTCCCCAAAGGACGGAGTTCATTGTTTCCTCGCAGGATTTTGGGTGAGTGTTTCAAGCTTTCCTTGCAAATGTCGATGTGGTCGCGACTATGTACACTAGCATACATAGACGAGGCCAGTAGGAGCTGCTCCCAGCTTCCCCTAGGGCGGAAATATTTGTACAGACGGAAATCCCTGCAAGACCGCGGCACTTCTCGAAAAATAAAACACTAAAATAACGTGACTAGCAGTTATTGCCTCCGGAAACACAAACTGGTAATCGATGTCTCTCTCTCATAGAGATAGACGTAGTACTTCTGTTCAGCTTTGGTTAGGATTGTAGATGTCCATCTCCTGCTCAGACCTCAGTTGTATACAGATTCTTTGTGGCGAGGAGGGAGCAACGGGGAGAAGCAGGGACCTCGTCCCAATGCCAGAGAGAGGCGTTTTCACCAACCACCCTTCCTCTTCACCAACCTCAGAGCTGGAAAAGCCGTTCCCAGAGAGGTGGAACCATAGTGTCAAAGCCTACGGATGATGGAATTGGGGGGGGGGGGGGGTCAAAAGCGGATGTGTTCTGGAGTAAATCTAGATGACAACCCCTAGGGTCCATCTACTCTGTGTGTGTGTGTGTGTGTGTGTGTGTGTGCATAGGTCACAGGCCTTGACGTCCCCTCCTGTGGGATCAAAACTAATTGGTACCGGTGAAGTCGTGCAGGTGGAAGAGACACGATCTACAATCACCCTGGCTAACGCACTGCACTCCAGCACTAGGATACCAACGTTCAGTGCCCTCTCCCTCTTTCTGGCTCAGTTCTTGAACTGATCCTTCAAACGTAAACCAACTCTTCATACATATTTTTTATTCCTAGTTATTTATATTTTTTTAATGTTATCTATTTTTGAACTAGTGGAGATATATAAAATTTCATAGTTCTAAAATAAATATATCGGCACGGGCTGAGTTAAGCTCACAGCCAGCATTGCCGCTGATTCTCATTCTGCAGTGGCTCTGATCAGGGGGTCTTGGGGTTTGAGTGCTAGCGGCGGCAAATTTCCGACACTGGATTCGTAGCTAGGTCGAAGTCTGCCCCTGCCTGCAGGACAATTCTAACGGCGGCTGTCTTGAGCTGTTTTCTGCTCTTTCTCCGATCATTACCAGGCGAATGCCGGGTGCAGTGCCCTAATAAACAGGGCACGGACCGCGCGCTTTCTTTCATTTCCCTCTCTGGTCATCTTCCCTTACGCACGCACTTACATGTGCTACACTATCATACCTGTTGGTAGATCAGTCGGGAGCTTAGAGCTTGTCTGGAAACATCAATCAATCAAACCCTTCTCGTCGCTCCTCTTCGCGTCGTTACGCTTCACCTCGCTCCGCCTCGCCTCGCCTCGCTCCGCTTCGTCTCGCCTGGTCCCACCTCACTCCGCCCTGTCCCGCCTCGCTATGCCTCGTCCCGCCTAGCACCGCCTCGTCCCGCCTAGCACCGCCTCGTCCCGCCTCGTCCCGCCTCGCTCCCCTTCGTCCCGCCTCGCTCCGCCTCGTCCGTCCTCACCCCTCTCCGCCCCCCTCGCCACACCCCGCCTGGTCCCGCCCCGTTCCGCACTGTCACGATAAGTTGGCCGGCGCGGCGTGGCCGCTTTGTTTGGCGGCGTGCGAGGCGCGGCGGCGCACGGGAGTCGCCGCGGCGACAATTGTCCGGCGGCACCGGCGCGCGCGCTAAATCTTGTCACGTGCCGCCGTGTCCTCGCCGCACGCCCACTCGCTTTCAGCCCTTTCCTCCCTCGCTGCGCCCTGCTCGCCGCAGTCGTCGAGGGCCTTCGCCGCTGGGTTTTGCTCGGGTTACGTACGATTCCTCGCCTTTTCTTCACACGGTTCATTTCTTACTGCTGTCTACTGCAAGGTGGTCTCATTTGTCTTGATCACCCTCAGCATCGTTTTATCCTCACCTCTTGTTCGTGTTCTCTTCCCGTCTATCACACGTTCTTGGCTTCTCCTTTTATTCCCTATCACCAACATTTGCCGCTCTTCGTGCTCGTGCTCTTCTTTTTGGCATTTTCTCTGCCTTCTTCACGTGGTATCGTTTCTTCCCGATCACTTCGAACTGACGGTTTCACGCCTCTGCTCGGCATGTGTACTTTTTTTAGGCATTTTCCCTTCCTTCGCGGCTATTCTCGTCTCTTTCCGATCACCTCGTACTGACTGTTTGGGGCCTCCGCACGCCTTGACTGCGGAGCCTTCCTTCCCCGTAGTGCCGCGTCGCGTGGCGCCGCGTCGCCTTCTCTCCGTGCGTTGGTCGGATCGCGTTCTCGCTCTGCGGCGCCTGCCGCCCCGCCCCCGCCTCGTCCCCTCCACTCCACCCGTGCGTCGCCGCCGATAGCCGCCGCGGACGCGCCCGCCGCCGCCCCGCGATAACGCCTTGTCGAGCGGCGAATCTCCACCGCCGCCGCCGCCGCCGCGATACAGCGCCCGTTGCAAAATGGCTCCCTCTCGCCGACGCGCGTTATCTTACGTATTTCTGCTCCTGCGGCGGCGGCCGCCGCTGCGGCGACCGTGGGGGTGGTGGTGGCGGGGGAAGGGAAAATAATAATTACCAGTTCTGGATTCGATGTCGATAATTTTTTCGGTTCCGAAATTGAGCCGCCGCCGCCGGTATTTATTCCTCCTGGCGCTGATAACAATGAGGAACAGGCCGCGCCGCGCGTTGGCGACGCCGGGGAGGGCGGGGGAGGGGGTGGAGGGGTTCGTTAAATTCCTTTTTCATCGCGCAGGCGCACACTGGGCAGAAACGCTATATCCGGGCTGGAGCTGCAAATTTTCTCGGCGCTCTTATCAATTTCGGAGAGCGTCGTTTTCTAATACGGAAATTGGTTGCAAGCGAAAGGGATTGATATATAGAGCGGCGCGGCGCGGCGCGGCGCGGCGCGGCGCGGCGCGGCGCGGCGCGGCGTATGGGTGGGAATCGGCGCTGCGCGGAGCGGAGCGTCTGCCGGGCGGGCGGTGAAAAGATTTCGCTCCTGCGAAGAGCACCGTCTCGGTCGGGCTTATTCGGGACCGCCGGCTGTTTATTGGCTGACATTGACGGCGTTTCACTAGACACGTTGCTGTCAGTTCGATAAGAATTTGCCGTTTGAAAAGATATTTACGTACCGTTTTACTGCACACGCTAATTTTTTTGGTGTTTTTGCTTTTCGACTTCTTCAGGTCATTCCTGGAATGAGAATCATTTTTGTGTTGTTAAAATAAGTTACCCCAGAATTTTATTTTGTTTGAAATGGGTTCATGGCATGTTGACTTTCTATAAATTCATTGTTATTCTTAATATTGTTGATTTGGTTGTTTGTATCTTCTTGTCATTTATTCCTTATCAGCAGTTACATAATTTTGACGTCATGATCTTCCTATATTGAGAGATAAAGAGTTATATGATAATTAATTTTTATTTTCGTCCATTCCATAGTTATCAATCATCACCCATTAGTTGTGTATCTGAAGATATGAACTTAAAAAAAATATTATCCTTTAGTTTGACCTTACGGTCGTTCAATGGTTTTAATGCATTTACGTGCTAGTAATGTTTTGGACTTCGTTCGAAACGATAGGGACTGCGACATTTTCTATTTTGTAATTTGTATAGATACTCGGTTAATAACAAAGTCATATTATGAATTATAATTATCCTCCCATGTACTTAGAAAACATCAAAATGCAAAAAGAGTGTAGTGATAAAAGCACTCGTGCATTTTCGCATATTAGAGTAAACTGACTTGCGAAATAAAATTTGGAGCGTACGTATACAATTTCATTCAGTTCTCCAACGCAGTTCTATTGAACTGAATCATTAAATTGAATTGAACTCATTAAAACATGCCATGAGGTCGAGAGGAAGAATGTTGTCCCACATGACTCGATCACTCACACATCTACAAAGATGGCTCAAGCCAAGGGCGGATCCAGAAACTTTTTTGAGGGAAGCCAATTTTAGTTCGGATCCTCTGTAAAAATAATTTGAAGCAATATTTTTTAATTAGCGTGATATAAAAACTTTACAAGTACATTCTTAATAGAAATACTGCCTTGAATGTGATGACATCTATACACGGTAATTATTCTGAGTTAAACGAGTAAAATTTCAAGAACAAAAATTATCTAGGGGTCCATGCGTCGCCATTGGTTCAAGTCGCATTCAATAACAATTCTGTATGGTTGCGTCAAAAGATGTTCGTAGCGAATCTGCTGCCGGCGGGGTGCTAAAGGCTCTCGAGGCCATAGACCATCAAAATAGTGGCGGGGGAGGGGTCGAGTGGCGCTTACCCTTAGCCAAGAAAGCAATAGAGATCAAGCGATGAATTAACACTTACAAAATACTCTTCTCAATAGTGCAAACAAATCCTTCAATCGCTTATATTTAACACACAGTAATATACTCGTGAGAAAACTGCAGAAACTCCTTTTCATCCAATGACTGCACCTAAACGATTTTAGCAAGGGTAGATTACGTTATGTAAATAGAAATTCTGCTGTTATTCGTTTTTGCAAGGATAACAGCTCTCGACGTCATCTCTTGAGTCTGAATCATCAAAGACAAAGACGTTTGGTGTGCGAATTTTGTAGGACACAAAGGATTCAGAAGTGTTTTGAGATATAGATATTGTTTATTTTAACTCGCATCTTACTCGTGATTACATTGAAATGATTAGTGGAATGACACATCCATGGTCAAACTATGTGAAGCAGTTAAGCTAATTATCCTGAAAATACAGGGCAATTGAAATGCGCAGGTGACAAATTTCGAAAAAAAGAGGGAAAAACCAACAGCAAAAAGAAAGAAAGAGAAAAAAAAGCCATTGAAAGCAGGAGTAGTGCACAATATATATATATATATATATATATATATATATATATATATATATATATATATATATATATATATATATCAAACAATAATAGCGGTAATAACATCTAAGATCATGAAATGAACCAATGAAAATCGTGTTTAAACAATAGTTCTTGTTGCAAAGTCCTGGAAATCAATCGCAGTATTTTCGAAACTTATTTCGTTTTTGTGTATGCATTCTACTACCGGGAATTGTCTCAATATCAATGCATAACTATTGCAAAAACTCGAATGCCTACCGGTAGTCAAAGCCAGAACCATGTGCGCTGGAGGTGAACATACTGACCTGGACTCTATGCATAAAAACTGTGTAATCATTCGCTGGAGATGCAACTCCCAAATTGTTAGGGCACCAGCCGCCACTAGTCAGTGGCCCTGTAGTGTCTGAGTGACAATCAACTCTGGGGGAACATTCAGCCCAGTCTTGTGCCCCGATTCCCACTCTTTGCCGAATGAGCTGTTTTGTGATTGAGGGTGCACCCTTTTACCAAGGACTAGGGGACCTAGGGGGCAACAGTGGCTTTCCATATTCACTAACCTACAATGAAGCTTATATTGTCGGTGCAAGCAAAACGTGACACACAAAACATGCTCTTTGCTGGAGAACGGTTTTTACTTCGTCTGCTGTTTATTTCGCGGCGAAAACAGTGATTTTCTGCGCTGTTTAGAGAACTATTTTTTTAAAGTTCCAACGAAAAAATTTACTATTTTCTAAATATATTTCTTCTCCTAACACAAAATTGATGATGTTTTGTGTGCCACGTTTCTTGTGCATCGATGGTATTACTGTATTGTGCATCCGATGTTACACGTTCACAGCACCTTAAACTTCTCTCAGAGCTTCACTCAAATCTCCGACGAAATCTAATATTTTAAGAATAATTTTTAAATATTTCCCTTCCGACAATGAGCTATACAATTTGATTGGTAGAATTACCACCAAGTGTGTTTGTCTTAGGGAGTATTCAAATGAGAAGATTCCTTTTTATCTAAAGACAATCAAATAGTGTTAAAGATATAAATGATGTTGGGCACACGCTGTTTCGTGAATTAATTATTCACATCATCGGGTATAAATATATGTCTATTTAAAAGTTAGTATAATAATCGGAAAATGGTTTTGAAATCTATTGAAAATCAATATATTGTATAGAATCCATGATTAAAGAAAAGGAAAACTCTTTGCAATCCATCTGTCGGTAGATTTTTAGCAGAAAAGATAAAGAAAATCTAGAAGATATTCCAGGCCTAGGAACTATAAAAAGAAGATAAGTAAATTCGAAATATCATTTGTATGCATAAGAAGATTTCTTACAAATTACAAAATAATATACTTCAAAGAAATAGCAAAATCACCTGGTAATTTGTTGTATTGGGGATTAAATTTCGTCGTGTAGAAAAGTTAGAGAAAAATCAGAAAATAATGGAAGAATCGTTAAAAGTCAGAGAAATTGAGATGGTTATGAAACTAGACATTACTGCTAAAAAATAGTACAGCATAATGTCATTTCTACTCGCTAACTCGTTTCTCAATTTCTACTTGTTAACTTTTTTTAATTTGTACTTTATCACGGCTAATTCAGAGAGCTGACAAATTAGTTTCAGGCTTGCTTAAATATTTTCATTACATAATGTGTAATTTTCCGCAAATCTTATCAGTGAATTTTTTGAAATGTTCTAAAAAAACGGGAAAGGCCAGATAAATTTGTTTCAGAAAATGAGTGACCACCATGTTACTGATGACTGGTCGCAACGATTCACCAAGGTCACAATTTTTAAAAGTATACAAAAATATGTAATTACATAAGGATCCGAACATTACTGATGACTGGTCACAACGATTCGCCAAGACCACAACATTTAAAGGTGTATCAACATTTTAATTGCCTAATAATGCGTACACTACTGTTCGCAACGATTCACCAAGACCATATCATATAAACACAGGCCTGGATCCAAAGACAAATTTTGGGAGGAGAAATTAAAAACGTTTTGGTCCAGTGTGTGATTACAGTTTTTGTAAAATGCCGCAGGTTACACTCGGCCCATGCTCCGATACAATTTTATTCGTTTTAATGATTATCCGAAAATATTTTTACTTGAATGTTTCGTACAAGTTAGAATTAATAGTTACAGAACTTTTTTTGAGGGGGGATTTCCCTCATTTCCCTCCCTGTGAATCTGCACCTGATATAAAACTGTAAAACTAATTGCTAGAGAATCCGGACTCTACTGATGACTGATCGCAACCGATTCACCAAGACCACATCGTATAAAACTGCAAAAAATTTGGAAATTGCCAAGCAATCTGGACACTACGAATGAGTAGTCGCAACAATTCGCCAAGACCTCGGCATTTAAAAGTGGACCAACATTTTTAATTGCCTAAGAATCTGGACACTACTGATCGCAACGATTCACCAAGACCTGATAGTATAAAACTGCAAAAGGTGTGGAAATTGCCAAAGAATCCGGACAATACGAATGAGTGGTCGCGGGCCGGGCCTCGGCGCGGGGCACGTGGCTGGCTGGATGCGGGGCGGGGCACTCCATCGGCGCCGCCGGCGCGGCGCGGCGCGGCGCGGCGCGGGCTGGTGCGGCGTGCGGGTAGAGTGACAAGCTGCTCGCGCCCACAAGCACTTGGCGCCCCCATGCGGGCGACGCGCGCGTTTTGTGGGCGTCGCATCGCCCACAATGCCTTTTCAAAGCGCCACCCCCGCGCCGCGCCGAGCCGCCAGCATCTCTCTTGTGCCTCGCGAACGATGCGTGGCGTGGCGTGGCGTGGCGGCGGACCCTTGCGTCAGATAGCACCTCCACAAAGCGCCGGCCTCCTCGCGCACTTAATCTCCGCATCTACGCCTCAAAAACGGCTTTTATGCAGTGGGGTATCAAAGCTTATTTGAGACGTTTATTTTCGGGGCTCGTGCGCTGTTGTCCGATGTCAGTGTCGTTCCTTTCGTGGAGCCGCGGTCTCGTCTTGTTACATCTACAGGTTAACATTTGTGTGTGACGATCCAGATTATTACGTGTACGTAGTCAGTAAAACTTAGTATACTGAGGCTTTTTAACCATCAGTCTGAACCTTTCAAACCAAAGTTTCAGTTAAAAATATCCCTAAATCACAGTGATTTTGCTTAAGTAACGAACAGAATGAAAAGTATTTTGAGTAAAAATATATCGTACATAGAGTAATCGGATAACCTGCGTATGTCCATCAGTCGCTCATGGTAAGATAGTTTCCGATCCGTTGTTTGAGGCGAGTGAGGTGTCAATCGACGCGCCTTAGTTTGCTGGTTGGACTTTTTTTTGAATATTTCTTATATAATTTTTAAAACCCTCAAATTAATAAATACGAAAATAGTTCAAAAACCGTTTCAAGCGAAGGAGTTGCCTACGTGGGTGTGGGGGAAGTGAAATGGAGCGGACAAGGCGCCGCGTGGGCGGACGCCTTCTGCCTTCACTGACCTTGCAGCTTCCGTGCGTCCGCCCCCACCCAACACTACCCGTCTTGCTACCACTACTGCTTCGCCGGCGCCTACGCCTCCACCGCTGCGGTTGCCGCAACCGTCCCTTCTGCCGCAGTCATTGGGCTCCGCCGCCGCCTACAAACGCGTCTATCTCCAACGCTACCTCTACCTTCACATCCACCTACTCCGCCATCGCCACTGCCACACCCTCCACCTGCATCTCCATTATCACCACCATTGCTGCCGGCACCGTCCACCACTATACTATCGCCGACGCTACCCGCCGACGCTACCCGCCGACGCTACCCGCCGACGCTACCCGCCGACGCTACCCGCCGACGCTACCCGCCGACGCTACCCGCCGACGCTACCCGCCGACGCTACCCGCCTACGCTACCTGCCGACGCCAACGGTAACGCTGGACTGCCCCCACGTCTTAATTCCATCTCTACATCCACCACTTCATTCATTTTAACTTTCATCTCCACACTCTCCTTCACTCCCACTCTCACCTTCACCCTCGCATCCACCACCTCTACTTCCATCTTATTCATGTCCACATCTACCTCCACCTCCGCGTCGCCACCGCCGTGCCCAGACGCTCCTACGACAGCGGCCGCGTGGCTGTATCTCGCTTATCATCGCGGGCGCCTCCTCGGGCGGGGCGGGTGGAGCTGCGTCCGCTGGGCCTCCGGATAAAATACTGGGCCTGTCAATTAAGGTGGCTCTCCTCGTGACGCGGCGATAAACAAGCGACGGACGGACGGGCGGGCGGGCGGGCGGCGGTGGAGGACGCCCGGGACACGCCCGCTGCGTGGCGGGAAACTGAACTTAGGAGCCTTGACAGACGCGGGAAGGGATAAGCAATATGTGTCTTGAGTATATGTGCATGTTAATGTGTTCAAGAGTGTGAAACTGAAGAGTGGGATGGGCGGGAGGAGAGTGCAGATAGAGATCGTGGACCCAGAGGGCAAAGGGAGGCAGGGAGAGGCCCATCTACTCGCGTGAGGACAGAGTAGGTCTAAGAATCCTAGAGAATACATGGAAAGAATAAACCAGCAAATCGTGAAAACGGTCATTGCCGAAAGTAGGAAAGGGTGGCTTGTGACAACGTAGGCTTCCGCGGCCGGAATCGGTAGCTACTTGGCTGACCGGGAGGTGCCGCGTTCTAGGCACAGGTTCCAACGATTTGGTCGCCATTCTACGACATTGCTTAGCTAGTAATGTAGTCGCAGAATGGCGGCCGAAACATTGGAACGCGGCATCTCCCGAACAGCTAAGCAGCTACTGAAGGTGGCCTGTGACTGCGCAGTGAGCGACTGTCTTAGATGGCGTCTAGCGTGGAAGAAAGACCGGGGAGGGGAATGGTTGATTATTTCATGTTTCCGGGCGTGTCAACTGCTATGGTCATAGTTCAGTCAATGTCAGTGTAGTGCATGCTTTTATCACGGTCCGTAGCGAAGTTCTTCCCTCACTAGTTGGTGAGATTCCATGCGGGGCTACACGTCATCTTCTGTGGTTTTCCCCTTCCAGTTATCTCCTACAGTCGGGGCACCACCCCGGACGGAACGAACTAAGCTCTCTCCCGACATGTATCGTAGTGTGGTTCATGTACATATGTGTGTAAATAAGGGGTGAATATAGAAAGAGGAAGCAGAAATTGCGCGCGGTACGTGGCGTATTTGTTAGGATACTGTTCCGGCATTCGCCTGGAGTTGGTCGGAGAAACCACGGAAAACTATGGAACGGAGCTGACGGCCGCTGTAATTCTCCTCCAACCAGCGGCTAAATTCGACCTATATTTGACTACAGTGAAGCAATAATTCTAAAGACCATATATTCAACAATTATATAGCCAGCGACTGAATTCGACCTGCAGCTATGTAACTGGAGTCGAAAATTGTGCAGCCGTCCTCAGAACTTCCAGTCAGAGGCACATCAGTGACATCAGTTGACGCCCTGAGCCATTTCTCTCGGTGAACAAGGAAGAGAAAGGAAAGATCACGCATCGGAGACGGCAAACTAGACCGGACGGTAGAATTCTCCTCCAGAAGGCTGATCTCGACCTAGTTACGTAGCTAGTGTCGACAATCCTGCCACCGTTGGAACTTGAACCCTAGGATGTCCCGTTCAGAAGCACTGCGGGGACATCAATTGATGCCCTGATCCACCTCAATCAGAAGGCGAGTGGTGATTGGTGCTCGTTGCCAGGGGTGATGGGCATTCGCTGTTGTGAACGGGTGATGGAGGCGAGGTGCGCGGGGCAGTGTTTCTTTAATGAGCTCACATGAGTACAGGGTTGGGAGTAGTTGGGGATTTGTGTCAGCGCGGATCGCGTGTCTGCGCTTTCGCGTTGTCCCCTCCGCCGCCGCCGGCGCTCGCTGGTAATTCGCATAACACCGCCCGAGTCTCTTCTGCTCGACGAACAGATCTCATCCAGCGAACGGCGACCCAGAGGACGGTGAATGCGTGACGATTCTACTCTCACCCCCTGCCCCCTCCTCCAAACAAGTGTTCGACTCCCAGACGACGGTCCTCGTACGCATTGCGTTTCTTCCGGTGAACGCCTGATTCTTCCTGTGAGTTGTAGTTTAGTGTATATGTAGTTACATGCGAGTATACGTTTATAAATTTATTTCAAAAGAAATATGCCTACTCACATTGAATACAATCAATATTATAGTATGTTCAGCATTATATGTTTTTTAGTTGCTTTATAGAAGTAATTCAATATATAGAACAGTTAAATTATTTTGCCTCTCAAAAGATATAATTCTTTAATTTATTATTGTGATTTCTTAAAAACACACTTACTCTGTTGCTATCGACAAGCAAGCAAAACTCTCTTGTCGCATATTGTAGTCGCTTTGAAGTCTCGGCTTAAGTGGATGCGTCGTCATGCGTGGTCGTAATATCTTACATTTTTATCTATCATACGAAATTCCCTCAGCATAAATTACTACGTATTTGAAATTCTTGGTTAATGATTCAACGAATCTACTTCATCACCCCTTAGTATTATTCTCGCTATTGTATTATAAATGTGTGTTCATTGCGTAGTGTATCGTAAACAATTTGACTTGGGGTTCTAATAAGAGTGGAACATGTTTGGAGGTTAGTTTTCACAGTATTCAACCGAAACAAAATGTATTCGATGATAGACGAATGACTTTCAGTGAAAAATCAATGCTACACACGGAAATCGATTCAAAACTATAAAAGCAGACTTTGAAAAAATAAATACATAGAAAATTGCCAAAGATTGGAGATTTCTGCAGATAATTAGTTTATTTCTTTCGATGATGATTTGAAGCATGTGCTTTAACAGCACTGTTTATTTCTTTTTGTGTAACTTTGAGCTGTTTATTCACACGGAATGAATTAGAGCACGTCGACAGTCATTGAGATAAATGTATAAGCATATTTTTTACAAGGGCAAGGTCTGGTTAGGTTATCTTCACGTACAAAACGAGCCTTCTTACTTTTTAGTAAGATAATTCTTCACGCTCGTTGATTTTTCTATTTCGTGAAGGCCCATCAAGACTGAGGCTAATTTCATAATTTTACGAAGTTACCGGCTCACTTACATTAATGTGACCCGCCATATTATAGGCGTGATATGCGGCCCGCGAATGTTCTCATAAAACGCCTTATTAAGAACGGCGGAGGTGCCATAGCCATTGCCTCTGCCACCTCAACACCTCGCAGTTTTTACAGCAACTGCCATGTCCGCTTCCACCCGCGTCTGTCTTCCGCGCCTCCACCACCTCCCACGCTTCCATCACTTCCCCCGCCTCCACCCCCTCCACCCCTTTCTCCGCTTCCATCTCCACCTCCTCCGCCTTCTTCTCCTCCTCCGCCGCCTTCTTCTCCTCCTCCGCCGCCTTCTTCTCCTCCTCCGCCTTCTTCTTCTTCTTCTTCTTCTTCTTCTTCTTCTTCTTCTTCCTCTTCTTCTTCTCCTCCTCCGCCGCCTTCTTCTACTTCTCCTCCTCCTCCGCCGCCTTCTTCTACTTCTCCTCCGCCGCCTTCTTCTCCTCCTCCGCCGCCTTCTTCTCCTCCTACGCCGCCGCCTTCTCCTCCTACGCCGACTTCTTCTCCTCCTACGCCGCCTTCTCCTCCTCCTACGCCGCCTTCTTCTCCTCCTCCGCCTTCTTCTTCTTCTTCTCCTCCTCCTCCTCCTTCTTCTTCTTCTTCTTCTCCTCCTCCTCCTCCGCCTTCTTCTTCTCCTCCTCCTCCTCCTCCGCCTTCTTCTTCTTCTTCTTCTCCTCCTCCTCCTCCTCCGCCTTCTTCTTCTTCTTCTCCTCCTCCTCCTCCTCCGCCTTCTTCTTCTTCTTCTTCTCCTCCTCCTCCTCCTCCGCCTTCTTCTTCTTCTCCTCCTCCGCCTTCTTCTTCTCCTCCTCCTCCGCCTTCTTCTCCTCCTCCTCCTCCGCCTCCTCCTTCTTCTTCTTCTTCTTCTTCTTCTTCTTCTTCTTCTTCTCCTCCGCCGCCGCCGCCTTCTTCTTCTCCTTCTCCTCCGCCTTCTCCTCCTTCGGCGCCTTCTACTTCTGTTTCCACCGCCCGCAGAGCTTGGCTGGAAAGTGTGGCTGGTGGGCCTGTTGTTTGGGGCAGATGGCGCTGTTATGAATTTCAGAACCGCCTTTCCTCTTCGTATCTGCAAACACCGCATCTTCTGCGGCGAGGAGAGATAGAAGGCGCGTGCAGGGACGCGCTCACCCCCCTCCCCCGCGGGAGACGGTCAGTGCTCCGCCTAAATGTTGCGTGCTCTCAGAAATCCCTCGGAAAAGTTCACGGAAAGTTATTTATTTTTAGTTTGGGAGCGCATGTTAGAGAGATCTTTGAAAAGAGAGTCTGTCGTTGTTTTTTTGTATAACATTAAAAGGGATGTTTCGGGAAAGGCTAATATCTCTCCTGTACAATCCTATTGGGCTTTATGCTAGTATTTATAAAGAACTGTATATTTATTTTGGGCAAAAGTGAGTTACAAGGGAACTCTTTGGTGGGAGAAGAAAATGTAAAATGAGTAATCGTATGAATACGTTTTACAAATGTTTGGAATAAATGGTATTTGAAAATTGAAATGAGATATTCTTGTTAATCGTGTACTGAACATCACTATTTGCCTGTTTCATTTCGCTGTAGAAACAAATTATTCTGATCTGTTCAGCATGTTATCTCGTGTAAAAGATAAAGTTTTAATCCTCCCAAAAACCTGAATTTGATTTAAGATCTAAAGACGGTGATTTGGGACCTGCGGTTCTTTGAATTTTTAGGTTGAGCGGGAAGTTTATATTTTTGAATTGAATTATTGAATTAATGCCTTATTTTACGTGGCGAGAGATATATTTGTGAATATCTCGTCTCTAAAAAGTATTATTTCAATACTGTTATGTTATGATTAACTTTTAAAATAGTTTATCGACACTGGTAAAATTGTGATATTAGCCGTTTCACTATCTCTGCTCTGCAGAGTTTATTAATTTACACTTCTCACCAAGATAAATGACGTCGAAAAGAGTTCTCAACTAACGTTCTCAAATTTGTGCTAATATATTTTCTGTTTGTATATCCTTACAAGATTGGAGGTAGTTCTTTCCAAAAGTTGGCTTTTGATTTATTACGCCTATGGAAACGCTGTTTTATTTGTAATATCGAACACATTATGAGAAGAACCTAATGGGAAACAGCACCGAATTTTCTCAAACGGTGATTTCGTCGCATTTGCAAACACTGCTTCATACCGCATACACTGAAGACATCATAGCTGCGATACCCATTCTAAGACCATGAAACTCGTCTAGGAGCAATTGTGGAGTTGAGTTTCCAATTTCGGAAAACCCTATCATCTGGCTTTTAAAAATTTAATAATGAAGTAGAAAAAACATCTCTGGTTATAGTGTATTGTGAAGAAATTTTTTAAAAAGGCATAGTAGTTCTCAATGTTTGTGCTTTTTCTAATATCTCTACTGCTTTTAAATGTTATATGCATGACTTCCCATGAGACACCTCAGGAGTAAAAAACTCTTCTTTCTTTGGGGATGAAAGTTCGTTTCATGTTAAGTAATATTTTAGCGATCGGCTAATGTCTCTTTTTATTACAGTACTAATTAATAATTTTGATCCGAATGATGTTTGAAAGACAGAGGAAACTTCATCGCCTGAATGCTTTCTAAACGTGGCCGCAGAAAACTCTATAACAGAGGAACATCTTAATGACAAAATGTTTGGAAGTTAGTATCTGAATCGCCATGGCGAATTGTTATCAGTCTGTATCGAAATTCATTGTGTCCAGCAGTTTGTTTTTCAAGGAAAGTGCCTCATTAAGAAAAGACCGCCACCACGCAATGGCCGTATGCATAAACATGGGGCATATCGCGTTTGACAATCGCTCTTCTGGGGAGAAAATTGTTTGCAGGCTAGCGCATCTAAAGGCCTCGCTTCTCATTTGCCGCAAAAAAGGGTCCGCAGCGTCTGCCTGCTTTCGCTACGCGTGTTTAATGCGTGTACATGTGATAGGTGGATGTGTATGAGTTGCTTGTGTATGGGTATGCCTCATATGTAACGCATTCAATGCCACCTGACGTATTTTTTCCTTCTGTTTCCACGAGGAAACGTGTTTATACTGCAGTCTTTTAGAATTCTTAGCGAATGATATACGCTAAACAGAACTACTGTAATACAAATTGCATGCTTTAGCTAACGTTTTTTAAAGCATTTCTTAAATAATGAAATTATTTTTCGTAATTGAAGTGTTTTATTTTTCATTATTTAAGTTCTTCACTGTTTTCTGTTAATGACAAGTTTTCTAGTTTGGTAGATAGCTAAGATATGAAATTTGAACTGAATGATTAACACACCATTGACTTAAGGCAACTGTCTATTTTACTCTTTTATGTAGTTACTTGTAACCAGTAATTAGGAGCACGTTTCGTGAATTTACGATTTCCAAAAGCCACAATTGTAGTGCCTAAAAATTGCTTTGTGTAGAGCCTTCAAAAATGTTCTTGTGAAAGTATCCTTGTGGGGATATACATTCAAAGATGACTCTGCCCGTAATTATCTCTTAATCTTTTCAAATTTTATGAAAAACGCGTTTGATTTTCTATAAATCAAATAATGTTTTCAAAAGAACAAACTTTAAACAGACAATCAATTTTGGTTGTATTTAATCACAAAAAACCTAGTGCCTAAAAGAAAAGCCTAGTGCCTTAAGTAAAATAAAATGTATGAAAAAAGTTATTTCATATTAATTTATAACGCTTATTTAAGAAATTATACAACATATTTTTCTTTCTTAAGATTGTTTTAGGTCTCTGAAAGAGATTATAGAACCTAAAAATCTTAGTAACATAATTTCTCATCGACATGTTGTTGGAATGTCGCCTAACCTTTTTGCAGAAATTCCAAACGTAAGTTCTCAATAACGATAGAATTTTGACAATTGTCAATAAACTGTCAGATAAAACAAACAGAAACTTTTTTAGACATATCGGTGATTTTTAAGAGAAATTTTATTAATTACCAGATTATCATGCTTACATACGACTGACAATTTCATCTTTTTTTTATATAGTGAAAATGTGGACGTGTAGTTGGTTTTAATGAGTTTAGCTGAGAACGAAGAGGGATAAATGTGTCATTATTGTGCATTTTTGACGAATTTTCTAATACCTAAGAAGTGTTCAGGGAATGGAGGACTAAATGGGGAAGTCACTAGACGAAAAATGGAATTCTTAATGTTTTTGTTCAGTAAACATGTAATTGATTAGACCTTTGTGTGGTGAATTCTTCTGCAATTAAAAATTCACGCTTCTATTGATAAAGAAAACGTAACTCGTCTCCAATATAGTGATATACAGCTAATTCTGCGCGTACCGACTCTCCACTGGCTTCAACACGCATGTCAGAAAAGTATCATTCAGCTGTGAAAACAAAATGATAATGAAGTCACTAGTTTCGTGAAAGAAAAATCTGAATCACAAATAATACATTGAATTTCAAACATACTTACAATTCATTAAATTCTTGATCTATAATTCAATGCATTTTGCAGCGCTTAAGCGACCAACTAATACGTGCTTGAAAGTTAAATGATAGAAATCGAAAATGTGATAAGGGTAAACGTGTCCCGAATTCCGGAGCCGGTGAAAATGTCGCCTTTCGCCCTCTCGAAGAAGACTTGTCCTACGGACACGTTTTCGACCGCTAGCGTGAAATTTCTCTGGAGGAAATAATTAAGTAATGAAATACATTCTTCGCTATCCGGGATAAGCCGCGTCAGGGTTAATTGTGCTGACGTTTCGGCCATCTTGTTGTGGCCTTCTTCAGAGCTATACTGCTGTATAGCTCTGAAGCAGGCCACATGGCCGAAACGTCAGCACAATTGACAGAGACGCGGCTCATCCCAGATAGCCAAGAATATATTGACTCCAGCCGCGGAACGCATATAATTTTTTTTTTAAATGTTTTTTTTTAATTTTTTTGAAATGTTTTTTTTTTACGAAATGTTTTTTTTTCATGCAGATTAATCGATGTGTATTCACATTTGTATTAAGTGTAGGAATCGACTGTGACAAAATCAGTGTAAAAAACAACAATAAAGTAATGGCAGTCCTAATTAGTTCTCACTTCATTACTAAATCCGTTGCTTCACGCACTCGCTAGCACACCGTAGGCGCAACCTGTCCGGGTGCTCTTCTGCCTTCACCGTCTCCCCAAGGCGAGTCGAAGTGTGCCGTGATTTATTGAAACGCTCTACTGGATGCATTTCCGTAATTAAATAAAAGCGAACTGCTCCAATGAATGGTCCATATTTGTGGAACGAGTCTAATGGGAAGTCAGTGCCAATCGTGGAAGTGGAAGGACTCACGCCATTGACTCACGTCGTGGGCATCAGCCTAAATCCGTGGCTTGTTAACATTGTAGTTTAGAAGCCTTAAAAAAGGGAATTAAGTCATGGTGATGCAGCTCTAAATTAAGGTTTTTGAGGTTGACCGAAAATATTTTTACAATGGACATTCCTGTAGGACGTGATGTATCTTGAAAACGTGAAGGACAAAAGTAGTCTTAACAAAAATATTATCAATTCTAAAGACAGATTGGCAACTTAATGAAAAAACAAGGTAAACCGGGAAAAATCGGACAATTTCATTGCTCTGGTAAAGTGAGAGAAAAACAGAGAACCAGTGAAAGAATCTTTAGAAGTCACGAAAAATTTTGAGATGTTGTAATACTAGATACTATTTCAAAAAAAAAAAAAAAAAAAAAAAAAAAAAAAAAAAAAAAAAGTGCAGCTTTTTTTTCTCAATTTCTATTTGTTGAGGTTATTTAATTTGTACTTTTTCTCGGAAAAATCAGAGAGCTGAGGAATTAGTTTCAGGCTTGCTTTAATTTTTTTTAAATAGTGAGAAATACTCTACAATTATTACGGGTGAGAATTAGACAAAAATACTGTTTCTAAACCCAAAAAAATAAGGAAATTAGTTTCTGGAAATTAGTGTCCACCCTGAATGAGTTCAAGCAACTTTAGTGAAATTTAATGTTTAAATTTGGAAAAATGACCAGAGGCATTCCACATCAGTCGTGACGCGAAATTCAGAATTGTATTGTCACCGAACTGAAATACAAAAAAAGTTTTGATATTTTCATTTTGCCAGCTATTAAATACTCGAGCACCATCCATTAACGAAACAACAATTTTTCTATACTATGTTTATATTATGTATCCGCTACGAACAGACATACGAGAAAATATGGTGTCAAACGGTGACTGAAAACTATTGAAACTTTTAATTGTATTGTTATGTTGTAATTGCACACCAATTACATTTATAAGCAAGAAACAGATTTACGGTAGCTTTCCTGTATTTCTTTCTTTCTCTACGGTAGCTTTCCCCTAAGTTTTCTATATGTTTCTGTAATCTGTATGAAAACTGAATAGATTTCGATTTGAAAATTATGAAAAGTACCGTTAAAATATTCATTGTATTAGATAATTTTTAAAATAACCAGTTTTATATTTACAGCAAAAAAATGTTTTTTTCACATGTGGTCACTATTCGTGAAAAATTCTTACTTGAGTTTCACTTCTTAAAATACATTTAAATATTTAAATTAGGTTTAATATTTTTTGAAGGTCAAAAGTTTACTAGTCGAGCTACCTCTGAAAGAAAATACTTGTATTTCCTTTGCGGCACTGATTAGATTGACACTGGCTAGAACATCTTCATGAAAAACTCTTAAGCTAATTCTGAATGGATGTCTATTAAAAAGTACTAATACCCCGGTACTAAATCCCTTCGAACACTCCTTTCAGGATCTCGCAGTACGAAATTGATGGTAATTTTCTCTAGAACTAACCTAGGAGTGAAAGAAATACCATTTTCGCTGAATAAATCATAAAAATGCTATTGAGTTAAGCTACTTTTACAATTTCTTGATTTGAACATTTCACAGAGTGGAGATTATAAATTAGGAGAGTGTAAGTGAGATGTGTATTAATTGTGTTCCCGGAAGGAACAAATTAATAGTTTTCCAGCAACCAGGGGGTTATCCAATTGTCTAAAGAGCGGCTGTTCTCCTCCTTTCGGCATAGTAAATTTGACCCTGACCCACAACACATGAAAATTCGGGGCACTCACACAAGGGAAGCTAAGAGGACACTGCCCCAGATCCCGTCTTAATCGGGGCCTCCAAATTTGTTGTCATTCTAAACAAAAATTTATTAATAATTAAAATTAACCGCTGTAAATTATTTTTACTGCTTGGAGAGATGACTTGTGTGTACGTTGTTCCGTTTTGGGGGGGACCGCCAATAAGCGACCCCCCGGGGATCTACTACCCAGCCCCTGAAGAGGAAGGAAAAACCACGGGTGTTCGGTGTCCGTTTGATGGGGTACTACTCCGGCATTCGCCTGATGTAGATCGGAGAAACCACAGAAAACTACCGATCTGAGCAGCCGGCCGCTAGAATTCTCCTCCAGACAGCGACTGAACTCGAGTTAACCGTGAAAATCCTGCCTCCATCGGGACTCCATCCTAGGACCTCCGGGTCAGAGGCACTGCAGTGACATCAACTGATGCCCTGAGCGACCTCTCCCGGTGGTGTTCTCGGGAGTCACCAGTTTCTGCCGCCTCTCATTCCACTATTTTCCATCTTCATTCACATCATTACGATTTCACTCGTTCATTTACTCCATTATATCGCACATGGAAGACCTCGGCCCACGATGGGGTCCCGAGTCCCAAACAAACAACCTACGCGAGCGCTGAGTTGGGGTGAGCTGCCCCGTGTGAGAGCGCACTCTGCGTCCGGCCGGCGGTGTATGCCGCGCTCGTTGCCCCCACCCCCACCCTATCCCATCGCCTCCCCCACCCCTCCCTCCCCTCCCCTCCCCTCCCCTCTCCTCCCCTCTCCTCCCCGATAGCCGCCCCGCGCGGCCCCTCATGTTTCTTTCAGCGCCCGCGCCAGATTCGCCGTTTGGATAGGCCGCGCTCGCGCTGGCGAAATCAAGTCTGCAGTATCGCGGACGCGTTTCGAAATCCTTCAGGAGGAGCCGGCGCGGCGGGCGGAGGCACAGGCGCCGCGCCGCGCCGCGCCGCGCCGCGTTGCGCTCCGCACAGTGATTGGGCACTTTGATGGATTATAAAAATTTCAGGTTCTTGGAAGTGGCTTTATTGGATTTACTGGTACTTGTTCTGGTAGAAATTCGCTGCGGCCTGGGAATGAGTGGTCGGGAGGTTAAACACGGCGGTGAATGTGGAAGGGGCGTGCGTGTACGGTGGTAGCACCAGTGATGGGTTGAAAAGTACCCTGGAGGCGACAGTAATAATTTATTAGGGATGGATAATAGAACGATCGTATGCTAATCAGACCTTCTGCAGTGTACCGCATACAACGAATTACTTTACAATAAAAATATCGTTTACGTTACCCACACATACCTTTGTTTATCCATACATTGAGGTACTCTTTTATTTCACGAATATCTCTTCGAAAGAAAGAACTCGGTCGCTTGAGTTCTGTTATGAAGAGTTTTCACTGTATTTACGTATTATAACCCAAAACTATTCCCAAAACACACTTTACTTAGTTATATTCACATTTAAATTAAACATTTTAAGAGCCTGGCTTCTGTAATAGACTAATTCAAAACTCCAGGGGATAATTCAAATACTGCTGCATAATTGACTTTCTTGCAGGTATAGTTTGCATTAAAGTCACTGAATCACAGGTCACACAGCAACCTGCGTTTGATGAAGAGGTGCAAGTGTAACGAATTTCTTTATTACGAAAAACGTACCGTTGGTTTACCTTACAACCCTCACACCGATACTCTTGGGAAAGAAAGTATTCGTTCGCTTGAGTTTTTTTACGAAGAGTTTATTCTTTTTTTCGCATTAATATCGAAAACATTACGCAAAACATACCTTGCTCAATTTTAATATATTTATTATATCAAAAGTAAAACCCTAAAAAGTTGGGTTCTAGAAAAGACTTCATTCAAAACTCGCAAATGTTTATCAAATACGTACAGAAATGCCTTTTTTTTTGTTCATGTAGTTTGCACTTCGTGCCCCTACGCCGGCTGCGTTGGGCGAAGGGGGCGATGAGGGCGGGCGCGGTGCAGGGGCGTGGGCGGGGGCGGGTCCGCACGGGCGATGGTGGCGATTGCCGTCGTCGCGACTGTGGGAAGAGCGGGGCCACGCGGAGCTTCTCGGAATGATCCGTGCCTTCGAGAACAAAGACGATGTTCACCCGGGACGGAATACGATTCGTTTCCCACAATAAAGAGATCGAAGTTGAAGCTCGGGAGCGACGTGTGCGGAAAGCCAACCCCCCCCCCCCCCGCTTCTGCAATTTTGTGCAGTTACTCGTTTGCCTTTTTCCCGAGTTTTGTACTGGATACGTATTGATCGTGATAAGGCGCGGGAAATTAATTTTGGAGGAATCTGTATCACCTAGTAGCAAAGTGCGCAGATATTGAAACATAATTATGCAGCCTCTGGTCGTATGACAGACGTCTATGATTTTGTTAGATACTCATGGAACAGCAACATGTGTTTTTATATTCTTGATCTGTAAATATAACTTATATATACTACACTATGTTATTGCAAAATTCATGAAGACCACTTTTCTTTAAAATATTTAATTTATTGCAGTACTGTTCAAGCGTATTTTATTTGATGTACTTGATCAGTGTGCATGCTACTTTTTGGAAAACCATTTTGTGTAGTTTTGTTCCGCAGCATTTTTGTTGCGAATGTTCACTAGTATCACTGTAATTTAAATTCTAGTTTTAGCTCATGATTTTATTTGCGGAGAATGTTGGAACAAGAAATGTATATTTGTGAAATGAAATAATTAAGTTGGAAATAGATAGTATACTATTTTTGGTATGACTTTTAATGTGGTCGTTTGTATCCAATGATTGATTCAGAATGAAGAGGAATAAAAAGCCGATGAAAGAAATTACATTCTAAAAGTGATTTTACTGATATTAAGTTTCTATTGCTATCGGTGCAAGTCATTGTAATTGAAATAGCGCATCCAACAAGCTAACATGACGGCAGTAATGAAGTTCATTACAATCCTCCGTATTGAGGAGCCGTCATCCGTCATCCACCTTCACTTTTTGAATGGTACCTAATTAAAAAGAATGTGACTGTTAATTAACCACGGGTTTCATTATTTGGTAAAGAACTTATAGAACTTAGATGTATGTTTGGAGATGGTATGTTTGGATGTTCAATATCCAAACTCTGAAACATATTTAAAACTATTTAATATATGATTACCTTAAGTAACAAATTCCTTTTCAAATTTAATACCTGTATTTAAAATTCCCTTTTTGTAGTAAATTGTAAGAAATTCCATTAGACAATTGTACGAATATATTTATGAACACTTTCTCGGCGAAACCTGTTGTAGTCACATGATGATGATATAAGCCCATTGAATCCCTAAAAGGGTAGGGGCCTCTTGTTAGAACAGAGGAAGAAGTAAGAAGGCGTTATGTTTCGCTCGTTTATTTTGTTTAAAATATATCAAAACTACACGATCTTGATGTAGTCACACACTATAGTAGATATTCGTAAGAAAAAAATTGTCCTATTCATCCGCACTTTGAGATTAAAGAATGAAATAATTGAAACGCGATTAACTAAATGATTGATTTTTCTTTGTAGACATGCAAATGGCGTGCAGAGACGTCGAGGTGGGTGGCTAATTTTTGCGTATTCCGGCAGCGCGCGCTCACGATGTCGGATCTCTTCGGCGTCGTCCGCAGCCGAAGTTTCCAGATTTGGAGTTGTTCCAGCGCCGCGGTGTTTCGCAGTTCCTTTGTACCTCAAGGGTCGTGCGTGCATTTGTGGGAATAGTTGAGTACTCGCCCGCTCGGAACGGACGCCGTGCCCATCTGACCCGAGGGCTCCCGGCGCCAATGCGCGGCGATAACACACAATCTTTTGCTTCTTCTTTTACCGTACCTGCTTCGTCCTTTACTATACCTGCTTCTTTTACCGTACCTGCTTCTTCCTTTACTGTACCTGCTTCTTCCTTTACTGTACCTGCTTCTTCCTTTACTGTACCTGCTTCTTGTTTAGCCGTACCTGTTTCTGTTTAGCAGTAGTTGTTTCTTGTTTAGCATTACTTGTTTCTTGTTTAACCGTACCTGTTTTTTGTTTAACCGTACCTGTTTCGTGTTTAGCCGTACCTGTTTCGTGTTTAGCAGTACTTGTTTCTTGTTTAACCGTACCTGTTTCTTGTTTAGCCGTACTTGTTTCTTGTTTAGCCGTACCTGTTTCTTGTTTAGGCGTACCCGTTTCTTGTTTAGCCGTACTTGTTTCTTGTTTAACCGTACCTGTTTCTTGTTTAACCGTGCCTGCTTCTTCTTCTTCTTTTACCGTAAATGCTTCTTCTTCTTTTACCGTACATGTTTCTTGTTTTCCTTTCTTCTTTGGAAAGTGCAGAGAACTACTTGTGTTTGAAAACTTGAAAACGAATGTGAGAGTCGTGGATTGAGAGCCGAAAGAAGTCTGGGGGAGGGGGGATTCTATTCCCAAATTCGTGAATGAATAAGTGACTACTGAATTTTTTTAAAATCAAATCAACATACGAGGAATTTTCACACAAATGCCTATTGAGGCTGCTATGTAGCCGTTCCATTTTTTAGAATATGAGACGGTGATGTGAAGCTTCTCAATATTTCTTGAGAGGTCGTGCAGCTACGTATCCACTGCAAAGTTTTGGGTATGTGATGCAGTGTATATTAATAGTAGCGCGAAATGTATTTTGACTAGTCTAGTGATATATTAAACAAAGTAATACGCAATAGTGGTATATAGCATTTCGACTGTAGATATGTTTCGATTATAGATATTTGTACACGATGAATAAGAAATAAATGACTTACAAAATAATAAATATATTTAAGAAGAGTGGAAATAAGATCAGACATCTCGGTACTACGAAGAGACGAAATTCGGAGGCAGACGACGAAAAAAAGCATAGGAGGTCTGCGGCCGAATTTCAGCCCGGTGTGTTCCCGGAAGTTGCGCTGTTGGACATTTCGCTTAATTAGACAAAACAAATCCTTGAAAAATAGTTCCGAGAATAAAATAGCTTAATATCAATATCGAGAAAACGTGTTATTATCGAAGGACCAAGTATGTAAAGCATCCCGTAATGGATGCCTCAGTGTACGAATGAAAATCACCAAAAAACCAAAACGCTGGGTTAATAAGAGTTTTAAATAAATAAAACATCTTCTCGATCATGAACTCGTATTTGAACTTGTGTATTCCAAGTCGCTTGTCGTGATCGCCTCACTCAGTAGTAATTGGCAATAAAATAAAACGTTGCGGAGGCAAGTGTTGGCTTCGGGAGCGTGCTGCGGGCCGCCCGGTGCGTGTCTGTGTGTGTGTGAGCGAGCGGAGCGCGGGCTGCTTAGCATGCGGGTGGCGGGCGGGCGGGCGCGCAAGACGGGTAGCGGCCGCGAGCGGCGCCGCATGCATGCCAAGAGAGCCCAGGCCGCCATCGCCCCGGCCCGATCGCCCCTCCCCTCCCCCCACCCCCCCGCCCAGCGCTTCGGGCTAACGGGACCCTCCGACCCTCGCGTCGCCGCGCCGCCGCCACCGCCGGATGCCGCGGCGCCGCCGCCACAGCCGAGGGGTGCCACCTGTCCCGTTGCCGCGCGGGCGACGAGCCGACGGATTTACGCGCCTGACGCTCGCCACGGACACGCAGCGGCCGACACGCAATGGGCCTCTTCGCCCGTAAAAGAAGTCGGCGAGTGACACCTGCGTGTGGCCGCTAGAAATGTATGTGATTGACACCTGGGTATCGCCCCTAGAAAAATGATATAATTGAAACCTGGGTATAAATTCTAGAAAAAAAGGATGCGATTGACACCTGGGTATAAATTCTAGAAAAAAAGGATGCGATTGACACCTGGGTATAAAGTCTAGAAGAAAAGGGATGTGATTGACACCTGGAAACAAATCCTAGAAAAGGGAAGTGATTGACACCTGGGTAAAAACCATTGAAAAAGGATGTGATTGACACCAGGATTTGGCACCTAGAAAAAGTTTGTGGTTAACACCTGAGTAGGACCCCTAGGGTGTGATTGACACCTGGATATGAATCCTAAAAAAATAATGTTATTGACTCCTGATTATAAACCCCCAGAAAAAAGGATGATTGACTCCTGTGTATAAACTCTAGAAAAGGGATATGATTGACACCCATGGATATTATTGACACATATTAACCCTAGATAGGGGATGTGATTGACAGCTGCGTACAACCACTTGTTGGGAGGTGGGGACTTCTGAATTTACGTTTTGCACCCCGTACGCCGAGGAACTTTGGACAATAAATGAACGCCAGGCAGTTAACAAGAACTGTAAATCACCTCCTTTGAAAAGGGTATATGATAGACTCTTGGGGATGACAGGCGCGGATCCACGGGGAGGGAAATAAGGGAAATTCCCCACCTCCAATTTTTTTTATTTTACTATTAATTTTAACTTGTCACGAAACTTTCAAGCAAAACTATTTTCATATAAACATTAAAACGAATAAAATCGTATCGCAGAGTGAGATGAGTGTAGCCTGCCACATTTTACAAAAATCTTTAATGGCACATTCAACCCACACAATTTTTAATTTCCACTCTCAACATTTGTCTCTGGATCCGCCCCTGGGTATGACCAATTGCGTAGGTGGGGACTTCAGTACTACGTACTCTGCCCGCCGAGGCGTGCAACGACCGGCTGACGTAGTCCAAGAAATTAACCTCTTCGCCTATAAAATATTTGAGGTTGACAGTTGGGGAGAACCACTATATGCGAATTTACATTCCGCACCCCGAACGTCAAAGGAACACAACGACCGACTTACCTGTAGTAACTGCGAACAAGCCTTGCTTCTGTGATAAAAATAATGGAAAATTGATCCTTGTACCTACCGACCAATGAGAATGCTTAATTATAATTTGATAGAATGTGCTCTTTCCACCTCCATCTGGTCGGCATCATTCAATTTTTATCGTGCGTCATACCTTTTGGGATAGTTTGTTGCGGCTCCCGGCTCTTAAGTTTCCGAGTGCAAGAAAGAAATAAAATATCGAATTGTTGTTATCAAAATACGAATCGGAAGGCACTTCGTCAGTGGATAAAACCGTGCAGACGTGAGATTTTCGCAAGGTGTATTCTTCTGTCAAATTGACATCATTACCCCTTGAGACTTGATAGTACGACTTTCTTCAGTGAATAGCTGTGGACTTGTAAGTTCCCGGAAAATTTATTTTACTTCAGATTTTCTGCATGTGCAATCACCAGAGGCGCACTCAGAAGTTTTCTGGGGATGGTGGTGGTGGTGGTGGTGGGGAGGAAGAGTACAAGTATAGTGTCTTTTACGTTGTTTTTTTTTATAAAGAATTTTTTTATTTATGATGAATAAAAAGTGTATTTTAATTTGCTGACTTGCAGTGAATATTTATAGCGTTATTAATATTGATTTATAGTGACTTTCATTACTATAGAAAATTAATAAAGGCCAATTTTTTTAATACCGGCCCACCTTGGGTATTCCACTGTTATTACCGCAAGTACCATAAACCACATTCATTCGCGAGTACCACTCCCTCTGAAAGTATCTGATCTGAATGCAAAAATAGAAAGAGAGGAAAATCGCAAAAAATAGCTTGTTGATATGGAATAAAATTTTTTTAAACATATATATTATGTGTATGATATGAATCCAGAGCAAGTTCTTTTGCTAATACGGAAATGTAGAATATAAGGCATGGGTAATGATGGCTGTCTCCCAATACCCGATAGAAGATAAATGGTTGAGAAACTGGGAAAATTGTTGCCCTATCCTCTTATCTTAATTATGAATCATAACATTTGTCGTCTACACAATGAAGATACACGCTCCTTTGTTCTTTTAGGTAAACGCGCACTGCTGTTGAGAAGGTCGTATCCTGTTTACTGATAGCAGTGTCGTTCATTAAACGGTTCACGTATTAAATGATAAGTGACCATTACGAATGATAGATTAAACAAATAATAATCGAAGTATTGTATTTTACTCGGTGGAAGAATATAAAAAGGAACTCGCAGCTAATATCAAATTCAATTTTGCTGTTTTTTAAATAATTGTTTGTTGAGCAAAAATTGTGCATTTCAGCGATAACTGTAGATCATTGTAGCCATTGCCATGAAGTTTGCTTCAATCATAATCACTGTATTCTTCATAATAGTGGGCATAATTGAACTAGTATTTGAAATCTCTTTGTCGTTTTATTTTGTATCTAACATAGAGCCTGCATATTGAAACTCTCTAACGCCATTATCTTCGTGGAATTCAGAAAAAAACGAATGTATCATTTAATGGTCACTCAGATTTTATATTTTTTCTTTTGGTAAATACCACTTTTTAGTACAATTAACGATTTTTTTAAAATCACCAACTGAAACTGAAATTTGAAATAGTAGTAGCGGACGTAAAACGTGAAAATATATTTAAAAGAAATATGAAGTTGTTGATTTCCGTTGTTGAACTCCGTGAGCAAACCACTCTTTTCTTGCTAACTTCCTGTAAACAAAACACATATAAAAAACATTGTTTTCGCGTAAATACGCGCAGGACGCAGGACGTTAATGCAAATTATAAAAATATCAAAAACCGCTGAAAATGTTTCCTTCAATTTGTTCATGGATAGAACAAGGTACGCACGAAAGAATGGCGCGGGTTGTTGAAAATTCTGAAGTTTAAAAATATTGCAAATGTTTGAAATTATGCCAGAAAGTATGTGAAAGCACTACTTTTCATTAGAATTGGAAGTGTATGAAACAACGAAGTACGCACGAAACATTTTTCGCAAAGGATGTGTTAAAAAGAGTATAACAACACGTGCGCGAGGTTAATTGCCTGCGTTGTCCTCTGTCACATTATACTCGCGTGACAAAGTCTGGTCGTGCGCGAATCATCAACTTGTTGCACTTGTTACTTTGTGATTCACTATTTGCAATTTGTTGAATTTACAGAACAGAAGGAAGTTAAGTGACGTCGTAGTCTTCCGCGACCAGTTTTACAAGTGCTTTTCGCTGTTCGGGTGACGCCGCATCGAAGGCTGCGATGCTCGGTCACACTTGTATTGCTACATTTCTGCCACACACCCGAGCGCCAACCATCCTGACGCAGACATGCCCCGACGAAGACCACGACAAGATGGTTGAAACATGGACATATCAGCCTTCGACGTGCCGTCACCCGGTCAGACAAGAGCACTTACAATGAATTTCAGTTATTTAGAACACGCGTGGAAAACTTAGCAAGTGGAGTGCTCTTTGATTTGTGTAAATAATTGTTTCTTACAAACTAACTCATTTGAAGGCTCTTGGCTGATTGGATGCCGCCGCGTCAAGGGCGTTGATGACGACGTTTCGACCCTCATATCGTGGTCTGCTTCAGAGCTGGAGTGCCTGAAGAAGCAGCCAGCGCTGAAGAAGGACCCTGTATCATGGTCTAAACGTCGACATCACTGCCCTCAACGCGGCATCACCGGAAGAGTCGAGATCCTTCACATGACACTGGCCGCGGAAGCCTACAATTTGCAAACTTACTAATTTACCATTCTAGAACAATTAATCTTTCGAACTCGGTTCTTGACTGTTTCAAAGACACGGAAAACCAACTCGTAACAAGTGATTCCGCAGTCCGTATACAACGGTCATTTGGCGCAGCCTCTGATTGATTATTTTACGCCTGGTATTTTCACTTCCATGTGAAGACCGTGTCTGATTCCCACGCGATGTCAATCGATTTGCGCGCCTTCACTTGAACGGGCCGCGACGGCGGCCGTGAGAGCCCAGAAAGAACGATCGCTGGAAGTCCACGCTGCGATAGGCGAGAAGCCGAGGAGCGGATTAAGTTTCAGCGCGCTATGGACGTTTTAAATCGCAGCCTCTTTCTTTCTCTCTCACTCTCTCCCTCTCTTTGTCGACCTTCTTCAATAATTGGCGATTGCTCTTAATCTACTTACTCCATTTGCAGGCAAGCAAGTCGACCGGTGCCGGAGCCGGTGCCCGCGTCGATGTGTGTGTGTGTGTGTGTGTGTGTGTGTGTATGCACAGGCGATTTCGTGACGGTCGTTCCGCCGTTTCGCGGTCCAGAGCAATCGCTGACATTATCTGCCGTCGGCCGGCGCGCCGCTCCGCGGAGCTGGAGTCGGCGCAGCCAGCCACAGCCGTTCGCTTCGTCCGCGATTTTTGGAGTTCGCAGTTCGTGCGAGCAGATCGAATGCGAGATGCGAAAACAAATTTTATTGCCGTCGATTTCGCCGTAACCAAACACGGGGCGCGGAGGCGGCGGCTGGTCCGTGGCGAGGCGAGGGCGGGAGGGGGGAGCTGGCAGCGGAGGGGGCGTAGCCAGCTTTCTGCTGTCGGCGCGCGTTGAGAGACGTCGTCGGCCGAGCGGTAATTGCTACCCCCCCCCCAACACCGTCCCCGACGCCACAACGCCTTCCTGCTCGTGCTAGAAAGAGAATTCGCAAGCTGCCAGTTGTCACAATATTATGTGAATGTTTGTTGGACATTGAGTTTAGTGGTAGTGGTGGATTCTGTCTCCTATTGACATCTTTGCCAGTTCTCGATCATCCTCCTGCTCTCCGGTCCTGGTGGCGTCTCTAGCTGTTCTCACTCCTTCACCGCATTTCTTTGTATGTCTTCCCTATACGTTCCATGTCTGTTCCTAGCCTGTGTCTGCGTACGAATCCAACAGCGTGTTTTACTCTCTCGCCTCTCGTAACTCGGCCGGATAGCCACCCCTTGGATTCTCTACATCGCTTCTTCTATTGCATGTAGACTTGTTGGAACGCACAATACTTGAGGCTAATTGAGATTTTTTTCTTCTGTTTCTTGCAAATGCAATTAGGATGATTTATATAATGGTGTTGGTTGAATTGATTCAAGAGTTAATTTATGGAAAATAAAGTTTAATTGTTGTTGGAGCTGTCGTACTTTGTGTTAGAAGCTGGATTATCAGTTGGAACTTCTCGGACGCCTGCGATTTTACCTTTGTCCCAGTGTCTGCTACAATGCCGTAAAATATATACTCGTACTGTGCTAGATTGTTTTTGCCTTTGTGCTTTTCCTCATACACCTGTGAATTCGATTACTTTGAAAGCTTGCCATCAATCTATTTGTTGGTTATGCCATTTCTTTCCAATCTCCTTTATGCTCAGTACTTCAGAAAAGTGTACTATTTGTACTTGGGAGGGTGTTCATTTCCCTCCCACAACCGGCGACGCATTGAAATCTCCGGCGTGCGTTTTCTCGTTTAAACTCTTTTCTGATGGCCTTAGGCTCCTTTCAGCCAGCACCGCCAGTGGCTCCTTCACGCCACCTTGGCCGCCTCCCGCCTATTCTTCACCCCCATCGCTTTGCGTCGCAGGGCTGTGCGAGGAAGCCGCCCCCACCTGTCTCGCCAGTCAGCACCCGCCGCCCTCGCAGCGCCTGTCACCGCCCGCGCGTCCTCCCGCCCGCCCTCCCGCCGCGCTTGCGTCGCACACAGCGGCCGACGCGTCAGCTGCTGTTGCTACCTCTGTCGCGTTGGCGGAGGCGGCGGCGGCGGCGGCGGCGGCGGCGGCGGCGGCGGCGGCGGCGATGCCGCGGTCGCCGCTCGTCTCGCCGCCGCAAGACTTTCAGATCTGTTAAGCCTCCCCTGAATGCCTCCGCGTTTGCTCTGAGTTACGAGCCGAACGTTAAGATGCGCAAGGCGATAGCGGGTGCTCGGCGGAGGCGGCGGCGGCGGCGGCGACGGCGGCGCGGGCGGGACGCGAGGGGCGGGGGCGGGGCAGCGGGCGGCCGACGCTGAGCAGTCACGTGCGCTAATTACTGGCGGCGGCGGCGGCGGCGGCGGTGGTGGTGGTGGCGGGCGGAGCGACGTTCAGCGCCTCCGCCGCCGCCGTCGAACCGCGGGCCTCGACGACCGCCGGCGCCTGTGGGAGCGAGGGGGAGCTAAACGGTGGACCGGGAGAGCCGAGGTGACAGGTGGAGGCTCAGTCCGAATACACCCGTGTGAAGTTTGCGCTCGAAGAGGACATCTGCTTGTTAGCAGGTATTGGTTGAGCCGTAACTATTCTAGAGGCGCCACCAACACCAATTTAACTATTTTATGGAAAACATTATTATCATTTGAATGTTGGGTACATTTCGATGGCTGAGCTGATTTTCTTCGTATGGATAATTTTCTCTGTATGGATGTGATTAGGCGTTCGCGGTAGCATGTCGGCGAACTCTACTTGGAGTAGAAGTAACTTGTTCATGGCGACCACTTTCTGGAAACATGGAAAACCGGGGAAAATCTGTTGCATTGCTTTGCGAAGGTAAGGGACAAAATCAGGGAATTTGTGGAGGAATAGTTAAAAGTGAGGAAAAGTGTTTGACGGGGTTATAAAATTGGAAATAATTCCGAAAAACATTAGTACTGCATTACAACAATGATAATAATTATTGCTCAGTTTTTATTTAGTGAGAAAATAGTGTTAATTTGTACTTTGTCCCAGCGAAATCAGAGAGCTGACCATTTAGTATTGGGCTAACTTTAATATTGTCTTCAGTTATCAAGTCTTATCAGGAAAAAAAATTGAAAATTGTACTGGAAAACAGGGAAAAGTCAGGGAAATTTGTTCCAGAAGTTGCGTGGCCACCCTGAAGTCTTTTTTGGGGGGAAAGAAGGAGGGAGAGAGCTTTAGATATAGTGACCATCTGACTTGGTGTTTTTCGTTTAAGCCGAATTTAAAATTGTTTTATTTGTTAACTAGTGGTTAATATTTGTAACGTTAACAATTGAGACATTGAATGGGTATCCGTCAAAACTGTGTGACGAAGTTACAAACCTCCAAAAAGTGGAACATAAGGGGGTATCCATAAATGATACGTAGACTCTTGTATTTGACAGCTGCTGCATTGCCAAAGGCATGTCGTAACTCAGAGTGATATACAGGAGCACCAAATATTAACATTAAAATGCTTTTTAAAGAAAACGTGTTTTTACCTCAAATCAGACGGTCAAGTACGAAACTGCAGTTTAGTTTTTTAGAGGCCAAGAAACCCTTGAAATCGATGTCATTACATTGACGGTATAATACTAAAATCAGATAAAATTGGATCCTCTGAAGTCGCGCTATAATCCTTTCTTTATTTTTATTTTGGAGTCTTGTCACATTGTGAAGTTACAGGTTGTGCAGATATTAGTTGAAAATTTGTATTATGAATGGAATTCAGTCGCCACAAACGATTCATAACTCACTTTTCGTCGGAATGACATAATTCTTACTTTACTACAACGAGACCAAATATCGCTCTCTAGGCTCGCTACTTAAGTTTCTTGAATTTCCCTGGGGAGCACACCCGTGCCTGCGGAAAATCTGAAAAATGATCGCATGATTTAAAAATAAATAATATTCCTGAATATAGATTTTTACATGAATGAACACTCATCGAGCTAAATCAAGAGAGTGTACAACATCAAATTTAGATAGAAGATATTTTGACTTTATAGTGATTTCAATGTAATTTCGTAATATAAACATGGTTTTAGATTAGAATTTCTGCTATTTTTCCGAGGACCTGTACCACAATACAATGTTTTACGTAATTTAATAATACGTTCATTACAATACTATGTAATGAAAGGTACCTGCACACAAAATTTCTGAAATTGCGTCTATTTTCCAGACCATTAGTTGATATACAAGTTCAATAATACATATCAATTAGTTGTATTATTGGATGAATGTAGGTAATGACAAATTACGTGGAGTGATCAAGAATTCTACATTGTAGCATTCTAGTGGATTGTATTCAGTAGCGAATATTTCTATTGCAGCAGTCATGAGCCAAATAATGAAATGTTTGATTCAGAATATTGTTTTTTTCTATTTGCCCACGATTCTCTTGTGAAGTTTCAATGATCAATAATGTGACGGACTCTTTAGGTGCCATGTGTAATGAAGTTGTACCGTTTATTCACTTCACAATCCATGATTCCACAATATTCCGTTTAGAGTGCATGTCCGTGATTGAGTCAGCGTGCAGGTATTCCAGCTGCAGAAGGAAAATGTGCATGAATCTCCTGCCCCGTGTAATTTCCCCTGACGTCACGAGTGGACGGCAGGGGGTTCGACCTTCTCTCTTTGTGTGCGGCGAGGCAAACATCTGGCAAGTACCTCTGTCGATGACGGAATTTCCATTATAATAATGACGATGTAATTATCATGAAACACTTACCACATGAAGTTACGCGTCGACACCCACAAATAAATGTACTAATAGTGTTAATGTTAATTCTGTGAGGCCAGTTCAGCAACAATCCTACTCGAGTTAAATGTCGCGATTCTCTTGGTTGGAGACTTGATTCTTGGGTGTTGTCTTAGCTACGTGGGAGCTCTGTACTTGTAAATAAACAAAGAACCTAGTACTCCGAAGAAAACAACACCACAATGGTAAAGTGTGGGTTGTGTCAAGTTTTACTAGACAAATGATCTAGTTACTAGAGATTCATGTTATCTTCAATGGGGGATCCTTATTCTGAGAATAGTTAGATTTTTTGAAGAAGACTATTTCTACCCATGTGCTTTTAGATCTCATTAAAATTTAATAATTAAACATTTCGTTGGCTGTTCTATTCGTAAAGAAAGAACTTCAATTAGAAGTGTTAGTGAGCTTGTAATAGTGAGCTGAAATGAATCCTTCTGCATATATTCCACCATTATACAGGCCTTCAGTAAACACTTGTTTCATTAATAGCAGTGTTTAGAGTTCTTCGGATAATCATGGACGATATCAGAACCATTGCCTCGTTGAGAAACACTATGGGGCCTCGGAGGTCAGATGCTGATATGAGCTCAGCAGAATGGCCTGCGAGGACCGAATGAGCATTCATAAGCACCACGACTCCGTTGCGAAGAATTTCGATGTAGTTCTATTTCGCGAGAATGATAAAATGAATAAATTCTCGTAAGTTGGTGCACTCACAAATTAATTGAAATTACCAGTAATGTTGAGATAGTTTCATTGAAATACAGTAAAAAAAATAATTTCTTTAGAAATATAAAGTAGGAGAATTTTCTTATTTTTTCTTTTCTTTTTCTTTTTTTATTTTCTCTTTTCTTTATTTTATTTTCTTTTTCTTTTTTCTTTTCTTTTTCTTTCTTTCTTTTTCTTTTTTCTTTTTTCTTTTCTTTTTATTTTTTCTTTTCTTTTTTCTTTTCTTTTTTCTTTTCTTTTTCCTTTTTTCTTTTTCTTTTTTATTTTCTTTTTTCTTTTCTTTTTTCTTTTTTTCTTTTTCTTTTTTCTTTCTTTCTTTTTTCTTTCTTTCTTTTTTTTCTTTTTTTCTTCAGAATTTCGTTTTCCGCTCAGACACTGAAAGATATCTCCGATGACGACCATATGCGATCGAAAAGATCTTTATATTAAAAATATTGATACCATTCCAGCACCTTTGCTCAAATTGTTACAAGGTATCAACTTCACCAGCGATATTATTATAAGGAGACAGTCCTTGATTCTCACAGTCAAGAAGAGAGAAAGAAAAATGTTGGAAGAACTGAGATATAAGATATTTCTCCGTTGTGGAAAGGACAGTCTACACACATTTTGGTAATCCTGCTCGAAGAAATTCTTCGTACTATTTTTCAATGCAGTCGTAGACAGTAGATGGCTTCCCTTACGAATTACGTCCAATGCGCCCTGAACTTGATTCCGGTCCTGGTCCTCCCCATAAATGTGGTAAATAGATGATGGATATCAACACTTGTACATATATAGTCGTTTTAGTTTTAACATGTTGTATAGGAATTTCTAGATGCAAATTAAAACAATTCTCTGAAATGAAAATACTCGTAGTAGAAAAAATCTTACCAGGGTTATGTGATATTTATTCCGTTTAAAATGAGATAAGAGAAAAGTAAACAATAGTATCACTAGCAGCATTAATACAAAACTATCAACCAGTTTTCATTCCACCTCCATATCTGCCTCAGCACAAATAATTTCAATTTCGGAAATTCTTCATCGCCCGAAGCCCAAATCGTAAAGACTTGCTACATCCTAGTTAATCATAATCATCGACACCAGTTGTTAGATTAATTATACATATCTTTATATCCACTTTCGTAACCATTATGCTTCTGTCTCGTGAAAAAAGAAAAAATGAATCGTCAAAGCGGTTGTAAAAATTAAGAAGACCTTTCTGGGAGTATCTTTTTATATAACACCATATACTAGATGTGTTGAATAATATTAAATGTTCTGTTCCGAATCTTGAAAAGTTTAAGGATAGCTCAACTGCAATAGATCAGCGGTATCACCGATGCCGTTGTAGAATAATTGACCGCGAAATCTTAGGGTTCGAGTCCCGATTGTGGCGGTTTTCGACTTAGCTCTATAGCTGGATCTCTCATAGGATCTGCTCCTGGAGAGATATTTCCAGTTTGGATATCCAATGAGAAAAATTCAAAATTCTTCACTTTGACATTACAAAATGTGTAGTAATGTTCTGGGGCACCAAGAGAAAGTAGTAGATCCACGGAAGCAGTAGTTCCACGGGGTCTCTTAATCTAACTAAAGTTCCATTCGCCCCTTCCCCCAATCCCCCCCCCCCCAGTCCAACATATAAAGAATTCATTTTTCTGTGCAATAGAAATAACTTCAAGTGGTTAATATGAATTAGGAGTAAATGCATTTTTTTTACTGATCGAAAAAATGGTGACCTCAATTAAAACTCAACTACACAAAGCTGCGTTTTAATTAATAAATTCTTAATAATCTTTATTAATTAAAACGCAGCGTATAATTTTTTACTCAAAGATCCCTCCCCCTCCCCCGGTTCACTCTATTGTCAAAACATTTCTAGCATCCCCCAGCCGCCGAACGCGCAGCACAGGGCGTGGGACGCGAGTAGGCGCAAGATGGCGGGCGCCGAGAGGGCGTCGCGGCGCTGCGCGGGTGATAGCGCGGCCCCTCCAAGGCCGCCCCCAATCGGCGCTGCGATCGCCGCGAAACTGCTCCGCCGCCCTCGCCCCCGCCCCCGCCCCCGCCCCCGCCCCCGCCTCGCCGCTCGCGCCGCAATCCCAAGGATAAGCCGAGCCCCGCGCCCAACGCCGCTCCGCTCCGCCGCCATCTTGCGCCAGCCCGCGCGACGTCACCGCCAGTTGCCCCGGCGCGCGCGCGCGCGCGCTTTTTGCGCCCGACAGTAGCCCACCCAAGCACTTTGAATTTGGGGCCTTCTCTCTCATCTAGAATCCGTCAGCAGAAAGTTGTGTTCGTCGATTATTATTATTATTATTATTATTATTATTATTATTATTATTATTATTATTATTATTACAATGAAAATGATAATGAAGTAGTCCCTGTGGTCATCTCTGCAAACGGACTGATCTCTGAAGAACTAATTTCATCCTCTGCAAGGCTTGCCCTTAACAATTGGCACATTCAATGAATGCAAAAGCCTGTTCTCTTACGTACTGCACGCATAGTAAGGAGTTTTATCGATATAACTTCATATTGAATCCTGACCGCCCGAGTTTCCAAGCGAAGCGGGCACCTTGGTTCTCCAAAGGTCCCGGTGTCTGCTGTTGACACCTCGCTAAGCGAGAGACTAGAAAGATGATGATGATGATGATGATGATGATAATAATAATAATACATTTATTATTTTATTAACGACAATAACTTTCCACTGACAAATTCCAGATTGGAGTTAATAATAATAATAATAATAATAATGATGATGATGAATATGATGATAACAACAATGCAATTGTCGGGATGGGAAAGTAGGTAGACAGTCATCAAAACGACCCACTAATAAGGCAGGTCCTTAAAACTAAGCGAAGAATAGGAAACCGAAACTTTGTAAGTGTAGCAAGAAGCGATAGCGAAACCGTTACGAATCCATCAAAGGAATCCATCAAAGGAGGAAAAATAACTAAAATGCGAATATTCCTGTCCCGATTCTTTTAGGTATGTAAGGAATAACAAGTTTCGAGTTTTCCATGCCTAGGAAAAAAATCCTTTTATTACGAACAAGTGAAATAGGTCAGGAACTATAAATTTTAATAGTATAGTTAGAGAAGATCAGTCATTTCTTCAAGCATGTCCCCACTCTGAGACGAGGGGTATCTGCCTAGAATATTCGAAGAATGCTGTTGTGTGGTGAAAGTTGTCTTTGTCAAAGGAAAATACATGACTGGATTATTCGCTTTAGAAATTGTTTTTATCTCGCCGAGGCGAAGAGCGTTTTCAATTCGACCTATCTAAGAAGCTATTGCTGAAATTCTGTGGAGCGCGTAGTCTTCATTACGTTTATCATCAAACATGGAGTAGCCCTGTCCATGGAGTACCCCACTAGCTTCGTTCTCGCCCTTCAAATTACTCTGAACTCAGGCGTCTTTGGCAACGTAAGTTGTTAGTGTATACAAACATTCTTATTGTACTTTGAATGATGGACAGGTTTCGATTGCTAAGCCTATTTCCTCCGTAAGTATAATGTATTCGCATTGTATTATAAGGCGTTCGCAGTCGGTGAACTCCACTTGGAGCAGAATTATGTTGTTCACTTTCTGGAAACATGAAACCCGGAAAAAATCAGGGAATTCCATTGCGCGAATAAAGTCAGGGAAAGTTAAGGGAATTTGTAGACGGATCGTTAAAAGTCTGTGATATTTTTGAGATTATAAAACAACCAGGTCGAAGAGAAGAAACTCGTGCTTGAGAATAGGAGCTTCAGTCAGTGAGGGACATAGAAATGTGTGGAACTTAAAAATCGAAGTAAAGAAGATAAGTTTATAGTTTGCTCAAATGTCAAGGGTTTGCTTCAAAACCCATTTGGAATGTTACTGTAGTTCGATCACACCCTAAGAACTCGCAAATCAGGGAACATATTTTTCGAGCCTGGCTTGTATTTACTTCTATTTTTGAGTTGCACAAGGCAATAGTGCTGAGGACGCAGATTTCCAACGAAAACATGACAAGCGGGAACTGCGTGGCGTTCTTGTGTATAGGGCCGGAAAAGAAGGTCCCAGGCCTTTGCGAAAGTCACGGGGTGGGGCACGTCAGTTGCGAGCGAAGCGGCAAAGACGACGAAGGCAGCAACGCCGAGCTTAAACATGAGTTTCAATAAGTGAGTGAGTGACAGAAAAATTTGTGCAAATTACAAATGGAAGTTAACAAAATAAATTTACAATTTGCTCTAATGTTAAGGGTTTGCTACCGAACCCGTTTCGAATGTTAACGTAGTTCGATCACATTCTTAGAAACTCACAAATCACGGAACACGAGCCTGGCGTGCATTTACTTCGATTTTTAAGCTGCACAAGGCGAAACAGTTCTGTGAGATCACAGATTTTCAAAGGGAACATGACAGATTCGCAATGCGTGGCATGCTTGTGTACAGTTTCGGAAAAGAAGATACACGTTACCACCGCCAGGCCATTGCGAAGGGCAGGCAGCGGGGCAGGTCAGTTGCGAGCGAAGACGACGCAGGCAGCGACGGGGAGCGGGGTGGGGGGGTGGAGAGACTTCGCCTCCGGGGCTGGAGATGCTCAGAGATAGCAGCGAACTTTAGATCCAAGCCCCCGAGATAGGCGCGTTGGGGAAGTCCGATTCGACTCCAGATGTTTATGCTTGTGGAAGGTTCTTGTTTGAGTTCGATGCTCAGATTTGTAGAGTCCTCCGTCCAACTCCCGCTACGTTGTTTTGGAGCTCTGCCAGCGTTTTTATTTTATTTTTTTCGGTGCAGAGGTTGCCCGCGACGTGGCGCACCCTGGGCTTTCAGGAAACCTGCCTCCTTTGAAAGGGGGGGCGGGGGGCAGGGCGATTACGCCCAGCGGACGCGTCTATTCTCTGTGGAGGCATTCCACGAAATATTGTTCCTGATATCACTTCGGTGAGTTAACACAAGTGCTGGTAAACATTACGGTACTCCAGCTTTATCGCCAACAAACGAGATAAAGGAAAATCACTGAAGCTTCTCTCGGGTATTTGAAGTGTGTTCCATTAAACCTTGCTTCCGGAGTAGTGATAGGGGCCTTAGCCACTGCGATTTAAAGATAGCATTCTAATGAGTTTTGTATGTGAATGTTTAACATCATTAGCAATAAATGGAAACGCCAGGAGTCAATTTGAATTGTTTTCTTAGACTCGGAAGCAATAAACGATGTGTGTTGCATTTTAAAGGCAGGAAAACATTTTGAATCCGCTATGCAGTGCGAGCGGGAGTAACAGCGTGGCCGGCCAGAGCATACAGCGCTTGTTGCAGCACCTCCATCTCTTCCTGTCCCACGTGACCGCCGGTTCCTTGGAGCATCTGCGTCTCTGGGCAGGAACTCGCTTCGCCCCGCCTCCTCGCCGCCTGCCATCTGCCTGCTCGCCGCCTCTGGGAGCGGGCAGATGGGGAGCTGCTCATGTCACAACCTCCTCATGGCAAGGAAACTGCCCACAATAAACCTCGTCGATTACTTCACCGCGATAGTTTGTTTTTTTTATAGTTTATTTTTTTTTAATAGATAGTAAGCATCAAGACATTTGAAAATGTTGTACTGTAAACTGAACCATGTATAAGATACAAAATATAATAAATTTTTAAAAAAATACTTCACCGCTAGAGTGGCATGTGATGACGGAAAGTACATGGTTTTCTTAAGTTAATTTTAATTATGAAATAAGTTATTTGGATTTCTTTGTTCTTCCTTGAATGTGCTGGTATTGTCGAAAGTTTTTTTTCATCAAGTGGTTAGATTTATTAGCAATAAGACATAGTGCACATCAGTGTTAAATTCATTCAGATTAACTTATTTTTATATTTGGAATGCTAAAAGTTGGAGAATGCTGTAGTAGCATTTAAATTGTTTATAAAAATTACTTTTCGTGTGCCTATTCCAGTAATGTTTCTCAGTGATATTATTTTATACATGGACCGAAATTTTCTGAGGCGTCACACATTTTTTAGTTGTAAATGGATGCTTAGGGAAAATATGAGAAATTCAATGAAAAAGGGAGCTGACCCTCAAAATTCAAAACATCTATTTATTCACTATTCAATAGGTTCATAATTGAATACGTTAATAAAACGATATTTTGAATCTTCTGGGTTAGCTCCCTCTCTCATTTTATGCCTCAAAAGAAATTTACCTTGTATGAGAAGACATTTCTGGGGAAAAACATCTCTTTGTCCAAGATAAACTGTCGGATACAGAAAAGAAAAAAACAAGTTGAAGAAAAAGTAGTGCAGGGAAATCCAAACAATAACTTAGTTAAGACGTACAGAAAAGATGGATTCTGTTAGATGTACTAAGCAGATTATGAACAGTTTCAGGGAGTACACTGGTCACGGACTGTGAATTAGATGGGCGGATGATTTGCTTGAAGATCTGAAAATTATGGGTGTTAAGAACACGCAAGAGTTAAAAAAGCGGAGGTTAGATTGGATTCTTGAGAAAGCAAAGATAATCAGGGTTTTGAGAAAGAAAAGGCGTTGAAGTAGCAGATAACGATTTACAATATTGATCGTGAAAAATTACTCTGTAGATAGGCCAAAAATCATAGACATACAATCAGAAAGGGAGGTAAAATCGTAGAATAAAGTTTACTTTTGACTTTACATTGAGGATAAGTTACATTATTTCAGATCGCATTCAAAACTAAATTATTTATGTGATAATATTTTTAATTTTTTATAGAATATTGTAATGGAAATAGTTACTTCGGCTGAGAGAAAATTAGGGCATTGGAAGAATTTTATTAAATTATAGTTATCATTACTACGATACTTTGTGAAATAATTAGATATGTTATTTTTGTAATCTGTGCCTGAGATAAAAATAGTTGGGTTGTGCTGGTGTTCTCGCAAAGCGAATTCGCTTTGTGAAGAAGGCGATTCTCCGGAGGGGGCGGGGCTGCGAGCGAGGTGCTCCGGAGCACTCAAGCGGGTATCGGAGGCCACTCGAAAAATTCGTTCACTTTTTGGGGGCGGGGGAAAACTGTGACCAAAGTGAACGAGGGGTGAGAAAATAGCAAAATGAGAGTTCTAGTTTGTTTTTTTGTTTTGTTTTTGTTTTTTACTATACATTGTATCGGTATGTGTATTGAAAATAAAAATGAAAATTCAAAAACTTTGTTGGGGATGTCCACAAACGAAGGTGAATACTAGGCGAATAATGGAGGGAAAATATTAAACTTTTAACTTTTGAATTATACCTCTTCAATATAAGTTGGATACGTAGGTTGAGTATGAATTCTGAATTTTGGCTCCACACATCACTGGCTTCGCGGAAATCCTGGTGTAAAGACCTTCTGGCTCTTTTGGTCTCAGTTTCTTCTTGTACAATGCCGGGAGGTTCCCGTCGGGTTATCGCCTACCTGCTGCTCTCCCCGAGAGAAGCTCTAAACTCCGGACTGGTCTCGCGACATGTGTGGTGTAGTGCATGTAAGTGTGTGTGTAAGAAAGGGGTGACGATAGGGGAAGGAAAGATCGCGCGCGGTCCGTGGTTTGTTTGTTAGGGTACTACTAAATTCGATCTAGTTGTCTAGCCAGTGGCGAAAATTCCGCCACCAGGATCTCTTGGTAAAAGGAACTGCAGTAACATCAGTTGATTTTCTTAGCCCCCCCTCGGTTCTGTTGGAATAGAAATTAAACTAATTATGTCAATAAAATTTTCTATTCTACCAGGGTTTGTACCAATTTTATGTATAATTGTAACTGCTTGGATATGTGGGTGCACGTTCTCTTGTAAACGTGAGTACGAGACGCTTGTGGTTAATCATTAAATTACTAGTTCCTAACTAGAAATGAATGTTCAAATTAATGAAAATCGGACGTTGTGATTCGATTTGAAAATTATGTTTAAAATAATATTTCATAGGTAACCCAATTTTTAATATCGTCACTTTTGTTTAAGTCTTAGAAGTGTGGCAAAGCGTGTGTGGGAAAGCGAACGTTCGAAATGGAATGTTTACCTCACTGGGTGGAGCAAGTGTTACAAAGAGAGGTTGAAAGAACCAAAATTTTGCAAAATATTTTTCGAATGTTCTCTTGGAAAGGAGCCTGGTTCTATTTACGATTGTTGGAGTGGGCATGGTAATCGCTTTGAACGATACCCATTTGACACCGGGAATTCCACTTGCATCTCAAATCGACGTCTACTTTAAGAAAACAATCAATGAATCTGTAAGAAACAACTCCAAATACTGCATTGGGTTTATAATTTACTTCACTTAATTACTTTTCCAACTTGAAGTCTTAATTTCCAATAGTTCGATTATTTTAAATATGTTGCCCTCTCTGGTTCTTATTAGCTAATGTTAAAGAAAGAAGCTACAGAATGAATATATATTAGAGGCGCTAAAGGACATACCACTGCATTTGGGAAATATCTCGTTCTCATAAACATAAATTTCATTTCACCCTTTACCCCGAATTAAATCTTGCCGTTGGAAAGATTTATTACATCCTCGTTAATTCCACTGACTATTCAATAGTAACAAATCACAAACAGTAAAATAACTGTTCAGAGGCTCCTTCATGGAGCTACCTATAAGATTGTTAATTGTTTAATATTTAATTATGTTTATAATATACCACAAAATCAATATAATTTATGTAAAATATTATAAAAGACTTGAAAGACATTTTATGTCGAACAAGGAAAATATATAATTTAAAAAAAAATCATTTATTTAATCAATATTTTAGTGACACTGAATAAATTAGTGCAATATTTCGACGTAGAGTTGCCATAGAAATGTTGTATTTTGTACGTAAGCATGTGCGAGAACCATTACAATGCTTTAACTTTCTTCAGTTGCAATTGTGCTGGAGATCTGTCGGCACTGGCCGATATCAGTACGAACCACCAATTGCATTCGTAATTACAATCTGAAAGACAATGAATGACTGTAACTCGTAAGGTCAGGTATTAATCGTTCACCGCCATTAAGGACTGTAAACATTGCATATATTACACCTCCTTAGCACGCTCAAATCATCTTAATATATCTTTACGTTTGGTAACGATGAGATTCTCTTAAAAGATTCGTGACGAACGTGCCCAATAATAATGGAGTTGATGACTTGCTTCTTTGCAAATTAAAATGGAGGTAACTAAACGAGTTTGTTTCAGATAAAAACTTACCGAGCGATCATTTAAAAGAAAATAATTTAATGAAATCTTTGATTTGTAAATAGTACTGAATATTCTTCAAACCAATATGATTAATTCCTTGAATTAACCATAAATGCGAAAAAGACAAAGCTTACACTCAACATTTATGTAAAATTACCAGTGTATGTTGGTTTGTTAAAAAATAGAAATTGATTATTGCGATCCACTTTTAGGCAAATAATATTTCACAAACCATATAATAAATTGACTAAATTATAAATTTCTTTTCACGTTTATAATATTATCTAGGAGATGCCTCGTAAGTTTTCCTCAAAGAAAATGTTTATTGTAACTTTTTCTAGGATTATAATTGTAAAATAACTTGTAAAGTACTTCGGTGCTAATAATTAAATAAATTAATAAAATAAAATAAATAAATTGTAGCTTTGAGACAACATACATTTTTGTTGCATTTAAACGTATATAGGTATGGCGACATCAATATTTGCCCATTAATTATTAGTGTCATCTTGCTACGGACGCTCTAGTATTTGTGAATCCTTTGTCTTTTGTGATTTATTGCAGCTTTTATCAGAAGACGATTGTGAGAAACAATGGGAAAAAGTTTTTCAAATTACATAATTCGATTTAGTAGAACCATTTTCCTTACTCTGTGGATGTGTAGTTGGTTATTTCTAAAACGTATCAGTACCTAGCTGAAAGTTACAGAATTTTATCGTCATTGTACTAGGATTTAGATGCTCGTTACTGAGTTTCCGTAACTTTATACAGTAGTAAGTACGGATAAGTTTTTAGAAAGCCAGTCGTAAGCCACGACATTAAACCTTAGTCAATGAGAACAGGATTTTCATCGCGAATGAAATTAAATTCACATTTTCGCTATATTTTAGACGCTTTAATTAATTATATTGTAAATATGCGACAGATAATGTTAATACGAATAAATGTATTAAAAGGTCTTCGTGCTGCTAAATATCAGTAGTCAATAACGGAACGCTTCAGAAAATTCTTTGCGCGCAAATCAAAATGTGTATTAATCTGCGAACTGTTTCCGTCGCGAAGAGCGCCTGTATATGCATCGCTGCCTGGAGTAGGTGTCGTCCACTTGGGTAAGCTTCGGAGGCCATGCAGATCCAATTACAGGGTTGCAAGGGTTGCAGACTTTAGGAGCCCTTTCTGCCTTGAGTTGTCTTCAGTCAGATTAGGATCGCATTTTCACCAGAACGACTTGCGCGTGGTAGCACTATCGGAAGCAATTAATTTCTTTTTCTTCTTCGTTAAGTTTTCTTATTTCTATGAAAGCTGAGAAGTCCTTCGCGAAACTGTTTCCTGTTATTTTGTCTATAGTATGCCATGTTTATTTTTTTAGTTAAATTGCGCAATGTATCAGGCTGGCGACTGCTACAAGCATTTGATGGATAATTATTCGATAGATAAAGAAGTTGAGGTCGACATGTGATTAAAACTGTTCGATTTATACATTTCTCGTGGGTTGTTACTGTGCTAGTTTCTGAAGGAATGTCGTTGCTGGGAAAGCAATTTACGGGCTTGAGTAGATTTTGAGCTTCGAGACCCGGGTAGCCGCCTGCCTCAACGTTCGCTTGAAGGCGTGGGGAGGGGAAACCCAGGAGAGGCAACCCGTGAGTCGCAGACCGCGAAGCCAATTCGACCACTTTGTTCAAGTTGAAGCAGATGTGGCATTTGCGCGGGGTTCACGTTTAAGATTCTAATGCTAAACGTAGCAGTGCACTCAACGAAGACGCTTTAAAATTCACTACGGAAAATGTAGGGATTAAACTAAATGTATGTCATTTCAGACAATTTTAATGTCGAAAAATTTCTGTACTATTATTTTCCACTACTTTGTTTTAATTTCTGTTGCCTTGAGGTGTACACAGTCCTACTAAAAATCAAGAGATCTTAAGTTCCAGCATCATTTCAGTAAATAATGTTTTGTTCTCACGAATACTGCTATAGTTAATCCTTTTATGAGAGTAAAAAATCAGTTATGCCTCAACTATGCGTTAGGAACTGTCTGGGATTAACGAAATGATGTAGGTTGTATTGTAAACAAGTATTAAATAATGAAATTGAAGATATAATTTTTGTTACTAATTTCTCTCTTGTGTAAAATCGTTAAGACAATAAGTTACTCTAATTAACTTGCAATATTAGCTCAATATACGTATAATATTACATACATATAATATTAGTTTAATAAACGTATATAACAATAATTGAAGAAAACTTCTAACACGAAGAAGAAACAGTCGTTTTCATTGACATGGAATCAAATATTATATACCGTACACGTTGATACAATGTAAAAGAACGTTGAGGGACTTATGTTGTAAGGTACACTACGGTATCAATTTGTAAAATGTTATTTTACGCATATTTTAATATCAGGTTGTTATATTGTGAACACCAATTTGTTAAACTGGATACCTTGAGAACAAAGATAAAAAAAGAGATATTATAGTTTAGAATTTGATTGATGAATAATGTTTTGGAACGTGTTTTCGAACGTGTAATATTTAAGATTGCAAGGTTTCTAATGCCCCATTCATACGAAACTTAACCACGGTGGCCACTTTCTGGAAAACATGGAAAACCGGGAAAATCAAGGGATTTCATTGCTCTGGAGAAGTCAGGAAAAAATCAAGGAATTTGTAGAAGAATTATTACAAGTCAGGGAAAACTCTGAGAGGATTGTAAAACTAAATTTCTTAAAAACAGTAATACAGAGTTATTATTTGCTGAGAATTTTTATTTGTTGAGGAAATGTTAATTCGTAGTATGTCCTGGCAAAATACGAGAGCTGTCCAAGTAGTAGCAGGCTGCCTTTAATATCGTATTTACGCGGATCTAATGCACACCTTTGTTGGCCAAATGCAATACTCGAAATCGTGGTGCGTACTAGTTTGATGGCGCATTAGATTCAAGTGTAAGTCCGTTCCGTAGAACACCATAACGTCATTCATATTTTTCGTACATTGGATTGGTGGAGTTTTAAAATTCAACTTCGTTTCATTTATCATTGGCCTATTATTTAATTACGTTTTCATACTTTACGATATGGAGGACAAATTAAGAAGAAAGTTTTAAATTGCTTCAATGAAGCGTAAAGCAGTTAGGATACTAATTATGAATACGATAAATCCATTGTTGTATTACATAAATGTAAATAAAACAACGTACCTCTGTCATTGTTGCACATTACATTCAATACGAACCCTTTTTCATAATTTTTAGTTTCAAATATGGGGTGCGCATTAGTTTCGACGGTGCATTCGATTTGCGCAAGTACGTTTTTCTTTTTTTTTATTTGAAAATTCAATTTTTTTTTTTCAGTTGAAAACAATAAACTAAGTGGAAAATGGGAAATAGTGAGTGAAATTTGTTCCAGTACAAGAGTGGCCACCCTGTTAACGCTGCCCCGCTGAGGGGCAGTCTGTGCCAGTGCCTCTACCTGCTTCTGTGTCTGTGTTGAGCGTGTGTTTGTGTGTGAGAGCGAGCGAGTGGGCCTGTGCCGGGTGCTGGCAGCGCGTCGCGTGCGCGGTCGGCGGAGGCGTGCCGGGCGATGGCGGTGCGGCGCTTGCTGGGCGGACTGTACTTCTTAATCAAGGCGACTGCAGAAGGGCCGGGAGATGGATGGAAGTTACTGATAAGTTGGGAAAAGCTTTTTGGTTGGCTCCGCGCAGCGATAAGCGGCGGGCGGGCGGGCGGCCTGGCTGCGGGTCAAATGTGAAGGAGCCCCAATCTCGGGCAGATAAGGAAGCTGCGGAGCGGCCGCGGGCCCGGGTGGGGGGGGGGGGGGGCGGGGAGGAGAGGGGCGGGGCGGGATGGGGGTGGGAGTGGGGGGGGGGGCGACTGCAGGCTGCATCTTATCTCCACCAGCCGCCTGGACCCGCCGCCGCCGCCGCCGCCGCGCGGCGCCAGAGAAGCGGGTGGTAGCGGCGCGTCGGCGGTGGTGGAGGCGGGGGCCAGACGCCCTCTCCACTTTGCACCGAAAGGAATTACACCTCCTGGGGGCGTGAAAGCGTTCGATGCAGCTTCCGCTGCGTTACGAACGATAGGGGCAGACATTCAAATGCCAGCTGGCGAAATGTTAAAAAAAAAATCAGTTACCTCGTTCCTTATATCTTGAAGAGAAACAGTACCTCGATTTACGTATGTAACTTCAATAGTACATTCATTGATTTATATGATTAACTGTGATTGCCGACGCGTTGACCGTGAGAGACGTATTTATATTCTGTGAATTTTTTAAAATAGTTTCTGCTGCTACGCAACTGCCGTACCGTTTTCACAATAGTTCTCCAAAGGCTTGAGACTTGTTGACGCGGTATGCTTAGGAGGTGAATGTGGGCTCACGTAAAATCAGTAAACAAATCTTTCGCACACGGTGCAGGTGCTAATTAATAATATTACCTACAGTAAGTTAAATGGAAAGTATACAATGTCATTTTGTAAATTTATGATGATGTTTGTATTCATACTTTCTCTAGTAAATCAATTATCTCATGTTGTTTGGAAAGAGTATTTGAGGGATTCTTAAAATTTTAAGAACATGATTTCTTCAGTAGAACTGGATATATTGCGCACGTAATGGAACATTTGTCATTTTCGCATTATTATAATGTATTGTACTTTGACGTCGCGTCGTTAACTTATCGTCATTAAGATACACATTTTTTCTTCTTTGTGAGTGAATGAATAGATCTTTAATTTGTTTTTCTTACTGCATTTATCATAACATGTTCTCTCGCAACATTTCTAATCACCCTGCAAACTCATATATTCTGCAGTTAAACTTATCACTACTTGGACAAAGTCAGTAATAAGCAGAAAAGCCAATAAATGTTTTATATAAGCTACAGATTGGCGATTGGAGATTTGATGCCGCTTGGTGCTCGACGAACTCGCCGATAAATCGTTACGATCGCACTCTTGAAAGCCCTCCCTCCCTCCACGCTTCTTCATTGAAATTACGAATGATTAGTGGGTGTGGAGATGGCACGTGTCCATCCAGCTGTGTGGCTTCCGTGTGAATTCGGATACTCGCGGCCGCAGTCCAAAACGACTCCTGGAAGCCCAGTTCTCCGCGCCGCGCCGCAACCACGAAAGCGTAGAGCCTCCGAGCCTCGGATGGCACAAGTGCAGTCTGCTTCTTCGACAGCCCGGGACGCATAGTTACCGACCTTTAAAAAATTATTATTATTATTATTATTATTATTATTATTATTATTATTATTATTATTACTATTATTATTATTATTTAAGGTCGCACCAACTTCTAGGTCAACATCTATTGCATTTAACGGCATGGTAACTGTAAAGATGATATGATATGGTGATGATATGGGAGAGAAAGAACGAAAACAAACACAACCATGCCCGAGGCGGGACTCGAACCTGCGATCCTTCGGTTCGAGATCGCTATGGCACTACTGCCTTAACGATCTCGGCCATCCGGACCGGCTTTAGCATTTTATTGAGTTAAATAATAAATTTCATCCGTGAAAAAAGGTATCGTAGGTCAGAGTTTATGAATTGATTTTTATTGAAGATTCTGGTAAGATTTCCGAAATTTTAATTTTATATTGTGTGTGATTAATTGAAATCAGTCCCGAATTTCAGTTTTTAAAAAGTATATTAATGAAATCAAACTTTTTTTTTCAGTACGTGTGACTGTGGACTGTAATATATTTTCCATCCATTAGTGACGCTTATCTCAACTTTCTCTTTTTGATCCCGCAATATATTTATAGACTGTCGTGTGTAAGATCGATGAAATTGTATCTGTCGTTGAATTGGCATGAGTATCTTCCTTCGAAATCTACGGTCAACGACGAATGCATGAAGATGTTTTAATAAAACATGCAAATGGCCACAGTTGCATGAGCTCACGCTGAGGTGGGGGGAGGCGGTGAAAATGACGAGCGGCCGGCGCAGAAAAGGGTGGACGAAGGGGCTGATTCGCCGTGCTCCCCTCATAGGGCGAAGGGTTGGAGCTCACGACTGGGAAGGGCGGGGGAGGAGGTGAGAAAGGGCGATGTTGGCCGTCCCTCCCGCCCTGCCCCGCGCCGCCCCGCGCCGCCCCGCGCCGCCCCGCGCCGCCCCGCGCCGCCCCGCGCCGCCCCGCGCCGCCCCGCGCCGCCCCGCGCCGCCCCGCGCCGCCCCGCGCCGTCCCGCGCCGCGCCGCCCCGCGCCGCCCCGCCCCGCCCCGCGCCGCCCCGCGCCGCCCCGTCCCGCCCCGCGCCGCCCCGTCCCGCCCCGCCCCGCGCCGCCCCGCGCCGCCCCGCCCCGCCTCGCGCCGCCCTGCCCCGCGCCGCCCTGCCCCGCGCCGCCCCGCCCCGCCCCGTGCCGCCCCGCCCCACGCCTCCCGGCCGCGCGTTGCCCCGCGCCGCCCCGCCCCGCCCCGCCCCCGCGTTGCCCCGCCCCGCCCCGCCCCGCGTTGCCCCGCGCCGCCCCGCCGTCGCTGACCCCGCCCTCGCTAACTCCGTTACGGCACCAGTTCCCCCTGCCTTCCCACCCACGTCCGCACTCCCACCCCCGCCACTACCTTTTCCACTCCTCCATGCTGTGTCTGCGGACTTCTCCCCGACGCTACACCCTCCACCCACCCCCCCACGCCGCCTAGAGCGGCTTGCTCCCCGCCACACCACTCCGCGCCGCGCCGGCCCGCGATCAATAGGGCGTGTTATCTATCGGCGGCGGAGGCCTCGGCGGAGCGGGGCGGCGGCGGCGGCGGCGGCGGCGGCGGTGGTGGCGCTATCTGGATGGGGGCGGCTGCTCCGGAGGTCACGCGGGGGCGGGCGGCGGGCGGCAGCGCCGGCGGATGCTATCAGCGCCGGCCGGAGCCGCGGGCGCGGCGCGGGGCGGGCGGTATCGCCCGGCGCCGGCCCGCGCTGATTATCAGCCCTTATCGCCCGCGCCGTCCCCGCGCTGCGCCAGCCGCGCCGCGCGGGACTTACGACTGGCTGGCAGGCGAGGCGGCTGCGGTGGCCCGGGGCACGCCTCGCGCGCGCTTTGAATGTGCGCGGGGACGCTCGAGTGGGTGGACCCGGCTCGGGGCATCACAATGGATGAGAGGTGGCTCAGGGCATCGCAAGTGGTGACCTGCAGGACCTAGGTTGGAGGTCGGACGGCCGCAGGATGTTCTGGGCTAGCTTCTCAGGTCGAATTCAGCCGCTGGGTAAAGAAGAATTCAAGCGGCGGGTAGTTGTACGTGGTTTCTCCGATCAACAGCAGTCTAATGCCGGAGCAATACACTACCAAACGGGCAACGGACCGCGTGCTAATACTTTGCTATAAATACTGTTTTAGAGGATGTCGTGTAATATTTTTTTTTTTTGCTGAAACGAAATTAATAATTTCTTAGTAGTATTTTATAGTTCTTTTAAAATTCGGAATGATCTTTTATTGTATTAAATCGGCTTTGTATTGTGCACATTTTTCCTGAAAATTTCAATTATTTGTTCAACGTACAACTTTCTTAGATTACTAAAACGATTATAGGGCTTAGAAATGATCAATAATATTATTTTTCTCCCTTTTCATGCAATAGTTTATAACCAATATTTTTACAATTTGCTTTTGATTCGTTCCAGCATTTCATACTTAAATAAGGAAGACTTTGTCTACCCGGCAGATGCATATCGTAATTTATCTTGAAAATGTATGTTCCTTTCATTTCAAAGAAACACGAAAATAATTTACAAGTTAGTCCCCTTATTTTTTCAAGAACGAGAATCTACTCGAAATATGCCCATTCCTACGAAACAGCTGTTAACCTCAGTTTCGCAGAAGATGACAGCTTTGATTTCTAGAAACTGCTTTGCTACTCTAAGAGCGAGCGTATATTCTTGTGTATGTAGTTCCGCAAGCCAACTATGCGAGCGGAGCCTTATCAGCGCCGGCGTCTTGCGATGAGTTATGAAACCGCGACCTCCCGCTCTTCCGCTGCGGCGCTGCTATCGCGGGTGACAGCGCGCGCTGATAGGCATCTGCGCGCCCAGCGCTCCCGGCGGCGCTGCCCGGCACCGACGCCAAGCAGCGAACAGTTTGTTATTCGGAAGCTCTGCGTGGTTCGCGGTGGGAGCAATAATATTTTTCTTTCCTTAATGTAGACGACATTTAGAGAATACAATTATGTGTGTGTGGTGTGTGGTGTGTGTGTGTGTGTGTGTGTGTGGTGTGTGTGTGTGGTGTGTGTGTGTGGTGTGTGTGTGTGTGTGTGTGGTATGTGTGTGTGGGTGTGTGTAACTTTTGACAACTGTTTCCTATTTCAGACTTCGGAATATTTTATCAAAAAATGAATAAGTTTCCTTATGTGTTAGATAATTAGAGTACTGGCTAGCGTGAGTCAGAGCCATAAATAAAAACGATAAATTTTTCTATCAGTGAGGGAGGCATTAGGGAACAATAAACAATTTTATTACTACTTCTGTCAACGTTTTCGTGTCAGTTCGTAAATTAAGTGAACGTCTTTTACTATTGTTTGTCTGTTTTCGTAATTTAATTTCGAGAAGGTTTAGTGAGCAGGAGTATTAAGTTCAAAATTTTCTTATGGTAAGAAAGAAACATCACATAGTCTCACATATTTTTAAGAGACTTGATGAAGAACAGTTGATAGCGATCTTAGTAAATTTGACCCAAATATTCAAAGAATTCTTATTGCTTCCTTCGTCTTTCTGCTCTAACTGCACTCCTCGCATCTGATTTGAGATATGTTGGTCTTTCTCCACACTTGAGATAGTTGGGTTTTTTTCTGCAATGAATAGAGCACGGAGGCTAGTCATCAAAGCCGAGTGATTCCTCGTAAATGAACGAACCGTCCATCCCTACGCCACTCAGCCGAGATGAGGTCATGCCTGATAGATGGCAGATGTCGAAACTGCTTGTAAGTAGCCGTATTTCTGCGGATTCACACCCGTATTTCAATGTAGGCGTTTTCTGCCTTCACCGTACTGCGCGAAGCTACGGCCGCGAAATCCCGGAACTCTGGTGAGTCTCCTCCAGGTGATCACCCTCTGTGCGAATCGCTGCCAACCCCCTCCCCCCTCCTCACAGCCGCCTCCTGATGCCGAAACGGTGTTCAGCGCCGGCCTCGTCCGCGCTATCTCCTCTAGGAAGCAGATAAAATAATTTTTCGGCGCGGCGCGGCGCCGCGTCGGATGGATCCCGAAACAGGTTTCGCAGAAACGCCGACACCCGTGGCCGTGTAACGTTTGTGTAACGAGCGGTGGACGCGCAGCGCCGGCCGAGGCGCCCGGCCGCGCCGCAGCGCTGTGCCTAAGTGGCGAGCAGCGAGATGCCCGCGCGTCTTATCGCCGTGTGCGCGGGCGGCCACCGCGCCGTCAAACTTCCTGAAGCTGCTGCACGCGCCGATGGCGCAGATTACGCTGATGGCGCTGGGGCCGCGGTGCGCATGCGCCGGAGCGGGCGAGCGCGCGCCGCGTACAGGATGCCCGGCGAAGACCCCACTTGTGGGCGCATCCTCTTCAGGGTGGCCACTTTCTGAAAAGAAAAGAGAGTGACCGATTCTGTCTGCTCAGTGTGAGAGAGAGGATGAGAGTGAGTGAGTGAGAGAAGGAAGGAGAGAGATGAGAGAGAGGGAGGGTAGGGAGAGAGATGAGAGGGAGGGTAGGGAGAGAGATGAGAGGGAGGGTAGGGAGAGAGATGAGAGGGAGGGTAGGGAGAGAGATGAGAGGGAGGGTAGGGAGAGAGATGAGAGGGAGGGTAGGGAGAGAGATGAGAGGGAGGGTAGGGAGAGAGATGAGAGGGAGGGTAGGGAGAGAGATGAGAGGGAGGGTAGGGAGAGAGTTGAGAGGGAGGGTAGGGAGAGAGATGAGAGGGAGGGTAGGGAGAGAGTTGAGAGGGAGGGTAGGGAGAGAGATGAGAGGGAGGGAGGGTAGGGAGAGAGATGAGAGGGAGGGAGGGAGGGTAGGGAGAGAGATGAGAGGGAAGGAGGGTAGGGGAGAGAAATGGTTAGGAGGGATGGTATGAGAAAGAGAGATGGGAAGGAGGGAGGGTACGATGAGAAGGAGGGAAGGGGAGAGAGATGAGAAGGAGCATGCTGCCACTCTACTGCATCCGAAGCACCTGTGCGAGTTCGCTTGCATTGTATGAAGTAGCTATTAGAGGAGCGATTATTCTCATTAGTATTACCACTGATGATATGCATTACATACGTATTAATTAATACTCTTGTTGAAGTAATTTTCTCATGAAAAAATATTGAGACCGGGACATCAAACTCTTTTTTTTACATTAGCGAGTTAACATGCGGGATTTGGAGTGTGTGTGTGTGTGTGTGTGTGTGTGTGTGTGTTTTAGAGGACTCAACAATACTGTTCATGTTTCTAATACCTAGACATTTGAGAACCTTATTTAAGAACAATCGTTATTAATGTGTGCCTGCATCCTACTGGACGCAAACGTCTTTCGACTTTCGCTGGCATGCTGAGTAAATTGTAAAGTGAAAATCCATGTACCGTATATCTTTGAGGAAGTGAAGTGCATAATCACGTAAATGGTTACAGGTTTTTAATACAAGCTTTAATACATTTTTAATACATTTTCTAAGAATACAAGAATTTTCTATGAATTCTTGACTACTTGAAATCAATTTTTTTTTTCAATATGTGAATATAAAAACTCCAGGATTTACGACTGTATGATTCAACCTCTAGTCGAGTATGACGTTAATGACTAAACCATATCATTCAGATGAAAATATTCGAAAATAACAGAATAATAGAGCATTGTTAATGGAGAAAGGTCATCTAACCTGCGTAGCAGAAGGACCGCATGCAAGTAGAAAGAAACACTACGTTAGAAGTCATGAAGGAAGTTTGTTGTCAGCTCCGTCATGGCTAACTTCTTTGGCCTCCGCGGGGATTTTTTGATAACGTCTAATTACGCATTTTACTGTGACAAAATACACACGCAAACTAAGTATATAAAATATAACATATCGTCGCAAAATGCACATAATGCTAGTAATAATATATTTTAAACATTATACATTATAACAATCAACAATACAAGTTATACAAACGATAATATTCATAAATTTATAAAATCAAGATAAACATATTTTGATTACTCTGTAGATCGTACTATATTGATCACTCGTATATAAGTCTTTCTCGTTTCCGTGTCATGTCTCTTCACCTTATATCACTTTACCTCTCGTCACTTCACCTCACTTCACATTACGTCGCATCACTTCACATGATGTCGCATCACTTCACATGACGTCGCATAATTTCACATGACGTCGCATCACTTCACATGACGTCGCATCACTTCACATGACGTCGCATCACTTCACATGACGTCGCATCACTTCACATGACGTCGCATCACTTCACATGACGTCGCATCACTTCACATGACGTCGCATCACTTCACATGACGTCGCATCACTTCACATGACGTCGCATCACTTCACATGACGTCGCATCACTTCACATGACGTCGCATCACTTCACATGACGTCGCATCACTTCACATGACGTCGCATCACTTCACATGACGTCGCATCACTTCACATGATGTCGCATCACTTCACACGACGTCGCATCACTTCACATCGCTTCATTCCATTTCGCCATACCTCACACCACACCGTACATCTTACTGCGAGGAAAAGCTAAGAAGTAGTACCTGCACGGCCATTCAAGTGCTTCCTTCTTTCCGTAGCCTGTGTTTGTTTTTGCGGTGCGCTGCAGGCCGTTTCCGGGCCTCAAGCGCGCGCGCGCGAGCGGACCGGCCAGGCGGCGGCGGCGGCGGCGGCGCGGGCTGGCGATGCCGACGCGCGATGCCAGGCGCGCGATAACCGCCTCACGCGCGCGGAGGCCGCGCCGCGCCGGCCGGTTCTACCGGGTTTGCATTCTGCGCGGCGTAACGCACGCATGCGCAGTGCGGCGCGGCTCGGCGCGGCGCGGGGCGATAACCGCGGCCCTCCCCGGCGCGCGCCCGCACACTGGGCCGCGCCGCGCGCCGGGACGTCGGCGAAAGTCTGCGGAGATTCTCCGTGATATCGAAGGTGGAAACGAACAGTCCAGAATCGGGAATCGGTACTGGTTCAGTAGCTTGCTGTGCTGTTTGGTAGTTTCATTAAAAAGGATTCTTACTTCTAAGATAATCTTACAGCCAGAAGTCTCAACTCAGATGTGAGTCGCTGTCACGCAAATTTTACTGGCTAACGTTCTTTTATGTTGCCTTTCATCACTCTTTGATTGGCTATATATATATATATATATATATATATATATATATATATATATATATATATATATATTCTTATATAATTCTGTAAGGGTTGGATCAGGAAGAAAAGAATAATCATTCTAGATCCTTCATTCTGCTAATTCCTACTAATGACATTCGCTAAGGAGAATCACTACTAATGGCATTATCGCAACTACCACCTGTACTTGACAGTAAGTAGATTTATTTAAAAAGTTATAAAAATAAAGGAACTTTTACAATTTTGGTTTCAATGAAAATTGTACCTGGTTCAATTTAAATCCATGCATGTTAATGCCTGGGAATGTGCTTTGCGGGCTTGTCGTGTCTTCGGCCCACTGTGCTGGCCGCCCGGCCCGGCGCCCGCTTCTCCGCCGCCACCGCCGCCTCCGTCGTTATCGGCAGGTAGCAGCCGGCGCTTCCTTTGTCCGAGCGATGGTAATCTGCGCGGGTGTTTAGTAGTGCTCGCCATCGCCAACGGATCTCTTTTGGCTGCCGTAACGTGACCATCTCTGGACGCCGCTGCCGGTTTTGCAGGATCGCCCCCATCGCCGGTTTGCCGCCGCATTACCCGCGCACGGGCGTCGCGTGCCGGCCGAGCCTCAGACGCACGGCGGCGGCGCCGCCGCTCCGCGCTGGCCGGGCGCCCCGCCCACGCGGTGGCGCACACGGCCCCGTCCTTTCCATTCCGCCCCGCCCATCCCCGCCCCGCCCATCCCCGCCCCGCCATCCCGGTCACCGCGCCGCAACCCACCCCACTCCCACCCACCCCACCCCACCCCTCCCTGCTCCGCTCCGCCTCGTCCCGCTCTTTTCCGCGTCGCCCCGCCCCGCTCCGCTCTGTTCTACCTCGCCTCACCCCTCAACCCTCCTGTCCTGCCCCGCCTCGCCCTTTCCCGCCTCGCCCCACTCCATTCCGCCCTCCCCTGCTCTGTTCGACCCCGCTCCGCCCTGTTCTGCCCCGCCTCACCCCTCCCAGCCGCAGTGTCCTGCTCTGCCCCGCTCCACTCCATCCCGTCCCGCTCCACCACGCCCCGTTCCACCCCGCCCCACTCCGCCCAGACACGGTCCGCCCTGCACTACCCTGCTCCGCTCGTCACCGCGCCGCACAGCCCTGCCCCGGTCGCCTCCGACACGCCAGACCCCGATGCTCCCCCTCACATCACACTTAGTCCCCTATCCCCGCCCTGTCCCCCTCTACTCATTACGCTTTCAACCGCCCCGCATCTCATCGCCCTTCCCCTCCCTTTCCGCTTCGCATCGTCCCGCCCCTTCCTCTCCATCCCGACCGATTCCACTTTTTCTATTCGGTTCGACTTCTATTCTACTTCGGTTGTCTGTTCTCATCAGCACAGACCCTTCCCGGATTGATCTTGCTAAACGCCACCCTATCTTGTCCAACCACGCTCTTCCGCTCCCTTACTCTCTCATCTCCGTCCCTGCCACGTTTCGGCCGCAGCGACTGCACACAGATGGAAGATCTCCTCTCTGCAGGGATTCGCCTGGGCGGCGTGGATAGCCGAAGCAGCGCACCGCTGGGATGCAGCTGCTACCGCGACCTGATCGCGAACGCGAGGCTCTGCAGGCTGCGGTTGCCGTGTAGAAAGTGCCTTTGGAAAGCACCTTCAGCGCTTCGGGTCGTTAATAGATTCCAGTGCTCACATGTTACCTTGGAAAGTTGCCGTTTATTTCTCGTGAATTTACCTTCTAATCTTCCTTCTTGGAACTGTCATTGTTCTTTTAACCGTACAAACCGAACAAACGTAGATTATTCATCCTTCTTCTAGATTATCTGAGTAATCAGTTTCTACTTTAAATAATCTGCTCCGTCGAAGATCTACCGTACGTGAAAGCACGTCATTTTTTGTCCTCCTCCCCCCCCCCCAACTTTGACCTCAAGTTACCCCGATGCTCAACACTGATGTGCGTGATTTCTTGCGTAGCTCAGATCGAGGAAGAGGGGTGAGCAGGTTGTGACTAATGAGAAGGGATGATGTCTCACTGCAGAGTATAGTGCCCACTGCTGAAGAAATATTATTTCTCCATGCTATAAGTCATATTAGGCGCCTCCTTTATGATGTCCACATTCGGACTTGTTTAAATCAAGAGAACCTACATGAAGAAAATTGGACAAAGCAACATTCCTGAGAGCACTCTTAGAATTCATACAGACTGTGTACCCAAAGCAAAGATGTTCTTCGTTTCATAAATTCATCGATTCATCACCCTCCTGGTACTTTGAATGTCACCCTCTGGTGTGAATCTCCTTTATACGTCGATCTCTTTAGAGCTGCCCCCCGACGTAAATCAGCTGTTGCGGTGTCATCCAATCGGGAGCTTCCACATCACTCTAGTGACGTCACTACTCGACGTTCACCCTCCCGATTGGATGACACCGCAACAGCTGATTTACGTCAGGGGCAGCTCTCTAAGTAAGTCGAAGTATAGGAAGAAAGAAGAGTTTCTCTCTTCTCGAGCGCAGAGCTTCCTCCCGTGGCCAACGGCTACTCTCGGGGGGGGGGAGCCAAGGCGGAACGCTCGCACGCACGCAGGCAGGCGCAGCCGTCCGGCCAGCAGGCGCAGCGTGGCGCAGCGCAGCGCAGCGGGCGATAACCTGGGGGCTGCGCCTCCGCGTCCGTACAGCGTTTGCCCGGCGCCCGCAGCCTTATCGCGCAGCGCATCCTTCGTCCGAGCGATTATAATCTGCGCGGGCGTTTAGTAGTGCTCGCCATCGCCAACGGATCTCCTTTGGCTGCCGTAACGTGACCATCTCTCGACGCCGCTGCCGGTTTTGCGGAATCGCTCCCCTCCCCCCCGCCCGCCCGCTTTGTCGACGCTTTACTCGCGTGCGTGGGCGTGGCGGTGTGCTGCGTGCCGTTCCGGGGGGCGCCGGCGTGCGGAGAAATCAGGAGTGTCTGGGCGAAGGAATTCAGGTTGGGGGGCGATCCGCAATCCGCGGCGTCGTTTCTTCGGCTGGTCGTCAATAAAAGCTCTTTGAATCACAGGTGACTGCTTGGTGATCATGACCTTGTCGTCGTTATTCTTTTGTTGCAGCTTGTTCCGCTTCTTAGGATTTGGTTTGTTCTCCGGTTCAGCTTTCGCTTCGGTTGTAATTTCAATTCAGGAGCCTCCGCCGAAAAGAATCGCAGCAATCTTTGGCGAAATGCAATCCTCAAATGCTGCTTTGAGTGGTCGTTATTGTAGTTGTGACTCCTTTGAACCACCTGTATGATCTTGCCAGGATTTTTTTGTCACTGAGGATTGTTCTGGTTCTACTCTGACTGCGGCATTGACTCCCTATCGCTGCTTCGTTTTCAATTTGTTCTCCGACTTGTGCCTTTGTCTCGGTTGCGGTTTCAACTGAGGAACCTACGCGCAAAAGATTACAATGTAGCTGTGGCAGTCCGGAATGCTCAAACGAAGTGGCATTGCTCCGAGTGGTCGTTATTGTAGTTTTGGGAACTTCGAAACAGAAGTGACTGGTGTCAAAGGTCTTGTCATGGTTGCTCTTGTACTGCAGCTTCTTCTTCGCAGGCTTCGGTGTCGAGTACGGATTTGGATTATACTTGGGGTTCGGATTCCACTTCTGCTTTTTCAGCTTCGGTTTTCCTTTCTGCTTAACTTTCTTACCGCCTCAACTGGAGCCTCCGCGCGAAAGAATGAAGAGGCCCTGGCATCCTCAAACCTCATCCTTGTTCCGGTACAACAAATGCTGTATTAGCGGCGATGCTTTTGCTGTAGGCCATTAATGTACTTCTTGCGTCTTCAAAACACGAATGATAGTGCGTTGTGTGAATTTACTTCGTGATCTGCAGGATGTGATCGTGTGTCCACGTCTTGCTTCTGAATGCTTAATGTGACGTTTTGAATGTGAATGATTCCAGAGGTAGTCGTGTGGTTTCCGAAATGACGATAATTATAAAGTAGTGTCTCTTGGATTACCGTTTCTTAAATTACAGTAGATTCCGTCTGGTTAATTTACTGTTGCAAATTGTCTTGTTGCATGTGTGCCTTTCAAACTGAATATCTTCTACACACTCCAATGCGGTGTCATTCACCCCCTACAAATCACACCGTTCCATCGAAGTCACGGGTTGTGTTGCCTTAAGTTCTGAAGGGGAGCGGAGACTGCAATGGCTGAAGACATCCCATTATCCAGTTTATGGAGCGCGAGAGCTGGCGAGCACTTCCACAGCTGCGAGGGCCCCGTCCTTTCCTTTTCTGCTTTTGGTTGCCGCGACTGCAGCCCAGTTTTGTTGCCAGTGCCGCAGATCTGCTTTTTTTTTACTTTCTTGGAATGGACAATCGTCGATTTTAAATGCATCCAAGACACGTCTATGTTGCATTTATTATGTCGGATGTTGTTTTACTATTTATAGCCATGGGTGTTTCTTCATAAATGTGGGACATGTAGTTCTTTTAAATTGACGATTACCGTGTGTTGAAAGTTGCAGGTCCAGAATTGTTTCGTCTCGGTATAATGAAATAACAGTTGAATTGTTTTACTAATATACCATGTCTGACATCTTATTTTTTGCCTTATAACGTTAGCAAGCAGAAATATCATCGTTCTTAGATAACTTGCTTACTCTGAAAAAAAGAATGAACATTCTCAACATATCAATGCGGGCCTTACGGAACTAAAAGTTAATTTAAGTCTTCGTCATGCATTTTCAACAGATGCAAGTAAAATAAAAAAAATATCATACTGATATCAATTTTCACTTGTACACCCTGATGGTAGAGATGAAGCTCTCGGCGTGTGCTTGCCACGTGGGACGAGGCGTTGAAGGTCTATTCAAATCGAGCCGTTGTCTGTTATATAAGCCATCACTGATAAATTCCTCTCTTAGATGGAAGGTTAGATGGCAGAAATCTCGGTATTTACATAGTGGTGTGTTCTGGACTCGCTGTGTTTTTTCGTTGTATCTTCGTGACTACTAATTGCCCCCTTGTAATATCAAGACAAGGTATTCTGTATATATTTCCCAACATTATTAAATATGCTTACCAATTGAAAACTTTTTGCGTATTCAGGCTATATTCATCCTTCATCTTTCATTAGGTTGTACGTAATCAAGTTCGGAAGAGATCTCAAATTTTCTATTCTAATTTTTATTTTAGCTATTAAGGAATTTCTTTATCCTTGTTCCGAAAAAAACGAATACAGTATGGAAGGTAACGTACGCCGAAGTGTATTTGGTCGTGAAGTAAAGAATTACTTAGGTTAAAACGTTTTATTCTAATTGTGCTCAGAGATATCCATTAGATGAAGTGATAAATGATCTCCTTGGGATGGACAGCTTCACTCCCCATACCATTCCCAAAAGACAAACGATGAACACGGTGCGTTCATCAGTTTCAAAAATTCCTATTTTTGATGGCCATTCTTATAGTGATGTGATCGTGCAATGACAACTATATTTTCATGAAGTATGAATAGAAAGCCTTCGTCATGATGAACTGTCTTTCATGGAAATTCTTTTCACAAGCAGCCTGTCGGGTGCTTCGAGTCGCATTGATTTCAGCTCAATCTAAGTATACCAGTTTTTGAGAGGAATGCAACAACCTTTTCGTTTGTTTTACTTCTGTACCTCGCTTGCCGTAAACTAACTTGAAAACAAATCTCTGAAACGTAGAGTAGAAAAGAAATTATGTAAATTTACGAAAATATTTCTGTTACGGTTTGGTAAACCTCATTCGGTACGAAATGTTCTACGAAATTTCAGTAGGAAATTCGTTAGACGAAATGCTCAGCTCTGTCCAGTATTGTTGTAAACAAGAAGTTATTGCATGGCATATTTTGTCTCATGTTCCATAAATTATAAACAAGATACTGTCTTAGAACAGTGTTCGTTGAAATTCAAATAGTAGTTGTATGATTATTCTTGAAATGTTTCCATTGACGTATCATTATTTGATTACTAAGAGAGTAATCTTATCACACAGTACGACCTTCCTTATTTGTACGTCATTGATATGCAGACGATCATGGACGTCAATACAAAGAATAAAGACAGTAATGTCATTGTAGATAATTTTACTATAGAGCTACTTTTCCTTTACTGCAAAGGTAATGGAATTTATTATCGCAAAAAATGCTTTTTTTCGATACGAAAAAAATAAAAATACTCTTAATTTCTGATCTTTCAGTTTTTAGTTTAGTAAGAGTTTTCTAAGTCTCCTATAAAAATTTCTTTGGCGTGTTGTTGACATATACTTTTAAGAAGTAATTATTCTTCATTTGTGAACAAATTGTGAATTATGAATTCAAAAATAAACACAATTAAATTTCATACAACTAATTACCAAACATTGAATATTAAGTGCTAGAATTTTTTCTTCTTCAAGCAAAATACATAATACATATTTTGTATACATTTCTGATCCGTATCACTGACTGACAATTGTCGTTTCGTCAGTGTGATTATTTCCTCATGTTTTCCCGGGTTTGACGTAGCATTTAGCAGCCAAATGGAATAATAGAGGCCGGCGAGGGTGCCATGCGAGGTCGCCTCACCATCGGCACGGAAAGCTTCGCCGCAGAGCGCGAATTGCACGCGAGCGCTTTTTCATTCAAATGCGGCGCCGCGCCACAAAAGAGGCGCGCGGGGCGGGGCGGGGCGGAGCGGGGCGGGGCGGAGCGGGGCGGGGCGGGGCGGGGCGGGGTGGCCGCGGAGCTTCCATGTAGCCATTGACCATGCGCTGGTCCCTGTCCCTCCCGCATCCCCTCCCCTCCCGCTATCTCATCCGACTATACGACATCGCCCCACGCTGCAATACACCGCTCCCCGCCGTCCCACCCCGTGCCACACCGCTCCACACCGTACCGCATCGTGCCACACGGCTCCAAACTGTTTCACATGGCGCCGCTCCACGCCGCGCCACACACTGTGCCACACATCATTCCACACCGCTCTACACCGCTTCGCTGTTCCCTGCCTCAATGACCCAGTCTCACTATCCCATTCACTTTTGCGTTCTTCTCTATCCTGACCATCGATGACTATTGTCCTACTTAAATATAGTGACTTCTGGCAGATAGCAGTTGTGACGCGATTGGATGACAGGGTTCCCTCTGCTTTCAACCCTCAGACCTCGTGAAGTCTATGTATTTAAATCGGACAATAGTGTTTAGGACATTGCTTTGAGTCCTTACTCTCTTCCGTTCCGCTCCACGCCTCCCTCCGCCGTGCTGTCTCTCTGCTTCGCCCCACCCTCCCGAACCTCCTGGATTCGCTCTGTCTATTGCTCTTCTGCCGCTATTCAACCGCCGCCGCCCCCGCCGCTCCCACCGACTCCGCCGACCCTACTGACCCCGCCGCCGCCGACCCCGCCGCCGCCGCCCCCGCCGCCGCCGACTCTGCCGCCGCCGACCCCGCCGCCGCCGACTCTGCCGCCGCCGACCCCGCTGCCGCCGACCCCGCCACCGCCACCGCCACCGCCACCGCCACCGCCACCGCCACCGCCACCGCCACCGCCACCGCCACCGCCACCGCCACCGCCACCGTCACCGCCACCGCCACCGTCACCGCCACCGCCCCCGTTACCGCCACCGCCACCGTCACCGCCACCGCCACCGTCACCGCCACCGCCACCGTCACCGCCACCGCCACCGTCACCGCCACCGCCACCGCCACCGTCACCGCCACCGTCACAGCCACCGTCACCGCCAACGTCACCGCCACCGTCACCGACACCGCCGCCCCCACCGCCTCCATCGCCGCGGCCGAGGCCTGTCCGCCGCGGTGGCGCGTGTCGCACGGCGCACGCAAGGACGCGACATGTCCGTCAACACTCGCCCAGTCACACGCAGCGCGCGGCACGGCATGCGCGGGCACCGCTTTTTCAGCGTCCGAGCGGCGCCGCGCACGAGTGTTTATTTCCCACTCGTGGGCACCCATTAAACGCCCGAGGCACTTTTTTTTTACTCTTTGTACTTACAGGACTGCAGGTATGTATCGGCTTCGTGTTCAAGCATGTTAGGATTCCTCTCTTATTGCCTTTTCCGTTAATAGACACTTCTATGGCGCAATGTACATGTAACGGGTGTCCATAGGAAGGAGATATTTTTTCTCTAGTTTTTGATACCGCGTTATTCTTCTTTAACGCCTTCATGTACGGCAATAACCAAGTGGACAATAACCGAAAAAGTCCGAGTGGCAAGATTTTCTACTACTTTCTGCCAGAAAGTTTCTGGACGTGCCCTTGAATTTTCACTGTGACAGAAAATACAGAGTCGACGGGCATTTTAATGGGCTCTTGTAAACACAGAGTTGAAGTTCGCTGTGATTGGAGTTTGCTTGCCCGCCGTGTCACCTACAGATACTGAGCGTTAATAATGACGCATGCTAGCTGATGTCTTCTCCTCGCATTCCTTGCTACGCCTCTCCTTATTTGACACACCGGACGCCATCCGCTGAGAGTCTTTTGCTGCTAGACTAGGGGAGACTGTTTGTGCAATAATGTGTGTGTGTGTGTGTGTGTGTGTGTGTGTGTGTGTTCAAGGTCTGTTGCGCGCGATCTTGCGTTACTGCATTAAAATTATCCACCTTTGGAATAATGTATTAGTACTTTAGCACTCAATATTTTTATGTCCTATTGTAATCAAATTCCTGTGTCAGAATGCGGTAAAACATCAATGAATTTCAGCTTCTCTAATTCAGAGTCCGGAAACGTAATATTCCGAACTGGATATGACGTAATCGGTAAATCAATATCATTATTTTTCTTCAGATTTGCAATATCGATGTTCCAATGCAACTTACTGGAGGAGAACAGATTTCCAGGTGACGCTGAGATGGATTACCACAAACTAAACGTCAGGAACTTGGTAGGCACTAGATTATTTTTATTGGAAGTAGACTTGCAACAATATGGTCGCCGTGATATGCATCAACATACTGATGGTATTTGAGAAAGTAATTTGGAAAATACATTACGGATGTTATTGGTTATATTGGAGAGGTCCCGAGCTTACTCGAGACTACATACGATATATTCGCTGATAAATTTAATAGTATATTTTAAAGATCCACAAACGTTTCTTGCAAATCCTGACAGCACCTGCTTGGAATTTAGAGGTTAATGCGCGAATTCACCAGTTTACGGCAGCAGAATATGTTCTGATCCCTCGTCACACTCTTGAACATGCCACGCACGGCGACCTGGCTGTTATGACCCATTTTGCGATGTTCTAGGTTATTACCTATTTTACAGCCGAAGTTGGTTTTCGTTGTCTGAGGAGCACATACAGATACAATACTCTAACATAAATTAACTACTGTATCTACAAAGGCCTTTACTATATTTGAATTTTTTCTCTAAAAATATACACTTGAAGATATTTTCTAAAGCTGTTTCTTAACAATGATATTTTCTTATCATTTAGCTCTAGTGAAAGTTTGGTTTTTCTTTTCTCACAATTATTTAGTTCTACTGAAAACTTCGAGTGATGATAAATATTAGACTGTTTATAACTACATCCATATTTGTGCAGTATTCTGAAATAATTGAATGTTTCTTCTGAATAGCTACCAACAATTCATTAGGCCTCATACCCTAGTTTTGTATTACATCCTACTAGCTGAATGTGGCGTCACCGACGCTTTAAACAGTTTTAAAAATAGTTTAATTTATGTTGAAAATGTTTGTGATGTAAGTTCTAAGTAATAATAGACATACCGTTGTCGGTGTTATGTCACCCTAGAAAGTAGTAAGTAAAAAATTTCAAATAAGAATGAAAACTAAATAATAAAAAAATACAAGAAAATGAAATTGCCGATCTTTTTGTCAGGTGTTCTTTTGGGCTACAGTCACTACACACGCCCTCAGAAGAGTTGTTCTGAAGAGTACGTTCTTCCATGCTATTATCAGAAGGGTTATTAACAAAAATGTAGATAATATTCTAGAATAAAACGTTCTATACTTATAGATGTTTATTACAATAAAATTTCGTAGTTGGAATTATCCTACAAATTGAAGTTACCACAATAGCATTATCGTTCATGTTTCACATTACAAAATTATCCGACAAAACGGTAATTAGTTGTCTAGTCAGCTGCAATGCAAAATTGTGTGGGGAAGCCTTAGTGTGGTAGTTTGCCTCAAATGGTGGACCGAAAGACGTGTAACCGTAAGTGACGGACGGGCGCGCTCAGCTTACTCGATTTCTAAGTGAAGGATGAAGTATTCAAATCCGAATGAGATGATCTTGTAATAACTGGTAAGATATATTTTTGGTATAAAAGTACGTGTAATAATGTTAGAAAAAAATGTTTCCTCTGTTCTCCCCTAACTTTTAAGTGCATCTTTCAAGGGTCCTTTGTAACGTACTCTCACGTATTGCTCACGAAAGTATTGCTCATGAAGCCTCAGAAAAAGTTTAAGGCAAGATCGTGAAAGATCCCTGAGCAGCAAGTGGAACGTGTGAAAGTTTCTTGAACGCCTTCGAAATCCTTAGAACCCTTTTGGCATCCACCGGTCAGCGCTATGTATAATCAAAATCATTATCTATGTGTTTACATTGTAGAGAACAATAAATTTAGAACCCCTGAATCTCGAAGAGCCACAAGAAAGAAAATTTAAGAATTGGAATGAAGAAACCAGCGCCACGATAGGGGTTTTCGAATTTCAATTTTTTCGCGCGGAGAGACGCCCCCTCTTGGAGTACCCCTCGCACGGCGTTCGTGGATCGTGTCCGCTCGGGATAAATCGCTGCGAGGCGAGATGATTCCCCCGATTCCGCACCCTGTAATGAAAATGTTTGGAAGCGGGGAGTTGCGGCGGGGGCGGGGCTGGGAGTGCGAGGCGTCGGGCGCGTTAATTGAGACGTGTCGAAGGAGGCATAACTCAGCGACGGCGCCGGCGCGGACGCAGGGACGGACGGGACGCGATGGGATGGGACGGGTCGGGGCGGCGCTCGCGGCCCGTGCATCACCTGGCGCCGACAGCGCGGACGGCCCCCCGCGCACGCCGCCGCGCCGATCAGCGCCGCGCCGGGGAGGGGAGGGGAGGGCTAGGTCGGCGCCGGCGCAACCTCCGCCCCAACGCGACCCGGCGTCATCTTCTCCTCCTCCTCCTCGTCATATTTCTCTTCATCTTCATCCTCATTATCATCACCCTCATTTTCATTATTCTCATTATCATCACCCTCATCACTATCAATATCCTCATGCTCGTTATCCTCATGCTCGTTATCCTCATGCTCGTTATCCTCATGCTCGTTATCCTCATGCTCGTTATCCTCATGCTCGTTATCCTCATGCTCGTTATCCTCATGCTCGTTATCCTCATGCTCGTTATCCTCATGCTCGTTATCCTCATGCTCGTTATCCTCATGCTCGTTATCCTCATGCTCGTTATCCTCATGCTCGTTATCCTCATGCTCGTTATCCTCATGCTCGTTATCCTCATGCTCGTTATCCTCATGCTCGTTATCCTCATGCTCGTTATCCTCATGCTCGCTATCCTCATGCTCGCTATCCTCATGCTCGCCATCCTCATGCTCGCCATCCTCATGCTCGTTATCCTCATGCTCGTCTTCCTTTTGCTCGTCATCCTCATCAACATTATTCTTATCCACATTATCCTCATTATCATTACCTCGTTACCATCATTCATCGTCCACATCATCATCGCTGTCATCCTCCGCCATCTTTCCGTCTTTCCCCTCAGTCTCATCTTCCGACGTCGTCTCATCCTCCGTCTCCTTCTTCTCCTCTTTCTCCTTCTTCAGCTGCGGTTTCGGCATGGAGTAACGCATCAACTTCATTATCAGCTTCTTCTCAGCCTTGGAGATTTTGCTTCAGCTGCGGCTTTGGAGTTTTCGGGTTATTTCGGGTTTTTCGTTTTCGGGTTATTTTTAGGGGTATGGTTTTGGATCTGCTGCGTTTTCGGTGTGGGATTATGCTCGCACTTCATTTCGGCTTCTTTTCAGGCTTGGGGTTTTTGCTTCGGTGTCAACTTGGGTGTCAGCTTTATTCTCAGGTTTGAGCTTTCGCTTCGTCTGCGACTTCGATTGCCGCTTTCTTTCAGGCGTATGCTCTCGCTGCGTCTTCGACATCGACTTCGGATTTTCGTTCCGCTTGTGATTTCGCCTCGGCTGCAGCTTGACTGCGGCTTGCTCTTTTGCCTATGCTTTTACTTCTGCTGCAGCTTCGACTTCGGCTGCAGCTTCTTTTGTAACTGCGGTTTCTTGATTGTCATTGGCTTCGGCTTATCTTTCTCTTCGGATTCAGTTCGGGCTTTTGGTTTCGATTCTCCTCGGCTGCCGTTTTTTGTATAACTGCTGTTTCAGTTCGGATTTTTTTGGTGTCAGCTTCTTTTCCGACTTAGGCTTTTGCTTGGTCTTCGGTTTCGGCTGCGACCGCAGCTTCTTTTGTAGTTGACACTACTTGTAGAGCTTTAGCTTTAACTGTGATTTCGGCTTCGGCTACGATTATGATGAGAGAGGCTACGTGCAGGCCAACGAGCACAGAAGTCTCTTGGTTTCTGAACACGCTACATAGATTCGGCCCAGGTGCCTACTAGGAGAGCATTAGCATTATTATGGTCAAAAGAATTCTAATGAATGTAACCTGATCCGTTGGAACTTATTTATTTTTTTCTGACAATTGCATATTTACAAGAAATCGACAATAAAATAAGAATTGCTTTTGCATGGTATCTTCACAGCTGTTTCATTTCTTCGTGAGGAAAAAACCGGAATGGAAAGTTACTGTTGTGTTTTTTCTGTAATGCTTTACACTTAAAAAATCTATATATTTATTTTAAGGTACGGCAGAGAATTCTCACATGGGAATTACAGTACCAGAGAAGAATAGATGGAAAGAGTTGCTTCGATTTTCTGAATTTAAAAGCGAAGTGTGGAATGGAGAGGAACGCACTTTTACCTGTCGGTAAACCTGAGTACTGCAGTGTGTGTGGTCGCAGTTTCACCTCGCAACGGACGTAGCACTCAAAAACCAATCTCCCAATGGAGACGCTGAGAAGTGATGCTTGCTAAGAAATGTTGGATCTATTTGTAGACATATATAATAACACTATATGAATATCTATTGACAATTAATGAATTGATAATATCAACCATAATTTTGTGGATTACCACAAGATATAGGCTGAAACTACAAAGATCTATTTCGAATGCATTTTACCAAGAAATAGTGCATTCATTATTTTCAAAAATTTAATATACAATCATAACTAGTTAATTAATTGCTTCGCAAATATTTGCATTTAATTTTTAAATCTTTTCCATAAAATAATTAAAATATTAGATATTTTTAACAAAGGAATGTGCAGATAGAAGAAACAGGGAAGAAGAAGCTTTGAATGTGTGAGAAGGGGACTTGGGGGTTATGGCAGGAGGGGGCGGGGCGGGTAGCGGAGAGGTGCTGGAGAGGCGGGGTCGTGGGCGTCGAAGTGCTGGAGGGGTGGGAGCTGTGAGGCGCTAGAGGCACGGGGGCGGAGAGATGCTGAAGGGGGCGGGTCTTGGGCGGAGAGGGGCGGGAGGGGCGGGGGTGTTGAGGCGCTGGAGAGGCGGGGTCGTGGGCGTCGAGGTGCTGGAGGGGTGGGAGCGGAGAGGCGCTGGGGGGGGGGCAGAGGTGGAGAGGCGCTGGAGGGGCGGGTCGTGGGCGGAGAGGGCTGGAGGGGCGGGGGTGTTGAGGCTCTGGAGGGGCGGGGGCGGCGGGGAGGCGTGGCTCGTCCATCGCAGCGCGGCCTATCTGACAACGAGGCCACGGAGCGTTCAATTAGTAATTACTCCGGGCGCTACGAACGAGAGAAATCGCCCACATTTCACTGCCCGTCCGCCCCGCCCGCTCGCGCCCCGCGTGTTTGTTTTTCCGCACCAAACGCCCCTTCCCCCTCCCCCGTCCACCATCTTGCGCCTTCGCTCCTCCTCTTCTTTTTTTCTTTTCTCTCTCTCTCTCCCGCGTGTACCTGCGGTGGAGACAGCAGCGCGCGGAGGAACCCACCGCTTAATTAGGAGACCCTGGGGCGCGATTACTCACAGCCGACCTCCGCCCACCCCCTCACCGCTTGACGTGTTAATCGGCCGGCAGTCTTTGCCAGGGCGCGGAAGTTCTCACCGAAAATGACTGCTTGCCACGTTTGTGGACCCTGCACACCATTCATTTCTCGATTGCCGCCTTTCGTTGTGTATGTCGATAGAGATGTTGCATTGTTGATGACAAAAATCAGGATTTTATTTTCCTCACTAATATTTAATTCCCTTATTTCGAAAACTGTTGTGTTTTCGGGAAGAGAAACTTCGTATTCGCTTCTGTGTGCGCTGTATTTCTGGGAACATTTTCTGCCAGAGGAAACTGTGCGGAGCATGTCCGAGCGATGATCAAATCGAATGCAATATGTCGGAAACCTCTATTTTCTTTTGTTACTTATTACTGATTTATTTGCATTGTTTATTTTAAGAAACAATTTGTAATTGCTTACTGATTCGAGCGAGTGAGAACATGGGCGTTTTTCATTGAGGAATTGCACCGACATTCTCCATTAATTATTGAGCCATCATTTTGTCTTTTACATACAATTCCTGAGACAAGCCAAATAACCTAGAAGAATAATAAAAATGCTGCTAGTTTAGCGCAGAAGATTTAATTGCGTATCTACGAAATTGCAACTGATATGCTTTTTAACAACAAAAGTCGTGATCAAAAATACAGCATAGTTTTTAGAGATAAGATTTCTCAGTGATACTTTAGTTTGACTGCATGTACGTCTTAGGTTAGACACATGGGATTTCTAACAACAAAGGAAGTGTACACATCATTATGATAAGCCGTCTTATCGAGATTGCGGGCATTCTGACCTAACATCTCCTTCCTGTGAGTGCACTCGCGTGAAGTTGCCTCATCTTACAGGATCTTAGTTAGGAACCTTCATTTTACCACGTCCTTAATTGTAAAGTAATTTAACCACGGTTTAATTGGTAATTGCCATAAGAGATTAACAGTATTATAACTAATTCTAAGGTCTCCCTAAATGAGTATAAAGTAATGTATCGGAGATCGAACCTCAAACAAAAGTGTCTTTAAAAAATAACTGATTGTGCATGAAAGAGCGTATTTATCTTTTATGACCATGAGATGTGTGTGGATCGAATTTATTTATATTTCTAAAGAATTTAGAATAAAATTATTTTCATTTAAATATTGCGAAATTAGAGTTCCGTCGCTGTAGCCAGAGCAAATTATATTTCTCGTACGTCACTTATATTTTTAATTGCTTTCTATGTTAATTAAACGAAATTAATGTAAATTAAGATACTTCTATAAATTCTGCATACGAAGTGTATATTTCTCTTTCTATATTGGATCAATTTTGATAAATAACTGAAGCAGTAAATGTTCTTTTACAAGAACTGGCTATTTTTTTGGGGACAGGGCATAACTAGGTAGTTGATACAGTAGATATCCCCAGACAATTGTGAGGGCCTTACGATTTGATGTCGACCGCTCTGTCTTTTATTCTGGCGCGACTATATCTATTGTACTTCTCTGTATCAAAATGTGATTTCAGCCAACTCCACCCGTTGCATTTAAATGCAAACCGTCTGTATTTAATTTTCCCAGTCCAGCTGCAAGTCGAAAGGCTTGATTTTCTGAAGAGTTGCATGAATGTTGAGTTTTCCCGTGGAGTACGTAGAACGGCTTTCCGGTTCCGCGAGGTGCGTTGGCGCCGCTGGCTGATAACCGTCGTCGTCGCCCCGCTAACCTTCAGCCCTCGGCGAGCAGACGTGCTGCACCTTGCGCTTACGCGGGCGCACGTCGCCTGGTGAACGGCCCCTCGCCATTAGCATCCCCCTCATGCGCCCGCGCGCGCCTGCATCGCAGAGCGCAGCGGGCCGCTTTCCCGCTACTTCTTTCCGGTCTATCGCCTCCGCGGCTTTTACTCGGCTCTCGCGACTCCGCCTCGTCCCTCCCCGCACGGCCCTGCTCCACCGCGAACCGCCCCGCCTCGTCCCATCCTGCGCCGCTCCGTTCTGTCCCGAACCGCTCCGCCCCGAACCGCTCCGCCCCGAACCGCTCCGCCCCGATCCGCTCCGCCCCGAACCGCTCCGCCCCGAACCGCTCCGCCCCGAACCGCTCCGCCCCGAACCACTCCGCCCCGAACCGCTCCGCCCCGAACCGCTCCGCCCCGAACCGCTCCGCCCCGAACCGCTCCGCCCCGAACCGCTCCGCCCCGAACCGCTCCGCCCCGAACCGCTCCGCCCCGAACCGCTCCGCCCCGAACCGCTCCGCCCCGAACCGCTCCGCCCCGAACCGCTCCGCCCCGAACCGCTCCGCCCCGAACCGCTCCGCCCCGAACCGCTGCGCCCCGAACCGCTCCGCCCCGAACCGCTCCGCTCCGCCCCGCCCCACCCCGAACAGCTCCTCTCCGCCCCCCCCCGCCCCACCCCACTAGTTCCCGAAGCGCTCCGCCGCGCCCCGAACCGCTCCTCTCCGCTGCGTCCCAAGCCGCTCCTCTTCTCCCCGCCCCGAACCGTTCCGCCCCGCCCTGAACCGCTCCGCTCCGCCCCGAACCGTTCCGCCCCTCCCCGAACCGTTCCGCCCCTCCCGAACCGTTCCGCCCTTCCCCGAACCGTTCCGCCCCTCCCCGAACCGTTCCGCCCCGAACCATCCCACCTTCTACTGCACCCGCACCCGAACAGTCCCGCACCGAACCGCTCTTCTCAATCTTGCTTCGTCTCACCTCACTCCGTTTATGCCGAATCACTCTCACCACTCTTACTATCGTCTCTCCTTTCTGCGACGTCCTAACTCTCCTCTCCCCGTTTCGCCTCGACCTTACACTGTTTTCACCACATTCCATCTCACCTGGCCTCGAGCTTCCTTTTCTCCGCCTCGTCCCTCCTCTTGTTTCGCCCATCTTCAGCGTTTGGTCTCCCCTCCTCCTTCCCTCCGCGCTTCTTAACTCCAGCTCCGATCGCGTCCACCCTCTCCGCAGGTGCTGCGTTCGCACAAGGCCACTGGGAGTTTATTTTACCATTTAAGCGCGACATGTCCCCCCTCCTCCATGAGAGCCGAGACTATCGGCAGGCGCATGTGGACTACTTGAGTGGAGATAGCGCCTTCCAATTCGTTCCGTGGCGGTTTCACTCTCTCTGCTCCGACGCCAATTAACATAAAGCGAACGGTCTCTTCGTGAACATCCATACAAGCCGTAGCCTTATTGGACGAGCGACGCTAAAGTAAACCTCTAAAAAAAACAAAACTCGGATAACCTTATATTGTTTTAGTGGCCTTTAATGACGGACGGCGCGCGCGCTGCCCGGACTCGTAATTTTTGTGCAGCGGGAACCGGACTGCGCGGTGGCGGGGGCGGGGGCGGGGCGGGGCGGGCCGTCAGATAAAAGAGCGCGGCGACAGCCCCTTATTCGCCATTAAGATGCCCACTTTCCCATAACGCGGCGTGTCGCCACCGGCCGCTGCGGCAGAGCCGAGGCCCGAAATGACCGCGTCCGTGGATACGGCGACGGACCGCGACGAGCGCTGTTCGGGCGCGGAACGCATTGGGCCAGGTCGCCGCACGCGCGGACCGCTTATCGGGGCTCGTTTCAGGCGGTGCTCAATGAGCAATTCGGGCGCTGAGATATGCGCTGGCTAGGCAGCTTTTTTGCCCCCTTAAAATTATGATATTCTCTGCTGCTGAAATCTTTTCGTCATTCGTAATATCCGTATGCTGTTTTCTCGGTAGACCTTTTCCGCCTCACTCTGACACATTTTTATTCCAAAATTGAGCGGTATTATTGGTTAACAATCTGTTAAGACGCTGAAATAAATCATAGAGTCATTATGGTGGTAAGAAACATATCATTGTTTCATTCCTTATTGTGAAGTCGAGTACAAGCTTTCCAAATATAACGACATATTATAATTGTAACACAATAACAGGACCAAGCTAATAGGATGATCCTTGTAAGAGAAAATACTCGCTCATTCCACTTTATGAAAAATTATTTTTACGTCTGCTCTTGAAATCCCACTGGGATTTTTTTAAAAAATTATTTGATATCAGCTTTCTTACTCAATGCTTTGTAGGGTCCCTCGAACTCTGTATACATTACCATTATTCCTAATTTGTTCATTGTCAGTTACTAAAGCAACTTATTGGATATTCCCTCCACATTTTCATGCATGGAGTGTAATAACTCATTCTCACTGTCGTTGGAATGACAGACATGGAAAGCAAGAAAATTCGCTGCGAAACAGTTTGCTTATTTTCTTTCCGGATGCGTCAAATGGTATAGACGTTAAATCTCTATATTAAGTACACGTTATGTCAAAAGAGGTGGTGGTGATTCTCACTGGCTGGAACGTGAGATCCGTCGCCGAACTACATGTCTTGCTTTTATCCATCCAGTTATTATCACTATTGTGGCGTCGCCCCCAACCGAGACAAAGTTCCACACTGGTCTCCCGACACGTGTGGCGGTGTAGTACATGCAAGTGATTGTCTGGTGTATATGTGTCTGTGAGTGTAATAAGAAAGAGGCGAGGATGAGGAAGGAAAGATCGCGTACGGTCCATTGCATGTCTGTTACGGTACTTCTCCGGTATTCATAGGGTATTCAAACGAGTGTCAACAAAATATTACCGATCAGAGAAGAGAACAGCCGTGCGCTAAAATTTTCCTCCAGTGTCTGAATTCGACCTATTTGTATCTATTCGAGCACGAACCTGATTGCTCCATCAAAAATTCTCTATTGATCGAGCGCAAATTGAAGCTCAGACCCAGAAATGGACGCCGACATACCTGCCGGGTCTACTTCGATTCGCCCCCTTCATATTGATAATTTTCTTAAAGGTATCTTCGGGTAATTTTGTCGTCGGACTCGAGTAGTTACGGGTCTAGCGCATGAAACTTCAATCGCCAAGAGAGCTTTTGATAGCAGTATCGCCTCGTGCTAGTGACGCATTATAGTTCTGGTATCTGAAATATGGGTTGAACGATAACATAACGCTAGCGGTAGGGCTGCGAGTAGAATCGATGATTGGTCTGAGTGACGCCGTGTGCATAGCACAGAACGTTTGTAATCGTGTGGAACCACGACAATGGACGCGTGTTGTAAGTTGAGCATATGATGTGAGAACGTTGTATTCGTTCAAGGGGTTATTGATTTAAAAGGGAAAATTTTCTTATTAATAAATTTTTTGTAGTTTTAAAATCGTCAAAAGTATTATATTTATAAATGAATTCTGAAAATAAGAAAATTCGTCTATTTCTTGAGGATCTACCAATTCGCCATATAAACGATAATCTGGCAAGAACTACTAGTATGTAAAGTATTATAATATTTTAACGTTAGTACATGTTATTAATTCAATAATTTAGATAATAACACTGTAATTCCTTACGTAAACGTGTGTTAGTATATCAAAGTGAAAAATAATGATCGTAAATGGGCTTTAAAGATGCAACCCTGAGAACCCACCAGCTTGTTTACTTGCCTTCTCGGAATAACCATTTTCCAATAACTTCTTTCTTCTGGCATATTTCTTATGTTGGTGAGCTTCACAACATAATGTTTTCCATTTACTTTCTGCATGTCTGTATTTCAGTATTTATGCACTGCATTATGTAACAGAAGCTAAAAGTTTTGGAGCTTGCATCTAAGACCAACGAAAGGAGGCCTTCACATATAAATAATAAAAATAATTCTTGCAAGAGTGATATCAACATAATTCAAATGTCATTTTAACGGGAAAGCGCTGAAGATTTAAGAAAAAATAGAATACCAAAAAACTGCTTTTTGACTTCAGACTCGTTCCGTATCCTTTCAAAAAAATGCTAGTCAAAATTGTTCCTTGATTGGAGTGCAGTGGCTTAATATTACCAAGACCTAAAGCTTATTAGAGAATACTACCGTTAAAGTATTCTACAGAGAATAGTACCGTATCAGTGATCAAAGAATAGTTGCCTCTACATCATTTTACCTTCATTTTCCAAAGAAAATCTCAAGTGCAGTGACCATCTAGATATCTTATTAATTATCTTTGCGAAGAATACTGTGGGTCCAGACCACATACGGTATATGTATATGAGTAGTGCGCCTTTTGTTTAGAGGGCCCCTATTGTCTTCGCCATATCTCTAATGGCTCGCCTGTAATGAGATTAGAATGATTCTTATCTGGTCTCGTCTTGTAGTTCTGGTTTTTGTCTTTTTCTTCGTCGTATGGAGGAAGAGAGCTCTCTCTCTCTTCTCAATTTTCCGGATCGCAGGGCGGAAAAGGATTGTATTCACCTCCGAAACCGGAATGGCCGAAATTATGGGTGCTATGATTTACGACACCTCGAATTTACACCTTTTGGGGCCTTAATGCTTCCTTTTGGTGCTAATTGACCTCAAGTACATAATTATAGATGTGAGCGCGTGAGTTTGTCACGAATTGTGAACGCAATAACATGCGCCATGACTCGCATCACCTTGGTGACTTACGTTTTATGAGAAATAGGGAACGGGACATGATGGTGTCGGATGATGGTATCGGCGTTCACGTTTAGCTTATCATATATACATTTAAATCAAGTTATATTTTTCCTGTCAATTAAACTCAACTAACATAAAGCCTGGAAAACTCCGCGTGTATGTCTACAGTCAGGATCACTTCACATCTATCATAAAAGAACATTCGGTAAGAATTCTCGACATAAGGACCGACTTAACGTATACTCGCTGGTTTGTTCAATTGTTTCGTCAAATATAGAGTTGGAGGAAAAAAAATAGGATGTAGAATAGAATCAAACTGAAGAGGTAATATAATTCCTCTCAGCGTACACTGAATTACCATTGAAGCACGACATATTCCTTTTTCTTTTTTTTTCTTTTTTTCATAGTTTACTTGATTTGGTTTACAGGAGGGTTGTAACATAAACCAAGAACATTAATCAAGAATATAGACTTCACGCAACCAAATAAACGAAAAGCCACCTTTTAAATCTTCGGCACGCGTTTTTCTAACAACGATGTGAAGCTCGATGTTTTTACGTTTTGGATGCTTTATTTTGTGAATGAAAAATTCCTCTAATCACAATTACATAGCGTATTAGTCAAAATATGAAATAATATGATAGTACCACTCTGTTCATGTGTTGGTTCAGTTCAACACGCACGCTTATTGTACTACCTTCATCGAGCAGACACACTCTCACTCTGTCTGTCTCTGTCTCTCTCTGTCTCTCTCTGTCTCTCTCTGTCTCTCTCTGTCTCTCTCTGTCTCTCTCTGTCTCTCTCTGTCTCTCTCTGTCTCTCTCTGTCTCTCTCTGTCTCTCTGTCTCTCTCTCTGTCTCTCTCTCTCTCTGTCTCTCTCTCTCTCTCTGTCTCTCTCTCTCTGTCTCTCTCTCTCTGTCTCTCTCTCTCTGTCTCTCTCTCTGTCTCTCTCTCTGTCTCTCTCTCTCTGTCTCTCTCTCTCTGTCTCTCTCTCTCTGTCTCTCTCTCTGTCTCTCTCTCTGTCTCTCTCTGTCTCTCTCTCTGTCTCTCTCTCTGTCTCTCTCTCTGTCTCTCTCTGTCTCTCTCTCTGTCTCTCTCTCTCTCTCGTCCGAGATAATTCCGATGCCCTGGTCTTTCTTCAGTCTTTCTTCTTATTTCGCCCATCAAAGCATGTGACGTAGGGCCTCATCTCTTTTTCCTAAAACCTTCTTCGGCAAACTGAGAACTGATTCTTTGAGAGACCCTGGGCACAGAGTCTTTCAGGTTCAGTTCTGTCCATTGTTACTATTTTTTATTTAATGGTAATTATAAATTATAAACCTCACAAATTGAATTGTGTTGCGTGCGAATTTAATGTCAAATGTTACTAGGGAGTTTGTGCAAACTCGAACGTTAAAGCACTATCGATCTTCTGCGCATGGGCAGTTCATGTTTCGCACCTCTTTAGTGCATCTGCGCAGAAGATCGATAGTGCTGACACTATGGCGTCCACAAACTCCCTAATAAACCATAAACCAGCTCTAAATATCGATGTTTAAAAACACTGATGGTTTTTGGTGGATATATTATTAAGGAATTTGTGCACCGTCAAACGTTAAAGCAATCGAAAGGCCTATCGATCTTCTGCGCATGCGCAGTTTAAGTTTCGCATCACTTTTGTACATCTGTGCATGCGCAGAATAGTGCTGTCTGTTATGGCGTGTAAAACTCCGTATTAGGGAGTTCTGCACTGCATAGCGTACAGCAATCGACAGCTTTATCACTCTACTGTACATGCGCAAATGCACAAGTGATGCGAAACTCGAGTTGCGGTGGCGGAGACGATCGATAGTGCTGTCGATGCTGTGCAAAAACTCCCTAATAACGTCAATGATTTAATTTTCAACATAAATGCTTTCTAACAAGTATATTTTGTAATCGACGTACCTAGTTCGGAGACGCTGATTTCTGGCGTACGACTGGAGGAGAATTCTATCGGGCGGCTGCTCTGATCGGTAGCTTTGCGAGGTCTCTCCGATCATCACTAGGCGAATGCCTGAGCTGTACCCTACCAAACGATCCACGAACCGCGCGCGATCTTTCCTACCTCTTCCTTGTCCTGTCCTCTCCCCTTACACACACACTTACTCTAACACGCACTTCACAAGCACACATGCCGGAAGATCGTTGGGGAGATTAGAGCTTGCCCCGGCTTGGGCGGTGCCCCGCTGGTGGGAGATACCTGGTTGGTGAAAACCCCGCTAGCCGACGGTAGGTTGGCGCCGGATCTCGTCATACGAGGGAAAGATCACCGCCACCTCCCGACCAAAACATCCACTACATTTACAGGACTAATGATCTTGTTAGTTGAGGTGCCCGCAATCTCTTAATCAATCATTCTCGCGTGCGAACGCGAGAGTGGAGATCTAGCGGAGTTTGCCCAGTCAGCCGACTGTTCGCCCCCCGAGCCTGGTCATCCTTTGCCGCCCACGTCCCTCCGCCCCTCGCCTTCGGCTTCCCAGAGGCGGCGACGGCGGCGCCGCGCCGCGTCGCTGCGGCCGATGCCTCCGTCCGCGCCGCCCGCCGCCGCCGCCGCCGCCGCCGGAAGCGGTCGCGTCGCCCGCGCGTTATCGGGGCCGCGCCGCCGCCGCTGCGCCGCGCCGCGCGATCCCTATCTCGTGACGTCACTTCCGGACGCGTTCTGCGTCGGGCGGGCGGGCGGGCGAGCGAGCGGACGGGCGGGCGCGCGGCGCGCTTCTTTTGTCCGCGGCGCGGGTCACGCACGCTCTCGCCCTCGCTGGCGCGGCGGTCCGCGCATGCGCGTGCCTCGGCGGGCGGGGCGGCGCGCAATCGCGGGGATTGCTGCAGGTGGGCGGGGCGGAGTGTGGCCCTGACCGCATCGCGGGATTATGTTGTTTTACCCCCTGCGCCGTCACTCGGCGCCCTTTCATTGAGGGTACAAAGGACTTCCAACGTTGCAAGAGCTACTCCAACAGGTCTTATCGTGATCTCCTTTGCTTCGAAAGTGACACAACTGTAAAAACATTAGTTTACGTCTTCTCGTTGTGGTGATGTTCGAGGAACTATATTTGACCACCCAGCAAAGGTGAAATTATTTAACTTCATAATTTGGTCACTACGAAGTCATGTTATCCGAGGACCGTGATCACCGTTGTTATCCTTGAAACTATGATTTTTAAGATTAATTCTTGTCACATTTGCGCCTGGTTGCAACATGTTATCAAATAACGCATTTGTGCGGTTTGAGGATATCTCCACAGAAATATCTCAGAAAAACCCATGTTTCAGTCTCGTCTACTAAGCTCACGAACAGAAACCAATCTAAGTATAAGATAAAGCAAATGCCGAGACGATCGGTTTGTGTGCGCCGTTGGGTGGAGTTCCGATTGTTTCTCGTGTGTATCTGGGTGTGCATTAACGCTGTGTAAGAGCCACGCTTTGTGTGCTGGGGTTTGGTGGGGGTGGGGGTGGGGGTGGGGGGTGATGACGAAGGCGCGCCGAGACGGACGGGAAGCTCCATTATACAAACAGCGGCTGCGGCGCTGCTGCGGGCGGAAGACGCGACTGCCGGAAGCGCCACCTGTGCGACACCAGGCGGCGGCGGCGGCGGCCTGCGGGCAACACGGTGGGCGTGGCGCCGGTGGCACTCGTGTCAAAGGAAATAATACGAATAAATACGTTAGAAATAAAAAAAATATGATTCCATTGTATGTCATTATGTTGTATGTAAAAGACGAATAAGTCACCGATTGAGATCCTAGCTCAGGGGAACAACTTCTGCTGTGGGTGGTCCTAGGGTGCGGTTCAAGTCCCGGCAGTGGCGGCTACCTTGGTCGAATTCACCCGTTGTCTGGAAGATATTTCTAGCGGCCGATCGCACTGATCATTCGTCGTGGTTTCTCCTAAGCCAGGCTCGGTGCCGGAGCAGTACCTACCACCGGGCCACAAGTCGCGCGCGATCATTCCTTCCCCTACCGTGCCATCATCATAATAATTAAAATAAAAATAATAATATAATATAATTATATAATAATATAATACGATTATACAATAATATAATACGATTATACAATAATATAATACGATTATACAATAATATAATACGATTATACAATAATATAATACAATTATATAATAATAGTATTAATAATGCCTTTATTAATTGCGAGGCTCAAGCCATAGGGCCTGCTCTTCCGCCTTACCACTGAGTTTATATAGTGCAGTAACATTTTAAGAGGGGGGACAAGCTGTACATTTATGTGTCATATCCTCACCCCTTCCTTACATACACACACGAGCGCACTTACGTACACTACACTTCCGCAGATGTTAGGAGACCAGTGAGCATGTCCCTGCTGGGTCGAGGATACTTGGAGACGGAAACCGCGCACGCCGAAATATAGTTCTGCGCCGTATCTTACTTACTAGCGGAGAGGGTCGCCGCTTCCTTCAATGTTATACGTAACATGCATTTCACTTGCGCGACTAATGTCCGTGGCAGTTGACGCACCCAGAAACATGAAATAAATCTATCACGCCGTCTGTACTCGTGAAATCTTTCAATATAAATTGTAGGGTGACAGACAAAAGACGAATAAGTTGTGAAACAATTTTTCGGGAGACGCAAATAAGTGTTTTTACATCCTCACAACGGAGTAGAGAGAGAGTTATGTAATGCTCCGAGAATTTTCGGCAGAAAATTTTCGACAGGGCTCTAGTAATGGAAAAAGTAGATATTAAGATACTTTAAAGACGCAGAAACACTTGCGAAAAGATAGGAAAACATTGCCACTAATGGAAGGTAATAAATTTATGTCGGGTTGTTTCACACTTCACTTAACTATACTGCGTGACATTTCCTGACCACACACTATTCGCATGGCTTCACAGTTTCATTTCTTTTCACTTTCATAATTTAGACACCTAGAGTATACCATTGCGCAACTTTCACTTCCGAACGTATTCACAACATTCGTTTCATTGTACCTGCTCTGTAGGAAGCTACAGATGAGGTACAATTGAAAGTACAGTATATCTTAGATTAGATATTTTTACGAGTATTCGTAAGCAAATGTTCCTAAGGGCGCCTCGAGTAAGCTATTGCAATCATTAATCCGTCAAGTTAGGATTCAATATTTTATAAAGCTGGCCTATTTTCTTTCGATATACTTGTATTTTATGAGGATAGCCGTCCCTGGCATGCTGGAATATTTCACAATTGTTTTCAGAATGTCATCCCCATTCTCAGATCTTAAACCCAGACCTTTTTTACAATCCCAAATCAGAACCACGAACGTGCTTGTATCCTATAGTGACGTGTGACTTTCCGTAGTGAGAACTTTTACCTGTCTTTAAATACGAATAAGTTTAATTGACATAAAGCCTAATTGTAAAGTCAGTTCTGCTTTTACAAGTACAATTTTTTGTCATACACTTAACTAGGGAACGGATTTTCATGTTAAGATAGCTGCATTCAAAATAATTTTTTAGAGTTTACAGAACATTATGAATGAAATATAACTATTTTTATTGTACACATTGTTAAATAATTTGGTATAATTACATATTTTTATAGATTTTTACCTATTACTACGTATTTCGTTAAATTTTAATATATTTATACGCCAAAATGTAACATTTTAGATGTGAGTTCGCAACGTGCTATGTTACTAGAATCATTTTTCTTACAAAGCAATGCAATGCGCATCTATAAGCACTGGTCCTTCTTCATGAATTGTCAAACGTATTCCTCCCCTTGCTTCTTGAAAATCGCGAACTCTGGTTTGAACCCAAGATGAGCAGATGAGCATGTGAAGCAGAAGTAATGTCAAACTCATTCTTGCGCGTGTTTCATAGAGCCCACGCGTAACGCGATAATAAAGCGAACAAATATTCTCGCGTTGTTGGAGTAGGCCGGGGAGGGGGGGGGATATCCCTTCCCCTCACCTCCGGGATCCATAATGGACAGCACGGTACTACACTCTTCACTTGAGCGCCAACTCCTCGTAAACAGTGCATATTGGACGAACGTATTTTACATGACGAAAGAAACTGCTGTACAATTACTTCAATAATGAAACAACTTTCTTTCATTCTCTCCAAATCCATTACTGATCGACGCCGTTCTGTGCTCGTAAAATGCTTTTATAGAGGAATTTATAGCTCCATAATAATCTTTCTTTTAGATATTTTCTATTTTTTCGTACATATTTTGGAATTATATATATATATATATATATATATATATATATATATATATATATATATATATATATAATATGTGTGTGTGTGTGTACGTACGTACGTACATGTTTCACCGTTTTTATTATAGGCCGACACAGAACGTCACGCATCACCAGCTGGAGTGACTCGAAGGCGGGAGGGGGGGGGGGCAGCGGATGCGGGCACATGTCGCAAGCGGGTGAGGAGTAACGTGACTATGGATGGATGGATGGACGGATGGGAGGGACAGGTGGAAAGTCAGCACGGGAAAATTAAAGGAAAAGAGAAAAGTGATCTCTCTTTGTAAGGGTAACTACTATAGGGTGGCCAAATTTCGGTACAACAGAAAAATCAGGGAATTTTTAATTGCTATGGAAAAAATTGCGGGAATTTTATTGCTGTAGAAAAATCAAGGAATTTGCAGAAGAATCGTTGGAAGTAATATACATTTTTTTGAGTCTCATTAAACTAGATTCTATTCTTTCAAAATATTTTAGGACATTATTTTTGCTCAATGTTTATTTGTTGGGAAAATATTGTTAATTTGTTATTTCGTGCAGCGAAGTCAGAGAACTGCCCAATTAGTATCAAGTTGGCTTAGGTATTTTTTTACAGTGGGAAATTGAAAATCTTATCCTCAGAAGAGTAAGAGCAATTTGTCCCAGGAAATTAATGACCATCCTGGACAGAAAAATAGCTATTGCGGAAAACCTATTGCGGCGAGAGCCGAAAAGTTGTGAGAATTTCTTTGGAACATCACGAGTCATCAACAATTTAATTAAAACAAACTAATGACGTTTGATGATTATTAATTTATGCTTACTAATTTTCATAAGTCGTCATTAGAGCCATTCCGAATATTATTTTGATTTGATTGTATATTTATTGAAACATGTATTCGAAATTTTAAATTGAATTTCTTCGTAGCATGTCTTCTGAATGTTGAAATGTTGGCTAACTCGGATGGTAGTGTCACAGGCAAAAACTGATGGTTGTAAGAGTGTAATGAAATCTGTTCCTTAAAGATATATTTTAAAATGAGGTCATGTGGAAGTTTTCGAAACTATTGAGTTCTTTTCGCGTAATTTTGAATAAAAATACTGGCGAGAAAGTACGCGCTCTTAAGGAAAAGAAGTACAGAAACGTTTTTCCTTAAATGTGTTACTAACACTGGTAAAACGATACAATTAATATAATCGTGAAAACTATTAGTAAGGTTTTTTTGTTTTCCCGAAAAACACTATTAACATTGACAACTAAATCCTATTGATTTTCATTATATCTGTGTGTATGCAGTTAACTAAGCAAAGACAAGTAGCTTACTTCACATTCTACACAAAATTAGAATATCAGTTTCTCTGATGAATGTTAATAGATTTTAACGCGTTAGACAGGAATGCTTGAGATTAGCAATTCAAATTACGTCTAGTGATGTAGGAGATGATTGAGACTAGTCTACACTGATAGTTTCCCAATAGAGTAATCCATTACAACAATCTAATGGAATTGGCATTTCTCGAGTTTTTTTCTGCTTCAGGGCCACAGAGAAAATGGACTCGGCGTTGCAATTCTACGAGGCCACTTGTTGCTTTGTGTCGTTGCCACGTGGGGCGCTGAGGCGGTCGATAGCGGCAGTGCGTTGCTTTGTCCGTGGGCAGAGGGCTTTCAGCGCAAATTGCATGTGCTCGAACAGTGTTGTATGTGCGCGGAAACATCCTGTCTGGATTAATTATATTGAAACATGATTTTGAGAAACCTGTAATTACATTTATTTGTTTTTCTGTTGCAGGTAAGTGCGATGTTTTACTGCAAGTCCTGAGATGATTTGGTGAGTATGTGGGGAAACAAATTTATTGCATTGCATATATCATGTGGTTCTTTTAATACGAACCACTATAATGGACACAACTGAGACTGAGAGTTCAATATGACCTGGATAAGTCCATCGTGGAGAAGGGTAAATAGTCAAAGAAGTTATTTGACTAAACTATCACATACAAATATATGGGAATAGAGGAAGACTGTGAACAAGGAAAATGCATAAGAAATTCTATTACAAACAAATCTGTTTGTTGCCAAGTGCAGTTTTAACAGATCATGAAAACGGGGAACGCGATTCACGACAGACGTATATTTAGTGTTGTTATTTAACTTTATGGATGCTTCACGGCTGCATACTTCATCTCGAAGTCTCTCTAGCGCATGTCATAGGAGATGAGCCGTGTGTGGAAGGGGGATCGCGCGGCCCCTAAATGATGGAAATGGAAAATGGCTGGGGAAGGAAGAATCGCGCGGAGGACGTGGCTCGTTGTTGCTACGGACTAAAATTGATCGAAAGAAACCTCGAACGCCCGAACAGAGTACCCGACCGCTGCAATTTCAGGCTTCGCCTATCCCACTCTCTCGTTTTTGTGTCCAAAACCCAACGACAGTGGAAACTAGGGCCTCTCTAGTCCACGAAGCGTAAGCTGCGAATTGATGAAGCTACCACACCCTTTGATAGTTCCTTTCATACTGACTGTGATGGGCGGGAATATCAATTCGCGGCCCGCAGTAGGGGACTGCGTTAGCGGCTGAGATGGAGGCTCAATAACGGCTTTTGCCGCTGCAGTGTCTCTAACCGGGAGGTGTCTAACTGGGTCTCGACTTCTACGGTGGCGGTTTTTTGATACTCATTACATAGCAAATCGAAATCAGCCGCTGTCTGGTGGAGAATTCTAGCAGATGACTGCTCTGATCGGTAGTTTGGCGGGGTTTCTCCGATCAACATCAGGCGAATGCTGGATCAGAACCCTAACCCCCCAATTTTTGCAACGGGGGGGGGGGGACATCGAACTGTCTATATAGAGGGGTGGCGCCCGGCATCCCTCTGTCAGTTCGCTCCCTGCCATCTGGCCCGGGGGGAGGGAGGGGAGGAACGAGCGGGGTGTTGAGGCGGCCGTCGTCGGCATCTTTAACCCTGGGGCGCGCCGCGCGGGCCCGCTTCACCTGTTGCGTGGAGGCGCAGTATTTCTCGGGCTAACAGGCGGGCGGGAGGAGGCAGGAGTGAGGGGGGAGGGGCGCCCGGAATAGCGATGACTGGGCGATGCCATCGCTCGAGGGTCCAACGCTGCGGGGGGAGGGGCACGCGCCGGCCAGCCAGAGGACTCGCTCACGCATTTCGCGAGATGTTCTCAACTACGGGAATAAAGTATTGTAGTGATTCATATACTTCAGCAAAATAAGATTACAATTCTTCCAATTATAATTCTCTCTTTTAAAATACTCTCAATTACAATGCTCTACTCTCAGTTGCAATGCTCTACTCTCAGTTGCAATGCTCTACTCTCAGTTGCAATGCTCTACTCTCAGTTGCAATGCTCTATTCTCAGTTGCAATGCTTTACTCTCAGTTGCAATACACCCAATCCATTCACAATCGCTATCTATTTTCATCTATTCATCACTTCAGTTATCATTGTTAGTGTGAGTAAACACTTGCGTTTCATCTAATAAAATTGTACGTTTGCCACTCTGTTTGACCATGTTCTTCTTTTCTCCTGAACAAGTAAATCGATTCAGTGTCAAAGAAACCAACGAGAAACATCATGTGTATAAATTCTCGGCTATTGGGAGACGCCGCGTCGTTGGCTGGGAGGCCGACGTTTCGCCTGACATATCGCAGGCTTCCTCAGGGCAGTGACGAACATACACTGCCCTGAGGAAGCCTGCGACATGTCAGGCGAAACGTCGGCACCCCAGCCAACGACGCGGCGTCTCCCGAATAGCCGAGAATTTATGGATTCGAGCCGCGGAAGCTTACGAGTACATCATGTGTATGTCAAATATATCTCTGTTTTCGTATTATTCATTTTCATTTTCGCAACTTACTCTTTCTCAAACGAATATTTCTGAATGTTTTTGATAAATCTGATTCAGAAAATGTCACTAATTTTCCATTTTAATCCTCTGCAACATAGAACCACCATTATGAAAATAATTCAGAAAAATGGGTCATTCAATATTATTTAAGCCACTTATCTAGCGTAATATGACTAGACGGATCTCGTAGATTTCCTCCTGCGATATCATGCTACTCTGCAGTAATTGAAAATTTACAGTGTACTTGCCTTTTTTCTACTTGCCAATACTATTCATATTTTTCAGGTTTCTTTTTACTAATAATGTATTTACAAGTTCATATCGCCTTACTAATGGTCGAATGAAATTGAAGATGTCCGTGATGTTTGGAGATCTTCCTTGCGTTCTATATCCAGTTCAGATTATCATTGTGTGAAATCTGGAGTCTGAACCGAGGGGGAGGTTGATGTATTGTTACGTCGCCTTGTGTTATGGTATCATTCGGAAGAATCGCAAAACATTCCCAGGGCGCCATAGCATATTTCAGCACGCTGTGTTGCACCTGAATGCCAGGAGCTCGCGAATGACGTATTGGATGCATGTTAGAGCTTGATGAATGTTTGGCTGCATCTCGTTTCACAGACTTAATCATTTCCCTACCATCCCAGTCTACTTAACAACCTCTCTTCCTATCTATGAAAGCTTCATATTTCGATTATTTAACACACATTTAATATTAAATGAATTTTTACAGCGATTATCAGATCATATGAAATAGTTTATAAGTTTTAGAGAAAATGTGATTGTTAATTTTTTGGACTAAATAATTTCACTGTAATTCCATATTTTGGTTCTCAAAACTGATTGTAATGTGTGAATGTAATTAATGATTGAATAGGGGCGCGTCAACAGCTAAGGTCATTAGTCCCGTAAGTGTCCTGTTAGTGCCTGATTTTATCGCGGCAGATGATCTTCTCCTACTGGCGATATTAGGCGCTGACCTACATCGGCTGGCGGGGATTCTACCCAACCAAGTGTCGCCCACCAGCGTGGCCACCTTTCCAGCCGGCACAAACCTCCTGACTGGCCTCGCGACAAGGTACCGATACATTTCCGAATGATCACGCGCGGTCCGTGGCCCGTTTGTTAGGGTACTGCTCCGCTATTCGCCTGATGTTGATCGAAGAAACCACGTACAACTACCGATCAGAGCAACCGGCCACTATAAACTTGTACCTCCCTTAACATCTTTGTATTTAATCCGTGTATTTAATATGTGTGAGCCGTAAACCTCTCCACGTGATCTTCTAAATGAATGCCCATTTCCAGTTTCGTATTTCTCCCTTAATAGTTTTCTCACCACAGTCATTGCGATTTTTCTAGTCACCCAAACTTCCAGTGAACTTGAGGCACCAATCGGGTATGCTGCCCCAATAAATTCAATTTAATTCAGTTCATAGATATCTTATTTTAATTGTCGAGATTCGGGTCATTAGCCCTGCTCTTCATTCTGACAAAGCAAATTTCGCTGCGCTCTAAGGAGCCTTCTAGCAGCGAATGGTTCTCTCGGGAGAGGAAAACGGCGATTGTAATTTAGCTCAGTGGCTTCTCGTAGGCTTGATCTATTAAAAGCAGCAAATCTACCGCATGGGACAGCCGGCTTTACTTTTACTCCGACGGAAATCGCACGAAGTATTTTTTCGCCCTTTAAAAATCCACGGGTTCGGTGATGGAAATGAGAACTAACTTGGGTATAACAGTATTTGAATCTGCTAACCGCTATACCACCGGGGCAGGCTAAATCGTCGCCGGCGCTCATTAGCGGACTTGGCCCGACCGAGATTCGATTCCGAGCCGCTCCGCGCGCTTGATGGCTGCGCGATAGCGGCCAGTTCCTCCGCCCGCCCGGGCGAGTTGTGTTTGTTTTGGGCGCGCGGGTCGTGAGAACGGCTCCCCTGCGACACTACACGGGCGGGGCTGCGATGCCGTCGCAGGCGGCCATGGACTGCGGCGGCGGCGGCTGACGCGATGGCTGATAGGCAGAGTGGCGACGATGGAGGAGATGCTGGAGAGGCAGGGCCATGCCAGGATGAGGAAGATCATGGCCTGCTAGATCAAGTCGAAGTCAAGTTTTCCTGCTGCGCTGGCTGGAGAATCCTGGCGGTCGGCTGCTCTGATCGGTAGTTTTCGTGGTTTCTCGGATTAATAACAGGCGAATACCTCACTCTTCATCATCTCTCACACTCACTCTCACTCTCACTCTCACTCACACTGTCACTCTCACTCACACTGTCACTCTCACTCACACTGTCACTCTCACTCACTTTGTACTTGGTTCTCTAGACGAAGCTTGCAGCTTGTCCTGGCTGGGGCGGTGGATCATTCGATCCATTATCAGTCACATTCGAAAGCGCTAAAACTCAAAAACGCAGAACAAATTCATTGGCTACAAAGTCTCTTCATTGGCTACAAAGTTATTTGCGATATTGCTGGCAGTTTATGGGGCCGCTCTCCTCGGGCTGAGCCGGACCGCGGCGTCGCCTGGCCTGTCTCCGTCGACCGCCCGGTGGCCTGTGCGCTGATCGGGTGGGAGGGGGGGGGAGGTTGCTTTTACGCTCTGTGCTTGATGGATGGACCGAGCGGGGTCGTTGGCGATGCCCAGGTGCGCCGTCAACTAGTAATGGCTGTTGATTCTGAGTATTGGTTGTTGAATGTTCCGTAGAAACGTAGAATGGAATTCCTTTTTCGCGGAAACATACAATTTTGTCGTGCTGTCTTCACATCTAGGCGAGAAGTTTTTCGCTTTTAGATTCCTTTGGAAGTAATTGTTACTTACATTATTATCTCAGACACACATTAACTATGTAAAAATCTTATTTATTTCACTGTTGATGAATTGTAATATTTTCTTGTGTCCTATTTTCCTCTTCTGGCATCCTTCTTTGCCAACACACACACACACAAATCTTACATTCTGCCTTTTGCTGAAGTACCAAATTCCTCCAAAAATAATTATTTTGGATAGTTAATATTTGCATTGTTCTGACATTTCTTCACACGCTCGCTTGACTACTGCGACTGAGCGTTTCATTTCAAACATGTCTTAATGAACTACAAGTATATTCGTGCCATTATCGAGGAAGCTCATTTAGCTAAACTAAAACAATAAAATATAAAGAAACAACTATTTCATTGATGTAGAATTGTGTGTAGCCGGTGGTTGTCCATAATTATGTCTGAAAATATTAGAAAAAAATTGTATTTAGTGGCAAACTCCTACAAGATTTTAGTTAGGTGTAATCATTGAATAGAAATTGTAGAGCAACCTTTATATTGCTAACAATTGAATCATTTGCCTTGAGTCCCCATTGTCTTATAGACGATCTATTTTTTTTGCAACCATTAGTCAGAAAATGTGTCAGCAGTTTTTGCGATTTGTTCCATTTTTATTAACCTTCCCTGATGTGATCTTGCGTCTCTAAGAGGCAAATAATGGCTGGGATTTGTATCAGCTGCAGATTTGTTGGGGGAATGCGTGATTTGTACTGGGAGATTCCAGGAGTCTCCTCGTTCCGCCGGTGAACGTTCCGTGGCCGCCGCGACGCCCTGGGCGGGCTGCATTCTTCCCGCGCCTCGCTGCTCCCGGCTCCACTCCTCTCCTCTCCACTCCCCTTCCTTCTCCTCTACTCTTCTTCCTTCTCCTCTACTCTTCTTCCTTCCCCTCCTCTCAACTCTACTCCTCACCGCTCCACTCCCCTTCAATCTACCGCTCTACTCCACTCCACTCCTCTCAACTCTACTCCACACCACTCCACTCCCTTTCGATCTACTACGCACTACTCTACTCTACCCACTCCACATCCCTCTGCTCAACTCTACTCCACACTGCTCCACGCCCCTTCGATCTACTACCCACCGTTCTACTCCGCATCGGTCCATTCTTCTCCGCTCCTCTCCTCCCCGCTCTACTCCTCTCTACTCTACTCCTCTCTTCTCCGCTCTACTCCGCTCCGCTCTTCTTTTTTCTGTCTGGAAGAGAATTGTAGCGCCTGGCGGCTCAGATCGGCAGTTATCTGTGGTTTCTACGATTAACACCAGGCGAATGTCGGAGCAGTGCCCTAAGGAACGGGCCAAGGACCGCACGCACTCTTTCCTTCCTCTTCCTTGTCCTAGTCTTGTCTTCTTGGACACACACACACACACACACACACACACATACACGCACATACACGCGCATACACACACATACACTTACATGGACTATACTATCACGCATATCGGGAGACTATCGGGAATACAGAGCTCATCTCGAGCTGGGGCGGTGTCTAGTTTATGGGAGATACATGGTTGGGGAAACTCTGCAAGCTGACGAGAATGTCGGCGCCGAATCTCAGCATATAGTGGAGAAAGACCGTCGCCATTTAATGCGACAAAACATGCACTACACTTAAGAGTCGAATGACCGTAGCAATAGGCGCACTCGAAAAGACGCAATAGTCAATCAATCAGTTCTACTCCGCTCTGCTGTGCTTTGCGAGAAGAGCGCGGTCATTTTCTTATTGTAAAATGTTTCTACACTTGCCATCAAATCACACTGACCTACAAGCAACGTGCGTTAACTAAATTGTGCAATTGGGGACAGCCGTTTCCATATCAGGAGACCGTGTCTTGAACATTGAGTGTGGGTCCGTTTAACAAATATGTGCACCAAAACCGTTATTTTTTCCACACCTCTCTCATAGAGTTTCCTATCAAAATAATTGTTTTATTTTCTCAGTTGTACAAGTATACCAGCCCCCTCCTCTCTTTACAGACCTCTTTACTCGCTCAGACAACTCTGCAATGTACTCGACAGCTGAATTTATAAATAAAATGAAAATAATTTACACGCATGCATAGTACGCACTATCAGAAAGTACTTTGGTGGTTTCTAGTGAGAAGTCTAAACATCTTGGTGTTGTTTTTTTCTCGGTAAAGTGTTTTGTGACGCACATTTTATATTTATTCTAACAAAATTTCTTCAAATGAGACATTTATTTTGTTGTGCTTGTGCGTGGTCGCGTATATTTTTGTGAGGTTCTTAGTATTTGTAATTTTTTGTTTACTAAATAAAACTAATCAAGTTGTGATTTTAAGTTTCATCGTGAAAGTGTGGTAATATTGTTTTCGGAATGATAAATATATTGTTTTTCGTTCTCGAATCTGTTTGAATAATTCTGTAAAATCGGCAAAATTTCATATACTTTTTAAAAAGTAATACTTATCACACTGCCCGGTACTAAACAGTAGATGTTTTGTTTCATGCATTACAAAATTGTTATTAAACGAGATTATGAATCATTACATAGAAATATAAACGAAATAAACACAAATAAAAAAAATAATCTAAATTCAGATAGGTCGTGAAAGAATATTCGTCGGCTGTTGGTATTAACTTGGCGCCGTTCCAAAGCTTCTACCTCGTCCCGATAATAAACTTGTAAAATATTCTCTCCGTCTATCGTGTATGATAAGAGCCTTTTTATTTGAGTACTCGGTCCGTCCTTTGCTGATGGCGGGCGATAGGCGTGGGCGCGGCCGGGCAGTGGGCGGCGGGGGCTTCGCAGCTGGCTTCGCCGGGGCGCCCGACAGGAATTAGCCCTATCTGCGCGTATCGCGCGCCGCCATCGATTGACCTCCGCGCGGAGAGTGTTTCTCTGTTCTGGAGGAGCGGCTTTTTTTGGTTTTGTTTGGGAGAAAAAGCGCGGATGACGCTGGATCCGGCCGCGCGGGCTCTTAGCGGGCGCGAGGGGCGGGCCGGGAGAGCGGCGGCGGCGGCGGCGATGGCGGTAGTGATCGGCGATGGCGGTGGTGGTGTTGGGGGTGGCGGCGGCGGTTGTGGTGGTGAGGATGTGTTGATGGTGCGGTTGTGGTGGTGAGGATGTGTTGATGGTGTGGTTGTGGGTGGTAGTGGTGGTGGAGGGGATGCGGTTATAAGGATGGTGCGGTTGTGGTGGTGGTGGTGGTGGTGCGGTTATAGTGATGGTGCGATTGTGGTGATGGTAATGGTGGTGCGGTTGTGGTGATGATGGTGGTGCGGTTGTGATGGTAATGGTACGGTTGTGGTTGTGGTGATGGTGGTGGTGTTGGAGGTAGCGGCGACGGTTGTGATAGTGGAGAGGTAGTGGTAGTGGTGCAATTGTGACTGTGGGAGTGGTGGTGGTGGTGGTGGTGGTGGTGGTGGGGGGGGATTGTGATGGTGGTAGCGAACGTCGTGCGGTTTTGGTGCAGGTGGTGGTGGTGAATGAATGAAACTGACAGTCGTACGAGCAGGGTGGAAGGACGAGCTGGCGAGCCGACTGGGAGGTGAGTGAAAAAGCGAACAGATCACGGCGAAGACAGTGAACGGATTTGGTAACGGGTGAGTGGGGCAAGTAGCAAAGGTGGCCAACAGTCAGGAGATTTATTACCCGCAGGAATACTTGTTGCTTTCCAGAAGATTTGTTTCTAATCATTATTTTGTGACTAAATTGATTGTATGTAGGGTTGTAATTCTATTTGTATTCCACTGCGTTTAAGTCGAAAGCCGCATGAGTCTAGAAGTTAATTTCCTTTTTGATCGTTCACTTTATGTGCCCACATACACCCAAAATTCTTCAAGAGATGGTGCATTGTTAAAAAAATACCTACTTACGCGTACACATCTTAAATAATAGCAGTAAATATATAATTATATCTGAAGAAGTACACGTAATATTTTTCAAAACGGTTTTATAGAAAAAGCTGATATTTAAGAAATGTTATTTTTGTGTTTACAATAATCACCCGGCATCTATTTCTAGATTTGGGAAATTTTGTGTTTCCTTCGGATTGTGCACAGATTCTTTGCGGAGTCATTCATTTCCGATTCTTCGTATGTGCTAGGCCTGTTATATTGGTACCGTTTACTCGCATCTTATATTTCTATTTTATTTTCCTATACCTGCACTTGATACCGCTTACTCGTGTCATCGTATCATTTATAATTTTTTTGTGATACTTACCTGCTCGATTTATATTTTCCATTCTTGAGCAGCAGTCTCTCATTGACAAGGATTTTTAAAAACATCTTTGTAATACTAATATTCTAAGCCCCCGCCCACAGTGTTTTTCGAAGTGAGCGTGGCAAGAGAGAGGAGTTGGGATGGGATGGGAGGGGCGGGGCGCTCGCAGTGGGGGGCGAAGATCGCCCGTCGAGGTGGCTGCCGCCCCGTGCGTGTGTGCACGCCTGCGAGAGCGTGAGGCCCTGCGCCGGACGCCCCGCTGCGCTCGAGGTGCGGCAACTGTCTTCTCTCTTCGGGCGGCGCCACAACCTGCGCCTTCAGCCCATCTCGCCTTCTCTGTTCGATCGATCGGTTGATTAATGATTCCGGGCGCGTCAACTGCTAAGGTGATTAGTGCCGTAAGTGTAGTGCATGTTTTTGTCGTGAAGGTGGCCATTATCTTCCGCCACTGAATGGCATGATCCGGCGCTAATCTACCGTCGGCTAATGGGGTTTCCTCCAACGGTGAGCTACTGCGCATCGTATCCGTCTTCAGCCAATGAGATTCAGGCGCCCGTTTGCGACACATTAGCGGGAATTTTAAATGTAGCCAGATACCAAAATATCACATTGTTGCAAGTCATTGAAACAGATATATGAAGCATTTCTTGTAAATATTGCATCTGGTACACCTTTATCGAATACTTTTTGGTTACCTTTAATTTAACTATTAACCTTTGAAAATTGTCACTTTATGCCACTTTCAAAAAGTTTCTCAACTTGTGTCGCTCTTCATGTAACATGGCGGCCGTCTTGTTTGACTTTTCAAACGAAGTGCCCGTGTTGTCGTCACGAGGTTCGTGACGTAAACTTCTGCTGCACAGAATAAGCAAAATCCGATGCGCCGGAGGAGCCAACTCATATCTTTCCTCCACGGAACTCCCTTATGTCCCTCTTTTTGGTGCATGCCCGGTTCAGCTTCATCCGCGTTGTCTTCAGACCCAAACAGAACCTTCGTGACCACTCCTGGGGGCGCCGTTGGGCCCCGCCCATCCAAGCTCCTTAGCGAAAGTTCGCAGACGCTGGTCATGGCCAGCCCCGCTCTACGTCGCGTCGTACCCGCCCTCGCGCGCCCGCTCGTCCCGGCGCCGACGCGGCTCCCAGGAGTTTCACTAGCGCCGATAGCGCTTCCTGGCGGTGGCCATCAGATAGTTGGAATCAGCGCAGCTCGCGCGCTTTTTGTTCCTGCTCTCTCCCCTCCCCTCCGCCTCTCACCCCGCCTCCCCATCAACCCCCCACCGCCACCACCTACGCCCCTCTGCCCTCCCACGCCACCACCTACGCCCCTCTTCGCCTCCCGCCCCACCCCTCCCCTTCTATCGCCACTACCTCCCCCGTCCTCCCTTCCTCGCCACCCCTCGGTCCCCTCCGCTGCCACCCTCCCGCCTCTTCCCCCCCGCCGCCTCCTCGCGAGTAGAATTTATGTAAGCGGAGACTTTTGCGAAAGCGCCCTCCCCCCACCCCACCCCGTCCCACGTCTCTCGCTACAAGGTTGCGCCTTATCGCCGCCGAGCGGCGCTGTTAAGAAGCCCAGAAGTTTCCCACGCTGCGCCATCTTCGACCGCCATCGGCCGCTCGGTCCTATCGCCATCGGACGCTTCGCGAAGTCTCTGCGATTCCGCCAGACACGCGTGGAATGCTTTCAGTTTGTTCTGCCGAGAGTCGTTAGATATTTAAATAATAAATGTTGGCCTAAAAGAATGTTTACAGGTTGCGCACCGAAACAACCTCTGTGTCATTTCTCTACAGTAATAATCCCGAGTTTGTTGACTGGAGATAAATGTGTGCAAAATATTCACCTCGTTGGTTAGGTCCGCATGTAAAACACATTATTGCGTTAGACGTCGATAAATACCGTAAGTACAGAATGATCTATTTTGATCGGTTTTTTTTTCTCTACGGAAAGGTGAAATTGAAATAGAGTTTTCAGTGTACAATAAGAAAGAATGGAAAGAGTTTGGTTGAACAGGAATGTCTTAATCGTTCCCTATAATGAAAATTGCTTTCGAATATTAGTGCAGTAAAGTAAAGCCTAATTCCATCGGCAAGTTTGTAATCGCAGTATTGAAACCGACGCTATCTTTGGTTCACATCTTATCCAGGACCATTGTGGTTGCTGAAGGACGAAAACGAATGATCCAACGTTGTATCTGCTCCAGAACCGCGATGTGTTGCACGCACAGTTCATGCGCGGGCAACGAGGACCTTTCCGGCGCCGCTGAACATCTTCCCGGCCGTTTGCGCAGATTCAGAGCAGCGCTTTCCGGCCGCGTTGACAATAACATGCGCGGTAATGCGCCCGCCCGGGCCGGGGCCCGCGCTCTCTCCGCCCTTCGACCCTGCCGCCCTCCGCCCTTAGCCTGCCTTCTCCTTCAGCGCTCCGTTTACTCCCAACGTACACCGCCGTCCTTCGCTGTCTGCTCCGACCTCCGTTATCCTCGGTTCTCTAGCGTTTTCCGCCATCGTTCGTCGTCGACCGTTTCCCGCCGTCCTCGGATCCTCCACCGCCTTCGTATGCCGTCAGCCGTCACTCTCTCTTCTGTTCTATGCGATCCTCAAACTGTGGATCAGTTTGTGTTCCCTCCCTCTTTTCCCCTCTCCTCTCTTCACTCCCATCTGTCCCCCCTCTGTTTCCGCTCGCACTCAACACCACCCTTGTATTTGCGGAGTGCAGGGATGTAGAATTACTTACATCGAAGTATGTTGCATTTTGCTGCTGTATGTTATTGTTGCGATCCTCAAGCTGTGGATCAGTTGGAGTTTTTCCTCCCTCTTTTCCCCTCTCCCCTCTTAAGCCCCATCTGTATCTCTTTTCGCTTGCACTCAACATCACCCTCGTATTTTGGAAGTGGAGGGGGGTAGAAATTACTTACATCGAAGTATGAAACATTTTGCGGCGTATATTAATTATTAACGATACTAGTGGGTAAAGAAGGGCATAAATGCACTATGTGAGATCAGATCACATTCGAGGCAGATGGAATTACGGCATCGCTGAACAGAAACAATTTTGTTGGCTCTCTGAGACACCCCACGTCCTCGCTACAGTTGCATAGGGTGGGAATTCTGATGTTGTATTGTTGACGTAATTACGCGAAGAAATAATGGAAGTATTCTCCGTCGATTGTTAAGTTGCGTAAGTAAGCGACCTTCATCAGGGCAAAATGCTGAAGGTAGCAGAATGGCGATAGAAATGTGGGTAACTGCCTTGAAGTTGATGTCTTTCGGACATCGAAGAATCTATTGACTCCAAACGCGGAAGCATACGTTTTCACGTGCTAAACCGATCTTCATTTTCCTACAATTCTCGCGATGACGTTCTCATCGATTTCTTCTTTCTCCTCATTGTCCGTTTCGCGACGCTGACCCGATCTTGCAGCTCCCTGACTCTTTATCTGATTCCTTCTCCTGCTTGCCGCCGACTCGACCGCTGCTCTCCGACATTGTGTCCCCTTCCGCTCCCGCGCCATCCGAAGCAGCGTGTAGCGATCACAGCAAGTGCCTCGCGGCTTCTTGGCAAACCCCGGAGTCGGGGGGGGGGGGGGGGGAGAACTCGCCGACCTGGGTGGCGAGGGCGACGCGGCGGGCGTTAAACGTCGCCACGATGCCACCCCCGCTCCTGCCGCCGCCGCCGCCGCTGCCGCCGGCGTCGCTCGACCGGAAGATAACGCTGGCGGCGCTGTGGTGCGTGGCGCAGCTCGGCCGGCGATTAGTTAGGGGGGCGCCCGCATTGTGGCGCTCTACCCCTCTTTTCCCCTCTCCCCTCCTTTTCCTCTTCACTCCCTTCAGCTCCCTCCTCTCTTCCCACTAGCAGTCTACGTCACCCTCGTGTTTTGGGAGTGGAGGGGGGGGTAGAAATTACGTACATCGAAGTATGATGCATTTTGCTGCAGTATATTATAGTTATTAACGATACTAGTGGGTAAAGAAGGGTATAATTGCTCCAGTGGTATGTTGTAAGAAAACGGGCGACGATAAAAGCAAGTTTTCTTGTTTACTTGTTAAGTGCAATTATACCCATTTAGATAAGAGATACGTTCAATGTTTTTCGTTTCAATTTAATAATTTAATTTTGAGAAATACAATCATATCCTGACATATATTTGATGTGCGCTTCGATCTCTGCGAACGTTCTAAACAAGATCCAACTTAGTGGTTCTTTCTTTGTAAATATTTGATCACCGTTTTAACTTAGACTATAAGAAAATGGTACTAAAATGTAGTATATTGATAGTATTTTAGATGGAATACTAGACAAAGTTGAAAAAAAAGTTCCAACATTATTTTCTAGGAAAAGCAGAGACACATATGGGAAATAATTCATAAATCTTGGAAAATGAAAAAGCGAGACACATTTGATTCAGAAGAAATTTTGCTTGCATACATTTGAAATGGAAGAATACAACAGACGTCTATATTTTTCACATTTATTATATGCTGTGACCGAACTTTTTTTACATCTATTCATTTAATATATTCCTGTTAAATATTTTATATTGATCCATGAATGAGCTAATGTCAAATCAACGTGATTGTGGCCTTAATTCTCCATGCTGAAGACGACGTTGCTTGTGAAAGACAATTATGATATTACACATAGCAACACACGACTCTAAGTGGAATGACATTCTTCAATTTAAGAAATTAATTCTAAATTTAATATTAATGTCTCGAAGTAGCTGTAGCAAAAATAGTTATATCCTCATAAATGATTCAGAATGATGTTCTTCATAATCTGTGATGTGCATTTTCCACAGAGTCCAAATACAATTTTTTTTCTTCTTTCTCTGGATTCTGATTGGACGTTGTTGAGTTTTAATTGCACGCGAGCAATTATTATACTCGTAGTTACCTATCCATCTAGTTTTCGTGGAAATAACGCGTATATTTAATTTTCTAAACGGAAAAAAATATATTCAACCCATTTTCCTGTTGTTTAAAGAAGTCTTCTCTTGGATTTGTTTTGAACAAAAATATATTTTTGTAAATGTTTATGCTTCATATCTTTCGACTTTTGTAGGCATCACAATGACCTCCTAAAACATATCTTACTTTCTTCAGTAAATTTAATTGCAACCACTGGCTAGCAATATTAGGAAAAAAGGTATTTACTCTTGAAGTATAGGGTAAATACCTTACTGGAGATTTGGGTCATGGATCTCAAACGTAGAATGGTTTCGTACGTCTTCCAGTAGCCCGTGTTGTCCACGTCCAGCCCAGTCTATCATTACTCTTTCCCGGCCGACCGATGTTTCCTCAATAGTAAACGAGCGGCCGCCGTGTGATACGCTAATTATGCGGCAACGGAAGTGCAGGAAGGGAAGATCCCGCCCGGCCTGCCGCGCGATAATTGCTGGAATGCATTACGTGCAAGCGACGCCGCCAGCGGGCGACGGAAGAAGAATCCGAGGAACGCGCCAAGAAGTGTCCCTGGTGCGCGCGCGGGGACGGGCACGTGGCTCAGAGGGAGGGAGGGAGGGAGGGAAGGAGAGAGAGAGAGAGAGAGGCGGCGGGGCAATTTAAGGCGGTTTTAATTGGCGCGGGGCTGTATAATTTTCTGTTTGTTTACACACGTGCGTCGTCGTCGGCGCGGCCGGCACGCTGGCTGCGCGGGCAAATTGCCGCTCGGCTGTCTGCGGTCGGGGCTACGCACAGCGGGGCAGGCCGGACCTCCATGACGTGGCTTCGGTGGGGGTAACGGTTAGCTCTTGGACCCAAGTTTCCGACCGGGAGGGGTGGCTCAAGGCATCAACTGATGTCACTGCAGTGCCTCTGACCGGGAGGTCCTAGGGTTCCACTCTCGACGGTGGCAGGATTTTCGACATGTCAAACTCAGCCGCTGTCTGGAGAAGAATTCTACCAGCCGGCTGCTCTGATTGGAAGTTTCTCGTGGATTCTCCGATTAACACCAAAATGCCGGGGCAGTACACTAAAAAACGCGCGCGATCTTTCATTCCTCTTTCATGTCTTTGCCCCACTCCTTACTTGGACACACTACAATACCACGTGTGTCGGAAGACTAGTCAGGAGTTTAGAGCTTGTCGTGGCTGGGGCTATGCCACGGGAAAAACCATGCGAGCAGACTTACAGATTGGTGCTGGGTCTCGCCATCTGGCCTTCAAAAGCATGCACTACACTGACGGAGCTAATGACTATAGGCGTTGACACGCCCGGAACCAATAAAATATCAATCAATCAATCAATTCACTAACAACAGTTGCCCTTTAATCCTTTACAAGACACTATTTTTTTTATATTATTTCGGTACTAATTCTTAGTTAAGGCGTAAATCATTATCATTTCTGCTCAACTTCTGTTTCCATACGGGAATATCTATGAGAGGATATTACCTGGGGGAAACCACTCAGGTTAGAGCGTAGGCTTCCGCGGCCGGAGTCGGTATTTACTAGGCTGTCCGGGTGACGCCGCGTCCATGGCGAAGTTGCCGAAGTTGCCGAAGTTTCGGTCGCCATTCTGCGACGTTCCTCAGGGCGTGGCATTACGCCCTGAGGAAGGTCGCAGAATGGCGACCGAAACGTCGGCACCATCGCCATGGACGCGGCGTCACCCGGACAGCCTAGTAAATTAACCACTCAGGTTGTGCTACTCTTTTTATCTGGGGACTCTATCCTAGTGTAGACTGCAAGTGCGGATACAGGGGTTGGTGGTTTCCTCGCCTATCCATCCGCGCCCCCTCTGCGAGACCGCTAAATATTCTCATACGCAAAGATTGTTTCAGCGGGCGCGAGTTGAGAGTTGTATCTTGAAACAACAGACTATTTGATGTGCAGAAAACCACTTCGATATCCAACTCACCGGGGAGAAGGCTCAGGGCATGAACTAACACCACTACAGTGCCTCTGACCATGAAGTCAAATGCTCAAGACCCAACGGTGGCTGGATTTTCAACACTGCTCTGATCAGTATTTTCCGTTCCTCCGATCAATACCAGGCGAATACCGGAGCAGTACCCAACAAACGGGCTACGGACAGCGTGTTATCTTTCCTTCCTATTTCTTGCCCTATCTTCACCCCTTACACATAATTACACTAACATGCACTACACTAACGCTCATGTCGGGACACCGGCCGGGAGTTTAGAGTTTGTCCCAACTGGGGTGGTGCCCCGCTGGTGGGAGACACCTTGTTGGGGAAAACCCTACTAGCCTTCCGTAGACCGGCACCGAATCTCACTATCTAGCGCGGTAAAATCACAGTCAACTTCCTAGGAAAAAACAATGCAGTACACTTATTGAAATAATGACGGTTACAGTTGGAGCGTCCGGAAGTACTAATCAATAAATCAATCAAAATATTAAACTCTTTGTGCCATTGAATTGCTCTTGATTCGCATTGCAGGATGCCCAAAATCTTGTCAGCATAGGGATTTGGAACACTGAGCATGTATTCTGTTGTTTTCAAGTCGTCGCAGTTGTGACCTCTCAAATCGACTTGTAGATAACAAGCAGACCAGCGTCCATGACCACTTCGATGGCAGTGGAGATAGCGTAAGTGATGGAAGTGGTTTCGATCCAAAAAACCCTGAGGAAGGCCACTCCCTTTTGCAAGGTCGTTGTCAGTTGTGTGTCATTGGTTCTAAAATCATGTAAGCTGTTTACAGTTGGTTTATTGTAGAGAAGGGAGTACATTCCTTCCTAAATTTGTTTGATTTATTTTATTTCTTCGTACTGTGAGGTGTGGTTTGCTGGTGTGAGAGGAAATATTGCGTCGAAGAAAGCGAGAGAAAGAGAGAGGTTGAAACGTGTAGAAGGGGTTGGACATTATCACATGCACTCACCTCACACATATCTACTAACATGCAAATACACACACACACACACCACAGAGATAAGAGAAAATAATAAAATTACTGCTGAAGAATACTGCACATTATTTTACTATTTATATTATATTATATTACTGCACATTATACCTGAGTTTCGTTCTGTTAGATTAAACACAAAGTAGTGACGAAAAGGCCCAATATCTGTGATTACCAGGGGCGGATTTTAATGAAATGTATTTTTTTTCACTTTAGAACAACGCCGTTTAGAATAAAAATTCATTTTATGTTATGGCGAAACGAAATGACCTATTTTTTTATGGTTTTTGTTTTGCATTTTCCGTCGATTTTGAATAATAAGTCATGTTTTTTAACCTTTTACGTGGTTTTTACTGCATTTTTGCTGATTTCATTGATTTTAATATCATTTTAATGGTACTTGATTAAAACAATATTTACGAGGTAGAAGAACAGTTTACAGAATTCCTGAGTAGCCTATTCGATTTCTTGTGCCGTTGTGAGTGCTATGTAATCTAAGGTTCTTGTGGCGTTTATTGGCCCCATTGAGTGTGCGGACGACTTCGCGATAAATAAAGGCAGATATTTTTTTTTATTTAAAGAACAGTCCAATCCCAAAGTTTGCAAACTGAGTTCACTTGAGCAAACGGAAGAAGCCTCGATTGCATCAGTAACATATCCAACGGTTTGAGTTGTTCATCTGTAGTGGTTTGATCAAATTTTTACGTCATAATTCTTTATTTTAAAGGCATTTTAAATCCTTTTAAAAGCATTTTATCGATCATTTTTGGCAATGTTTAGGTCATCAAAATCCACCCCCTAGCGATTACCATTTTGTCGATTCTTTGACTTATTGAAGCCCAGTAAGTGACATTTTCTTAGTGTAATTACACTAATTGTAATGAACGTCAGTGAATCTCTTTAATCCCTAGGCGTGTATAAATAAAGCAGTAGTGATCCAACAAGTTCCAGGATCTCGATGAATTGAAATATAGCGAAGCTCCCTTTTGACCTTCGCACAACGAAAATAACCCATCGCCGGAGTTATCGTGAATGATAAAAAGCTGTGTTGTGTGAAATCATCCTTCAACGGACCAAGTCTGCTTATGGCGTCATCGACGTTCCTTGAATGCGTCCAGCATCTGCTGTCATGTTGTCGCCCTTTAGACGACGAGAAGATTCAAACTGTGGGTCGCGACCGAAAAGTGGATCTCGATAAATATAAAAATAGTCTCTTACGAAACGGAAATGAATGAAGTATTCCATTAAAGTTCCTTTTACTTCATCTTCTTTGTAGTTAATTTGTATGGGATGCGAGTATCAATCATGCAACTGACCTACTCCGATCGTCACTTTTTAATTAACGCTCAAATTACTATTTAAGAAAATGCTAGTAACCAATGAGTAATTGACCGAATCTCTTTGCATTCATTAATGTGGATATCACTAAGAGATTACGCGGAAATGGAGTAACCTTATTATTTCCGAGGAATTAGATTGCAAAATATTTGTATCTTATTGTCGCTCAATTTCATATTTTTTCCAATAATATTTCGTGTTTCGAGTTCATATTCCTGCGTGATCTATGTTTACTGTTTTCAAAATACTTTCTCATGGAAGGGAACATTTATTTTCAGATTTTGTCAACAACGCTCGTTGCTATAATTTTTTCTTAATTCAACTAATAGTAGTGCGTGAGTAGTAGGTATTTCGGGGCTGAAGGAAATGTACGCGAATTATAACTGGTTTAAAACGTGTCAAAAAATGTCCGTGAAGTTGGCAACGCCAATTTAAAATGTCTGTATCTTAATTTTTTTGGTTCAAAGGACACTTTTAGTGTAACAATCCGGTACAAACAATTTAGTATGACTACAATTTTTTACCGGCGGTAGATGTGCAACCGTGAAGTTGGCACCGTCACTTATGAGGGCTATATCTATATTATTTTATTATTATTTTTTGGTACAAAGGAATATTGTGGTGTAACAATCCAGTACAAACGAAGTAGAATGACTTTAATTTGTTTATGATAGTGAAATTGGCCTCACCATAATTTAAAAAAAGATAAAGATGAATTTATTTGAACTGCAAATGGGCATAACCCGGTGGTAGCTAATTACATAAATAAGATAATATATCTAACATGCAAATTATATAACAATAAAAATAAATACAATAATATATACAATAATATATACAATAATAAATACAATAATATATACAATAATATATACAATAATAAATACAATAATATATACAATAATAAATACAATAATAAATACAATAATATATACAATAATATATGCAATAATATATGCAATAATATATACAATAATAAATACAATAATTAAATGCTGCATATTGTAAGTGGTCTTAGTACAAACGAATGTTATTATGGACCGACGGGTAGAAACAAGTACGCCAGTAAAATCTCTCCGCAATGGCATTAGTGGCTTGTGAGTGTGCCAGCAATGCAAATAAAACGGCCTGAAACAGATAAAAATGTATAAACTGTGTACTCATCACAAACATAAGATGCTGGAAGTGTTGTCCCTTTCACTTGTTTCTCAGTGATATGGTTGCTACGAACATAACAAATGCAATATTTCAAACGAGCCCCTGATTCGGCTCAGTGCGGAGAGACTTTCCTGGCGCACTGTACAAACGAATGATAATGGTTTCAGGGGTTTTCGCTGTGGCAGCGGTGCCAACTTCACGGACATGTCAGAAAAGCGTCTTCCGCCTCGAGCGAGGGGCGTAGGCGTGGGGGTGGCGGCGACGGCGGCGGCGGCAGAGGCTGCCGTTACGCAACGGAGGGCGCTCCGCGGGCTCAGGCGTCGCGGCGCGCTCGGCGCCGCGGCGCGCTCCGCCCCGCTGCGGGCATGCGGGAATGCTGGTGCCGTGCCGATAACGCGCAGCCCACGGCTGATAAACAATCGGCCGCTGCGACGGCGCGGTGCTGGCGGCGGCGGCGGCGGTGGTGGAGGAGGCGGTGGCGATAGTGGCGCGGGGGTCACCTTGGGCCGCCCCGCCCCGCCCCGCCCCGCCCTGCCCCGCCCCGCCCCACCCCCGCCAGCCGCTGGGCCGCGATCTCCCCTCGACGGTGCTTTCTGCACCGCACTCCGCCTCCGCGCGTTGGGTTTCGTCCACGGTTCCAGCACGCGTCCACTCTACCCACCCACGCACCCGCCGCTGGTGACTGACTGCGACGAGCGCGGACACACAGACACTCACACCACGCTTTCTCTCTCTCTCTCGCTCGCTCTCTCACACGCACACACACGCACGCTCCTGTGCTCTCGCGTCGCACTTCGTGTGGCAGGTCTGATCTGGCCTTGCCCTGCCCGTCTCTGTGCCGTTTCCGTGTCATGCCATACCGTGCCCACTGGTGCACCGTCCTGCCCTGCCCTCCTCTGCCCTCTCCTCCCCTGCCCTCTCCTCCCCGCCCGAACCATTCCGCCCCTCCCTATCCTGTCGAGTCCCCTCCACCCCGACCTCCCCGCACCTCCTCGCTCCTCCTCGCTCCTCCCCGCTCCTCCCCGCTCTGCCCCCCTCCGCTCCTCCGAGCCCCTCCGCGCTCCGCTCCGCTCCGCTCTGCCCTTCCCTGCCCGCTTCGCCCCTCGCCCCCTTGCTCCGCTTCTCTGTCCTGCATTGCCCTGCCCGGGACCCCTCTCCTCTCCCGTGGCGTGGCCTGCCTACTCTCCTACGATCTGTCCTGCGTCGCCCTTTGTCTTCCCTGCCCCTCTCCTCCCCGTCTCGCTACTCCCAGCATATGGTATCCCCCTCTGCCACCCCCTCTCATCGCCATCTCCTCAGAGCCAACGCTTCTGCTCTGACGCTTCAAAGATTTTCTCACCGACAGGCGTGCACTCGTATGTGACATTGTAAGAATGTTGGACAGGGGTTTCTGGGCGGGATACGCAAGTTGATGTGTCGCAGTATACTAGTGATTCGATGAAGGCGTTTTATCATTAGTCATTAAAAGCTATTCCACGTGCCCTAAGTAGTGCCAATATGGGTTATTATTTCGACCTAATATGCTTACACAAACGCGATAGCGTGCAGGTGTGTGAGCTGATTTCCGCGACCGACTGCAGCTCTTACACACACAGTACACCACTCCTTCTATCTCCACTCACATCACCCACTCCTTTCCTTCCGTCCTCCGCCCACACATTTCCTATCACAACCGCCACCATGACTCCTGTTATCCTCTGCCATCGCCTCCACCTCCGCCACCCCACGCCCCCACATCCGCCCACGCCCGTGGGCGTTATCGCCCCTGCCCGGCGGGCGGGCGGGCGGGCGATGGCGCGGGCGGGCGGAGGCGGTTGCGGTTGGTTAAAAGCTGCAACATTCCGTATCGCTTCCGGTGACAAGCGACAAGCGGCGGGCGATTGGGGCCCTCTATTTCACTGCGCGTCCAGGTCCGTGACCGCTTTTCCGCGTCGAGCTGCGCGGCGCTTGCGACGGGCGCCCGCGGCCCAAGAAATGAACGCTCGACTGCTGAAGGGCTTGTTTCCATGGTCTCCCTCAGCCGTACGTTTCGAAATCGGAAAACTAAGTTCTCACCACTATACACTAATGCGGAAACTACCCCGACAGTTCTTCGACTCTCCCTGATCATGTACCTCGAGTGGCCGTCGCTCGTTAATTGTTAAGTTATCAAATTGGCTTTTCAGGCTGTCGTGGCTTTAAATTGTTTCTAGATTTGCTATTCTTAATTTGTTTGACGACTTTATGTCAGTCATTGGTCCCAGAATAGTACCCAGATATTAATTATACCCAGAATGTCGGTCATTATGGGCCAACTATTAAGCTATATCTAAAAAAATCTTAAAATTATTCCAATAACATTTCGGAAACGATGCTGATTGCTGACTATTACTGCTATTACTATTACCCATTCTGCATGAATCTTCACCACATCAAATTCGCACTGAAAGTGTCATTAAAGCTCAGAGAATTATGTCCTTTCCTGTCTTCTTCGTGGCATCAGATATTCGTTTACGATGGGAAATAATACTTGATCGAGTAAAAGTGTAGAACTTTTTTATTTTACACGGCTGACATCAACTTGTGTTTAATTCGATCCAATGATCTTAATACTCTGCTCGATGTCGTTTGTCATTCTCTCTTCAGAGCGGAATATTTTCAATATGAAGATGCGCGAAGAGAACCTGCTATGGGCTTGAGAAGTGCCCAGAAGCCTATTAGCACATCCGAGTACGTACTGGTTCAAGCGAAATCGACTGTTCAATTCCAATGAGACCGTTCTTCAAAGTACAGACTATCTACAGTGGGTTTCGTGTGCTTCAGGGTTGATGTTAGTTGAAGGTGCTCACTCACAGATTCGGTTCAGGGGGACCAAGCGGTTATTGATTGATTGACTTATTTTGTTTCCGGGTTAACTGCTACGATCATTGGTCCTGTAAGTGTAGCGTATGTTTTTTATCACGGAAGGTGGCTATCTTCTTACCGAATGGTTTCCCCCAATGAGATTCGACCCAGACCTCCATGAGGGCTTACGTGGTTTTTCTCTTCCAAGTATCTTCCACCAGCGGGGTTCCGCCCCAGCCGAGTCGGCATGCGAAGTAGGGTAGTGCATGCAAGTGGGTGTGTAAGTGAGAGGCGAGGAAGGAAAGATGGCGCGCAGTCGGTGGCCCGTTTGTTTAGGAACTGCTCCCGCATTCGTCTGATGTTGATCGAAGAAAACACGCAAAGCGTACTTGGAGCCGGGCAGTGTTCGCACGAGGCGCGGCTGAGGTGGCTGCGATGCCGTTGGTGAGTGCGCGTTCGGCGCCAGGGGTAGGGGCGGGGTGGTGAGGGAGGGGGGAGGGGAGGGTTGCGCAGGCGAGTGTCTTCAGCCGACGAAGGCGATAGCTGTGCGGGACGAACGTCGGAACGCCATTAACGGGCGATAGCGCAGACGCACCACGGCGGCGGACGCTGCGGCGGCGAAGGCGGCGGAGGTGGAGGGGGAGACATGGTGATGCCGGTGGTGACAATAGCGGCGGCGGAAGGGAAATAGCGATGCCAGTAGTAACGGTGGCGAAGGGGAAGATGGTGATGCGGGTGGTAACAATGTCGGCGACGGCGGCGGCGGCGGCGGTGGCGAATGTGGAGACGGCAACACGGCGGTGGATATGGATTTGATGGAAACCTGGAGTTCGGCGGAGATGACGATATGATGGAAGTAATGACATTACGACGATGGTGTCCGCTGACAGAGTGTTGGCGGTGGAAGTATAACTGGCGATGCCGGTGATTGTAGAGAATGGCAGTTCATATGGATTTGATGGTGGCATGGAGGTGCAGTGGTGGCTACATTGACAATGATGATGACATATTATGGCGACGGTATGTGCGAATAGGGTGGGGAAGGTGAACGTGTTATTGGAAATGATGGTGGTTGCAGAGAGCGCAGCAGTGGCGGTGATGGATAAGAATTTGATGGGGACGCGGGGTTGCGGCTGAGTATGACGGTAATAGTACTAATGTATATTAATTAGTGGGGGTGTCTACAGTTAGGGTGGTGGCAGTGGTTGTGGATGCAGACACACAGTGAGGATGGCAGTGAACGCGGTAGTAGTGGGGAAAGGGGATAATGGCGGTCGGTGGCTGGTGACAAAAGCCGGAGGTGAGATTGCGTGAGAGGAAGGAGACTGACCACATTCGCCTCGAGGTGAATGGAAGACGGGAAAAGTAGGTTATAAAGCCGCTAGGTTGGTGATAAGTCTTATGATTGCGACGACGACGACTCTTCTCACTATTAATATGACTTTTGCTGTGAAGGTTAAAATAACGCAATGAAAGACAGTTATGCATGCAATACTTTTAATTTTTTTATACATTGCGCGTCATTGATTTGTTTCTTTAGTTCTTGTTGCTAGAAAGAATCGCACGACACACAATCTTTCTTTATTGTGGACAGTAATTAGAGTACAGACAACAGTTCTCTTCAATTGTAGTTGGACAGTAACACTCTCTTGTGTACTACCCACCAACCACATAACTCCCCTTGTCCAAAGAAAATCGCGTGCGATCCTTGTGATGTAAAAAGTCGACAGACAGAACATATTCACTAATCTACATTATTAGTTAACACATTGTATGAGTTTTTACCACTACAAAAGTGCTGAACACTTCAATACAAGAAAAAGTGCAGTCCCCAGTGACCCAGTGAACATTCTGCAAATGGCAAAGAACGGTTTAATATCGGATTAACGGATTACGCAGACTTAGGCTCTATCGCTTTGTAAGATATTCTCTTAGGTCTTGCCATATATCTTAACAGTTGTTGTCTGGTTACAATTTTTCTCCTCTTGAAGTGGGACATGAGTCGTGGTTTCATCTTGTATGCGCTGTTTCATAAGAGCAGAGCAGCAATCTCAACTATCATTAGCAATCTGTAACTCCTTGTTTCCTAACGAATTGCTGTGGTATAAACACATATTTTCTTTCTTCAAAATCTGGTATTTCGTATACCTGTTGACTGACGACGTTTGCTTTGATTAAATAAAATATAATTATAACACAAATATGATCCTTTTTTTTACAATTTGGGTTGTATTTTTTTTTAAATTCACACGATATTAAAACAGTCATGCGAAAATAATAAAAAAAAGATCTGTATTTCATTGAACATTTCTATGATTAAAATACAATGGTTTAAAACTTAATGCCACATGGTTATGGTAAAATGTATGATCGACTAAAATCATTCGAGAACCTTGGGTTGTTTTTGTATTGAATTCATTTAAATTTAAATATATACGAGCGCTTTTTGAGCGAGAAATTATCGCAGAAAATAATGAATGGGAAGGAAGAGAGACGTGAGGGAATATCAATCCGGGCCAAAACCAAAACGCAGCAAAGCTAAATTAAAGCCTAAGGCGAAGCTCAAGTAAAAAGAACGAGGGGGAAGCGAGGCGATAACCGGATGAGTGGAAACGCGATGGAATGTTGATGTGGGCGCGCTGGAGGTATCTGTCGCCGCCGCCGCCGCCGCCGCCAAGGCGCCATGGAGCCACCATCGCTCCACTCCTCCCTCCATCGCCCTCTCCCTCACCCCCACCCCGCCGTCGCCGCCGCCGCCTTATCTCTGCGCGTGCAGATAGCGCCCCGACGCGCCATTGTCCACTCGCGCCCGCCTCGCCTCGCAGGCTCTTTTTATAAGTCATCCAGAAAACTCCCGCCGCCTGATATCGCCCGCGCCGGCCACTGGGCGCGCTGGACGCGGAGGGGCGGGGTGGGGGCGGGGGCGGGGGAGGGGCGCCGATAACCTCGCTACGACCGCAAGCATTCGTCGCTCCTCGCGCTCCTTATCGATTGTAGCTGCCCTGGGCTTAGCTCTCCCCGCCACGCCCAGCTCGATCGAAATCGCTCGGCCCGAAAACCGGGTCGCCAGTATGGCCGCGATCGCTGCCAGATTTCCCTGAGGTAAACATTTCTTACGATCACCGTGTTTTACTGGATTTCTTCCCCGAGATTAAAGAAACATTTTTGTAATGTATATTTTTCAGAACTCTATTTCAGTATGGCGAAAACTCGTGCCCAGAGAATGAAAGTCATTTTCCGACAAAGTGGAATTTCCGGCAATGAAATGGCATGATCTTTTACGAATACATTGAGTTTTCTGATATTGATGTTTGAGTCTTGGAACGATGCCTGGATAGATCTATGGATATGGTAATGTGTTATGTGCATCGAGTAATTATTTTGGACGAATTCCTTATAAATTACATTTTACAAAGGAATTAGAATATTATACAAAAACTTTTTTAAATATCACTGGAATATTTATACTAGTACATTGATACATTTATTGACAATTGCATATTACAATTTGATACTCTTGTGTAAAGTGGTATCTGTATTTCAAAATAAATACTTCAGTTTCCTTTTCGCAGAGTCGTTTAACTGACCACAAAGTAAGCCAACCTGTTAAAGGTCAATTAATGTTCGCCGAGAGTTGGTATCTTCGTTACTATGTTACAAACGTTATATAATGAACTTAACAGATAACTTTATACCAATACTTGTCATCTTATTGAAAATGTTATACAATATTTGTCAAAATACACTTGCTGATAATACAATTTTATCATTTTTCTTCCTTTCCATTACCTCTCCTTTACTTCTAAGTACGATCTATGATTATTCTAGATTAACGACGCTAAGTAGAAAAACCGAAAGAACATTGTAACTCCATAGGATTCACGATGATTGTGCCAGCGTTGTGACCCACGACATAACATTGATACGTGGAGCACTGATTGCCCATCTAAACTTGTTGTCTCAATAACATTTAAACTCCCTATCTTGTGTTTGAATATCAAAGAAAAACTCATGGTATTCCCGCAGCCATTTCTTCATCTAAAGCACGCCACGATAGCTGTGTTCCTTGGAACTCTCTCACAGCGCGCTGTCACTCGACAGCTGCAAAATGTAGGACATTTGCGAGGAAATGTCCGATTTGTCATCAGGGATGCGACATCCGCGAACTTTCAATGTTTCAAAACATCGATGTTAAAAAAAAATCAGTATTAATAATACTTCACACGCGTTGGCCGCCTTTCCGAGTGCGAAATACGAGGAAGGGCGTAATAAATAGCAGAACATCGAAGTCATCTGTCGTGGGAGAGATAGTCCGCCCGATGAAGATAATATAACCAGCGTTCTTTGGTTCGAACACATATTACCAGTTAGTATAAAATTAAAAAAATTAAATTAAAAAAATCTCGACTTTTTTCAATCGATTTTTTTCATGGAAACATCGCTGTACGAAAACATTCCTATTGGTCTTCTGTCGCATCTGCGCGAGCGCACAAAGGATCTAATTTACCTGGCGAAGGGCGGTGGCGGGGCGAGCGGGCGGGCGGGCGAGTGCAGAAGGCGAGTGGCGATCGGCAGATGGGAATATTGTAAATACTGCGTCGTCGCTCGCCCTTATTTACCATCTCCCGCCGCCGCGCAAGCGCATCGAATGCGGCTCCGTGGTGTGCCCCGCCCCCTCCCCTCCCTCCCCCTCCCCCCCCTCCCGCGCGGGTCGGATCGCGTCTATCGCCCCCGATCATCGTTTTCTCCTTCAGCGCGTCCGCCGCGTTAAAAAATGTTTCCCGTTTCGGTCCGGTGGGCCCCCGCCCCGCTCGGCACCGCCGCGCCGCCCGCCGCAATATCCGGCCGCGAGCGGAGCGGAGCCGGGGTACGGAGGAGAGCAGAGGTACGGTGACTGCACCACCACGGCGCCCTCCACGACTGCACGCTCCACGCTCGACGCTCCACGCTCGGCGCTCCACGCTCGGCGCTCCACGCTCGACGCCCCACGCTCGACGCCCCACGCTCGACGCCCCACGCTCGACGCCCCACGCTCGACGCCCCACGCTCGACGCCCCACGCTCGACGCCCCACGCTCGACGCCCCACGCTCGGCGCTCCACGCTGTCTCCGTGCTTTGGGCGAGTAGGGGCGGATCCGGCCGATAATTTGGGAGGGAGCCATCGGAGATTTTTGTTAAGTAACAAACATATTTGTTACAATATTTTATATTATTTATGTACTGTAGATACAATCTATGCATTATTATTGATTAATCTGAAAATTAGAACACAAACAAATATTTAAATCAAGTTTGCGAAATAAAGGACGGTAAACGAAAACTCTTCAGCGTGTGGGGGGCGGGGGAAGACATGAGCCCCATGGCTCCACCCTGGATCCGCCAGTGTGCAAGAGGACAGGAGCATCGAGACGGGTGTCGGATCCTCAATATAAACGAATTCGGTTCCTGAGTCTCTGGTCCTTGCAAGGTTTAATTTTCTGTTCTTTAAAAAAATATTTACTGCCTGTTCGCCGTAATTTTGAATGGTTGATGATTCCGGGCGCGTCTACGGTTAAGGTCATTAGTTCCGTATGTGTAGTTAATGTTTTTGGCTCTGGAGGTGGCTGTGATATTCCTCCGGTGGATGGTGAGATCCGGCGCCGACCTACCGCCGGCTAGAGGGTTTCCCCTTCCAAGTATCTCCCACCGCCGCAACCGGCACAAGCTATACCAAACGGTGCTTCAGCATGTGTGGTAGTGTATTGCATGTATGTACTGTGTCGACGTAATAAGCATCTGAGAGGTTGTATTGTACACTTTGTATTCAAACATAATAATACATAATGCTGACGTCTCGGCTGATAGTATTTGAAGAGGGTCAGGGCAGTCCCCCAGCTGCAAAGCAGTAATTTAGAAGCGTTTCATGTTTAAAGTTTTTTTTTTTTTACAAATATTTAATGATTGCGGCAGCGGAACTGGTTAATGGAGGCGAGTTGATTGATTGTAATTTATTGTGATTTTAGGAAATCTTTAGGGTATGGTATCCAGAGATAATGCGGTTTGGAATGGTTGCATCTAGCTTCTCTTAATATTAGCAACATCGAATGTTGACAACTACAACGTCTCTCACCCTACTCCCCTATCTCTGAAAACGTTGAAACTAAAGTGAGTTGCACATTTCGCTAAATGGCTTGACATCCGTTTCCGGGTGGGAGTGAAAACAGGATGGGGAAGAAAGGATTGATATCCGTCGGCAATTAATGTAAGAAAAGCACGGAAATGACCGGTCTCTCGAAATCCCAATCACCCAGCAGCGGTGTCCGCTCCGGTCTAAGCCCCGCCCCTTCCGAGACTCGAACCCAGAAACGGCGGAATGTTTTCAGGCAGCCCGAAACTAGCAGAAGGAAACCAGTAGAAAAGAAACGAAATAGCCAGATTATACGGAATGTGTTTCATTGCTTCCAAATAGGATCCTTCCTTTACGCTGTTAAATGTATTATCCGCGCAGGTTTTCTTGAGCCCTCGCTACGCTCGTTGCGAGAGGAGGGGGGGAGTTTAGGTCAATTGGACGAAAGAAATTTTGTATAAAATTTGTAGTTCGTTTTCACGGGAGCGAAAATTTCTGAATATCAAGTTTTGTCTACAACGCTGATTGCTATCATTTATTCTTGATTCAACTGATGTTGGCAAAGGAGTGGGGGTAGGTATTCCAAGGCTCAAGAAAACGTGCGCGTATAATAAATTGAGGAAAATAATGTTATGTGGAATGAACAAACTGGTGTGCAAATCAATTTCAGCATGCTAGAGGTGGGCAGAGAAATCAAGATTTAGAAATGGAAATGTTCGAATATGTCGATTTTTAATTCGAATACATTTCTCGTCATTCGAGAGATTCGGCGTTTCCAGTATTCTACTTCTTACCGGCTCCTCTGTACCTCTCTGCACTAGAAATCAGAGGTGCCAGCAGGAACGAGGGACGAGGAACTCGATAAACTTCTCCAGTTTACAAGTGTATATTTAGTCTGAGAAAACGTGTTATCATTAACCATATTGAAGTGTACGAGTATAATGACACGTCAATCGATCTAAATAGACTGCATGAAAATGGCGGTGGTATAGTATTTATGCAAACTTTTCTGATAGCCTTCTTTCTCCTAACCTGGGAACCTTCCTGATCTACCATTGCTAAAAGTTACAAATTCAAAAACTTTTCCCACGTGTTATTGAACGCATGTCGATAAATACAATAGGTTTACATTTCCTGAAATGGCTTATAACTAGCAGAAACATATTCTCCATTACACATTATAAGGTCAATGCAGACAAAATGTCGATAAATAGTCTGAACAATGTGAAATTCTCTTTCATTATCATTCATTTCATGATCTTTCTTTGAATCCTGGAAGTAATTCTTGCGCGGTGCATTACCGGTACATCATATTCAAGTGCTTAATGATCTTTCCTATCGTAACGGGTTCCGTTGATGTAGAGATAGCAGAGTTGATGTCGTTGCCACGATCCCACTGATAGCAATTTTGGCAGCGAGTTACGGAGTGATAATGTTTGAATTCTGGAGGGTCAATGAATTTTTTTTGTCACTAACGAATGGTTGTGTCATCGCACTCTTCAGAGCTCAAACTTCACAATTTGTTCCCTGCCAGAGTTCTATCGAACTCCTTCAATCTCTACAAGATTTAAGGACATATGTATACATTACATGGTTCTATTTGTGACGTGGAAAACGGATACCATCTGATTTTTCACGAGAGTGTTCGTGTTTCTTCTATCGTTCGTTCCACCTCCTGCTTCATTTCCGTTGACCGTTCATCAATCATTCTTTATCATTTCCATCCCAGACGCTTATGAATGTAAGCTCTGGTAAACCTACCCCTTAGTAGAGGAAACAAAACATCGCTCTGACGATAGCTGCACTGTCTTATTTGCACCATAAGCTATGACCAGGACGTGCGCAACTTGAAACAAAAGAGTGACCAATTATATTTCTGGGCATCTCTTCTCAATGACCTGTTTTATTTACATATAACATATTTTAAATGTAAATAAATAAAACGTGCATTTATAATGAAATTATAATTTTCACGATTCAATTACTAAATACATTTATGTTATATCATTTACACGGTTGACAGGTGACTTAGATATCCTCTCCCCAAATACCATACTAAATTTCCAAATTTCTTGATAAAAAGGCAATTGAGGGTTTGTTCATATTAAAAGGTATGCAAAAAATGTAGCGCGTCAGGAAAGTCTGTCCGCGCTGGGCCGAATCAGGGCCTCCTATTAAAAACTGAATTTATGTTGGTAACAAGCAGGTCGCTGGGAAACAAGTGAAGGGGACAACACTAATAGCATCTGTAATGAATGTGGAGAGAGCGGTATTTACGTTTCCTTTGGTTACAAGCTGCAGCTCGCGCTACCAACATAATTGTTGGTGCATGCACTCTCGCCAGCACGGTGCTACTACGAAGAGACCTTTCTGGCACTGTCTATGTATGTATGTATGTACGTATTATGTAATGTATGTACGTATTATGTAATGTATGTATGTATGTATGTATGTACTTGGCGCGACAGCCTGTGAACGGGCTCAGGCCTACCGGCGACGTCCCTGCCTCGCAGCCATGGGTTAAGGTTCGTGTGATTAACATGTAGACATTCCCACTCCGTACTCTGGTCTTCTCATCCTGAGAAGTGAATTTTCTCATCGTCATATAACAACATACACTGACACATTGCGAGAAAAACACACACTATGGTCTTGGCTCGACCGGGAATCGAATCCGGGGCAGCGTAGTGGAAAGCGAGTACGCTGACCAAGAGCTAGCACTCCGGCACTCTGTATGCATATAAATTATATGGTACAATAAAATATTTTATTAAGAAAGGCTACAGAGCCCTTTACAAAATTTTCGGGGATCCAGGGTCCCCTCCACCAAGTGCGCAGACCTGCGGGTTCGCGTATAGAGGCCATGAGGCGAATACTATATTTGTATTCAATGACGATTTTAGTGCATTGTGGTACTAAATGAGCTCGATCGCCCTGCGACCGCAACTGCACGTCGTGGGCCGCGCGAACAAAGAGGTCCCACGCGGTTCCACGCATGCGCCGGAGCTGAGGCTCGTTCCGCGCGCGGGCGGTTGGGGGCGGCGCGGTCGCCCGGTCGAGGGTGCGCGGCCCGCTCCGTAAATTTAATCGCCGTGCTCGCCCGCCCCCCGCCCCCCCCGCCCCGCCCCGCCGCTCCACGCAGAGCGGCTCGAGTTTCGCGCCCGCCCCGGGCCGCCGCGGTCATGCCCGGTTAATAATTTTATTATCGTCAGCGCCGGCTTCTCGTAAATCTGCGCCGTTGACGGGCGGCCGAGCGCGCGGCGGGGCGCGGGGAGGGGGCGGGCGCGGAGTGATGGCGGGGGCGGGGTGGTGGCGGGAGCGGGACAAGGCGAGCACAGGCTACGACCAAGAGCGGGTCGGCCATACAACGGAACACAAATTGAGCATGAAGAGGGATTGGAGAAAGAAAGAGGCTTGAAATAGAACTGTTAAGAACTGAAAGTAAACTGTGCGAAAAAGAAGGTCTGAAATAAATGTGATCGTGGTGGGAAGTTGGGGCAATGAAATATGTAAAGGGAGTTGGATCGCACTGGGGAAGAGGAGGGACAGACGGCGTAGGACTTGTGAGAAAGGTAGTGGCAAGAAAAAAAAACTTAGGTCGCTTTGAAGATGTGGCATCTGACGTGAAGAAAATATTTATGCGGAAAACTGAGGAACATGTGGAAAAATGGGAAGTTCGCAAAAGGTGCTAAATTCTGTGTATTCCTTCGCAAATGTGATGCTGATCGGCTCTGACTGCGCAACGCTACAGCACGGAGAACGGAGAAGCGAAGTGGATCGTATAAAATGACTGTTGTTCAGGAAAGTGGCTAAATAGATGCGAGATGAAAGATCTCCATCTATATACTTTGAATTATGTGAAGCAAGCAAGGCGGTAAAATAAGGGAACCTGTAGGTCACGGACGGTTGCGATTGGTCGCAGTCAGTCGCAGTCGGTCGCTGTCGGTCGCTGTCGGTCGCTGTCAGACTCTCTAGGTCTCTGTAGGTCGCTACCAGTCGGAGAACATTAAAACATGTGACATCTTCTAAACTTACGTCCTACGGGGTACTGAACCCTTCTTCCGGGCGTCAGATAGAGCAACTTAATGAACAAAGCAAATTTTTTCGGAAGTTTTAGATCGAACTCAGAATTTGCATTTGTTGCGTGTGTGGATTGAGCGGACCGTGTTGCACATAACGGCGTTTAAGGTTCGCGCCGCCCCATTGTGCGCAGGAAGCGATGTGTCAGCGTCGCTGGCTGGCGCGGCGGAGGGCGAGTTGGAGCAACGCCCTGAGGCGCCGGAAGGGATTCCCTTTTCACGCGCTGTGGCCCTCCAAGGAACTCGTTCCCGCCCCGCCCGCACCGCCCGGCCCGCCCGCGCCGCCGCAAAACGCGCAGCGCACTTGTTGGTAATTAGTCATACTTTGTATGAATTTAAATACGGATGGCCAGCGCGATACGTTTTGCCGAGAGCCGTGGTAATGCCGAGATGGCCGTGATGTTGTTTGGGATGGAGATTACAGGGCAGGCGAGGCGTGACAGGAGAGCGCCGCTGTCCGTGCAGTACGAACGCTAGTCGCTCCCCTTGCCGCCTGCGCTGCCGCCGCCTCCGCCTCCGCCGCCACCACCGCCGTGTGCGGCCACCAGGACGCGGCGTAACGCACTTTTTCCTGCTTGTCTACCGCTCCTTTTCTCTTGAGAGGGCCACGGAAACGTCGCACAATGATATTCACCTTTGTATTTGTATTTAGCCATTACATATCCTCCATAAAGGGCAATTAGCCTCGGCACCGTTAGATCGTGGAATTCCTGGTCGATCACCCAACCAGGAACTCGCGATGTCTCGAATTCGCCTAACGTTTGCGACTTCAAGTAGTTAACGAACTCGGCTACCGACGTCGTGCCCTTTCAGAAGAACCATCCCAGCACTCGCCTGGATGACCGAGGGAAACCACAAAACCTCGATTAAGATGGTCAGTCAGGGAGTGGACCCGGGCCTCCCGAATGCGAAGTCTGAACTCCGCGCCCTGAGCCACTTCGTTCGGTAGGATCGCCTTTGCTGCTTAACGTCTGAAAGACGGTGTTGCTCCTAGAAGGAGGATACGCTATCCTGAGGGTTAACAGCATTTTATGCGTTCGTTGCTTGTAACCGGATATGTTGTACGTTGCTGTTACAGTCATTACAAGGAGTAGTTTGCAAGATCTTACAATTAGTAACGTGTTCATTCATCAAGAAGCGAGTTCCTCTTGGCTCATAAAAAGTGATTTATGAGAAGTTAGGCTTGTTAGATATAGTTGTTCTAATCTGGTTACCCTTCATCTATCAGTAATAATAATATCGCAAAATGTTTTTTTCTAATAGCTATCGGAAGTTATATTTACAATTATAGGAAAGGGAGTCTTGAATGGAAATAAAATGTCTGCTATGATTGTCAGTGCTGAATGTTTATTTTCATTAATTTGTTTTTGTTAACGAGCGTTTATGACGTCAATAATTTGCTGTAATAAAATTTTCTAATTTCTATGAACCATTTCATTTTAAACTTTGATGTTTGGCAAAATCGATGTTTCGTTATCAATGTCGCATCACTGCGCTGCTACTGTCCATTCCCCAGGTGACACCAGGACCGCCTCAGCCACACTTTCGGTGTAATTTGGACTCAGTGCAGACCTCTGTCGGGCTGAGGCGCAACTCAGCAGCCACGCTAGTTCTTTCTAGCGTCCGGATTAGAGGCGAACGATTATTCGCGGCTCGGGGCCACGTTTGCTAACGACTTTATCGTCATCATTACATTACCATCCATTTACCGTTCCAAGTTTAAATCTCTTACTCTAAAAAAACAAACAATCATTATTAATAATTCTCATAATCTTATTTCATTCTTTCCCTTATTTCTTGTTTCCCATTACATCCTATACTTGGCCGATGCTGTGTTCGCCTGAATCTATTTTTGACTGTGACCCATCGTCTGTTTCTTTCATCGTTGGTGTCTGACTGATCTCGTTTTGACGAATCTCTTCCTTCGCTCCTCGACCACTCGGCCTCCACCGCGGATCGCTCTTCCTATCAGTTGGCTTCCGCCGCCTCGTTGAGTCTTCTGCGGCGGGGGCCGCGTCTTCCTCTCACAGCCTCGTCCGTCGTGCGCGCGCCGTAGTCTCCCTGTGCCCGGGCCGCAGCTCCGCCGGTGCGGACGCGCGGCGCGGAGTCGGCGCGACGCCGCGGGGGGCGCGTGATTGATTCCCGGCGGCGCGAGCGATCGGGCGGACGGGTGGGCGCGTAGACGCGGCGCTGGGCCGCCCGCGGCGCCCCGCCCATTCCCCGCCCCACGATGTCCCCGCCCCACCGTGTCCCCGTTCCACCAAGCCCCTGCTCCACCACGCCCCCGCCCCACCCTGTCCCCGTTCCACAAAGCCCCTGTTCTACCCCGCCCCGGCCGCACCCTGTCCCCGCTCCACCCTGTCCCCCTCTCCACCCCTCCCCCGCTCCACCCCTCACCAACCTCACTCTGTACCCGCTCCGCCATATCCCTGCCCCACGCTTTCCCCCTCCACCACACACCCGCCCCAACCTGTCCCCGCTCCGCCATGTCCCTGCCCCACGCTTTCCCCCTCCACCACACACCCGCCCCAACCTGTCCCCGCTCCGCCATGTCCCTGCCCCACGCTTTCCCCCTCCACCACACACCCGCTCCAACCTGTTCCCGGTCCACCATGTTCCCGCCTCAACCTGTCCCCGCTCCACCATGTCCCCGCCTCAACCTGTCCCCGCTCCACCATGTCCCCGCCCCAACCTGTTCCTGCTCCACCATGTCTCCGCCTCAACCTGTCCCCGCTCCACCATGTCCCCGCCCCAACCTGTTCCCGCTCCACCATGTCCCCGCCCCAACCTGTTCCCGCTCCATCATGTCCCCGCCCAAACCTGTTCTCGCTCCACCATGTCCCCGCTCCAACCTGTTTCCGCTCTACCATACGCCCCACCATTTCCACACCGCACCCTGTCCTCGCCCAAACCTGTCCCCGCCCCACTCTGTCCCTGTCCCCGCCCCACTGTGTTCCTGCCCCGCCCACGCCTTCCACCCTTCCCACCCCGCCCACACCTCATACCCCTCCCTTCCCAACCCGCATAACCCGCCCAACCCGCCCAATCTGCCCACCTCGCCCTTCCCTCCCATCCCGCCGTAGAAGCGATGAGCGCCGGGGCTCTCACCTGTTGACGCTGCCCGATACCTCACACGAGGGGCGGGGAGGGAGGTGAGACTCCGCTGCACTCTCTACAGCTGTCACCACTCACTGTCAATTCTTGTCGGCTTCAACACACTAAAACTCGAACTTATCCGTCTCTAACATCTGATATTCGTTCATGAATAGTTCCAGTGTTCATTCACACATTGCTTTAAATGAGTGATTTTTTTTGTGCCTCCGGGCGCGTCAACTGCTATGATTATTAGTCACATCAGATTTGTAGATGTGATATCCCGGGAGATGGCAGTATACCTTCCCCAGTGGAACGTGAACTCCCAATAATATATTAGAAGTATATACCGGGGATATTCCCGTCGGATATCTCCACCAGGGGGAAACCGAACTAGCCGGGACAACCTTTAACCTCCGTTTTGTGTTGTAGCGAACTACCTGGAAGCGTGTGTGTAAGGGTAGAGGAGGGGATGAGGATGAGAGAGGCAAGATCGTTGGCCCCTTTCTTAAGGTAGTGCTTTGGTATTGACCGGACCTCTGATCAGAGAGGCTAGTGTCGAAAATTTGCCATTGGCGGGGTCAAACCGTAGAATCTCTTAGTCTAACGCATCCTGCAGTGGCTTCAGATGTAGTTCTAAATCATCTCTCCATTTCTTTAATTTATCTTGAATGTCTGTGTATTTGCATATGTAAATTGCGTTTGTTTTATTATTTCACTGTGGCGTGTGGACTCGTGAACGTCCTAATTGTCGTAATAGACAATTAATTTTACTTGGCGAGAACATTTCAGAAGAGGGAGATACTTTTCGCGCATTACTGAAGATTGTTATGGAAGATGGATTAACTTGTGTCGGCGATTAATGGTGCCTTGAAGAAATCGATTGAGAGTTTTGACAGGGAGAACATTTTGTAGAAGAAAAGAAGTAGAACAATCTTCTGACAATAAATGAGTGACAGCAGGTGCGAAGAATATAACGTGAATAAATGTACGTGTGAACGCTGTTCGCCATGCGAGCGCGTGGCGGAGGGAACGCCTATGCACGCGGTAGCACGCGTTCTCGGTCGAGAGCTGCGCCTCCTGCGTCGGTTGCTTGTCCGCGAGAGCACGCGCTCGCCCATACCACCGCTCGTCTTTGCGCCCGTTGCTCGCCCTCTTCTTGCGTGCTCGTCTACGTTCTCTCGTGCCTGCACGGTCAACCGCCTGCTTGCCCGACCGCCTGGCTGTGTTCACTCGCTCTCCCGTCTACTCGCCTGTCCGCCTGTTTGCTCGCTCTCTCGCTCGTTCGCTCGTTCGCTCGCTCGTTCGCTCGTTCGCTCGCTCGTTCGTTCGCTCGCTCGTTCGCTCGCTCGTTCGCTCGCTCGTTCGCTCGCTCGTTCGCTCGCTCGCTCGTTCGTTCGCTCGTTCGCTCTTTCGCTCGTTTGCTCGTTCGCTCACTCGCTCGCGCGCCCGCCCGCGCGCCTACTGTCACGCTCGCCCGAATGCTCGCATGCTCATCCCCCCGCCTGTTCACTCGCCGCCTGTTCGCTCGCCCGCCTGTTCGCTCGCTCGCCCTTTCGCTCGCCCGCCTGTTCGCTCGCCCGCCTGTTGACCCGGCCGCCTGCTCATCTGCCCGCCTACACGCTCGCCCGCCCGCCTACACGCTCGCCCGCCCGCCTGCTCGCTCGCCCGCCAGCCTGCTCGCCTGCTCATCCGTCCGCCTGCTCGCTGGCCCGCCTGGCGCTCGCCCGCTTGACCGCCGCGCGGCCGGGCTCCAAACCCGTTCCTCGGCTGTCATCGCTCACACGCCTCTCGCGGTGCCGGATTTATGGACTGTTTGTTTTTAAAAGTTATTTATTGATGCGCGGCACGGCCAGCGCTTGTTCCTTTTGGAGGCGGCCGTGCTAGGCCACCCTGGGCCCTCCGCAGGTGATATAATGCGGCGCGGCGCCCCGCGGCCGCGCGCCCAGCTAAATCACGTCGCGAGCCTCCTCGCCTCCCGTCCCGCCCCCGCCCCGCTATCGCCCCCTCTCTCGCCTTCGCGCTCGCCTTCGCCCACGCCCTCGCGCTCGCCCTTGCCCTCCCTCTTGTCCTCGTCCTCGGACTTGCCCTTGCGTTCACTCTCACTCTTGCCCTCGCCCCGTCCCTTCCCCCGCCCTCACCCTTGCCCACGTCCTCTCTGTTGCCCTTGTCTCCGCCCGTGCTCTCACACTCTCCGTTTCTCCCCCACCCTTGCCCTAGCAATTTGGCTGATTTCACCCCTTCCCTTACCATGGCCTTCGCATCTGCCTTCTCCCTCGCCTTCATCTTGCCCACTGCCTTTGGTCTTTGTTTTCGCCCTTCGCTTCCACCTTCTTTGTACCTCTACTCTTACCCCCTCTGTCGCCTTACCTTCGCCCTCACCCTCCCCTCACCCTCGTCCACAATAAGTGCGCAAAGAGTTGCCGATGGCTCCTGGCTCCCCCCTCCTCTTTCTGCAGCTCTCGCTCGTCTCCGTGACACAATCTAGACCATTCCCAATTTCTTTCTGAAGCTATTACATCTTCGCTTTGTTTATTTACCTGATAGTTCATACATGTTTACGAATTCTCTTTTGACGTACCTCTTTCACGGCTGTAATGTTTACCTCTGTCACATTTGTTTATTTGCTGCTTGTTCTTATAATGTGTCTCTTATATGTCTATAGTTTTTGAAGTGCAAATAATGGTGTGTGGTATTTCGGACGAAATTGAAATAATTTACCTTTATGGAATAGCTAGTATTACAAATGATCAGAAGGACAAATGCCATTCATGACTTGCTTATGTTATGATTTGTACCTCTTGGTACGTTTAAATAACTGTTTCGCATATTTCCGCGCGAATCGTGCAATGTCAGTTTCCACTATTTACAATAGAACGGCTTATATAATATACAAGCTAATATATAATATAGATAATATAATGTTATATTATGTTATGAAGATATTTCGGCCTGAATTACTTCTACCTAAAGGTAAGTAGGTTTTATCATTAAATACAAAAATTGATGTGAGAAATCAGGTCGTTTTAAATTTTCAGAGCCTGAACATGAATATTTTTATGTTTAAGTGATTACATTTGTGTACTATCCGTGTGATTACGCGTGTGTCAATAAACTGATTTAGCAAAATCGTCAAAACATCCAAATATGTTTTAGGAGCTGCTTCTCCGCTGATGGTAGCGTACCGGATCATTTATACCAGCGATTACCAATCCTTTTCTTTCATCGACCCCTTTTAAGAGAATTGCTTCAATCATCGACCTCTTTACGTTTTTTCTATAATATACAGCATACGTAATAATAACATAAAGAATTGCATATAAAAAAGCCTTAAATATAATTTCGTATGCCAATCATGATTTTGCTTATCAGCCCCAGTTCATATTCGGCTGTTGCTCCCCAATCTACCCCTTTATAATCACTGACCCCTTGAAAATTTCATCATGCCCCAGAGGGTGGGTCGATACCGACCCCGTTGGGAACCCCTGATTTATACCTTGGTATTACGATGTAGGGTTAATGCGCTGCGCCGGAGTGTTCTCCTGCAGCCCTCGCCCGTGTGTTGGCCTGCGCACGCCGCCGCCGCCGCCGGGCGACAGTCAACAGGTGGGGCTTCTCAGCCCCGCCCACCAGTTCCGCAGTTCGCACGCGCCAGGGCTCGTGTCGCGTTGTGCCGCGTTGTGTTGCGTTGTGTCGCGTTGTGTCGCGTTGTGTCGCGTTGTGTCGCGTTGTGTCGCGTTGTGTCGCGTTGCCTTGCGTTGCCTTGCCTTGCGTTGCGTTGCGTTGCGTTGCGTTGCAGTTGCCTCTCTTCAGGGGACCTCGCGCCTTCTTGCGGTTAGAAAACGTCACAACGCATGTGGGCGGAGTGATCTTCCGTGTTCGGGACTCTCCGCATACCGGGCAATCTCGGGGATGTTAACCGTGAGTTACTCTAAGAAGGGACAACTTTGACAGATCTGGAAGCAAATTAACGTCATGTAGTGCGATGGCATTGTAAGATATAATGATGAATGCATTTACAAAGGACCTAACTGTAAACGAACACACTGATAAAACGAGTGCATGGACGTAACTTGCAGTTATATTGCCAGCAGTAAGCAAGCATTAGCTGTCAAAGCGGTACCTTCTTACAGTAATCTATCTATACTTACTGTTAGAACGCAATGTCTCCGTTGCTGCAAACATGTCATGAACTTCGGCTGAATATTGTACTGCCTACATGGGCTCATATAACAGACACATGTGCCGTTGTCGCGAGTCCATCAATCTTTGAAGATTTCAACTAAAACACGTTTCATTTATCTTTTTTTATAAATAGTTAATGTTCGCAAATACAATACGAGCATTACTTTTGATTTCCAAACAAATCAAATTTTTGACGGTCACGCAATTGCTACTATCGGCAAGCAGAACTAACATTTCCGTTCACAAATTTACTCCGCCGGTATCGGCCGCGCTGTTTGTTGAGCACACAGAACTCAAGGTACACAGCTGGTAACAAAACACGCGCGACGAGCGCCTCCAAAGCAAAGAGGGCGTAACTCATCCGTATCCACGCTTCCTTCATCGACCTATCTCGTCTGTGGGTTTCTCCTCCTCCAACCTCCGCCGCCGCCACCGCCGCTTCGAATCGATTCTCCGCGTTCGGGCGCTCCGATAGCGCCTGCCCGTTGCCGCCGCCGCCGCTGGCGCAGATGGATCGCGTAATTGCCGCTTCCCGAAATATCAGCGATCGTATCGGGCGCGGAGCGGCGCGGCGCGGCGTGGCGTGGCGGCTGAGCCCGCGGTTGGCGGCGGCGGCGGCGGCGAAGGCGGTGAAGGCAAACCCGCGTTGCAGGCGGCGGCGGCGGCGGCGACGGTGGACAGATGGCTGTCGAAAGGGCGAGCGGCGAGGGGGCGGACCAGGAGACGCTCGAGCGAAAGGTGCTCCAGACAAGGTCTGCTGGCGACGGCGCGCTCTTCCCCTTGGGAGTTGTGCATGGAGGCCGGAATGTTATTTTGCATAACCACGGTCATTTCCAGATGGTTGATTTCGAATTTGTCGTCCGTCTTCTGTCTTCACTTCTAAGCTCATAATTGCTGTCACCTTTGCCTGCTTCTTAGACTCTTTCCTTCTCGACCCCAATAGAAACACTATTTCTGGTTTACAGCTCCTGAAAGAATTTTATCATTTGATCACTAAAACGGCACGCCCAGGTTTAAGTACGTCTTCAAATAAATCCACATTTGCTTGCAACATCCACGTTCAACACATTAAATCTTGAGATCTGTGCCATCGGAGGAATTCATTTGATAGTTTAGAACTGAACAACCTTCCAGATTTCACAGAACTCGCTGTACAGGCTGTAACATCGCAAGCGGTGGCACTAGCTGTAAAGGTCGCAACCCTCCGTCCCCGCCGCCGCCTCCGCCCCCGCGCCGGCCCGCTGACGTCAGCGTCCGTGAGAGCGCGCGCGCGAGGGCGCCGCCGACCGCGCTCCGCCTTCTCGAATATCAATCTCGGCAGCAGCGCTGGGCGCGCGGCCACGTGGGCTGTGCGGAATGCACGCGTCTTGACCCGCGTGCACCGTTCGGGCTTGCAGTTGGGATGATTAATGGACACTTTCGTGTTTCCGCCCGCGACAGAGGGCGCTTCCGCCCGCGCCCGATTTTTCCTGCCTCTCTGGATGGTGATATCCAGTGCTGACCTCCTCGTCGGCTTGCGGGATTTTTCCTAACCAGGTATCTCCTATCAGCGAGGGGGAAATGTCCCCCCAGGCGGCACAAGCTGCAGGCTCCTACTGGTCTCTCGACATGGGGGCAGGGTGGTGGGTGGTATTTCTAAGTGTGTGTGAGTATGAAGAAAAAGGAAATGAAAGAAAGGGGAAGGAAGAAAGGCGCGGACACTATGACTTGTTTGTTAGGGTACTACTCTACTTTCGCATCGTAAAGATCAGTGAAACTACGGAAAACTAGTGATAAGAGCAAATTACTCTCGGACAGCGGCTGAATTTGACCTAGCTATGTCGAAAATCCTGGCACCATCACGACCATAACCATAAGTCCCCCGGTCAGAGGCACTGCGTGCTGTTAGGATGAAATGTAGTGTGTTTCAGGAGGCGTCCGCGTGAAGTTTTGTTAGATTTTAAAACTTTTTTCATCATTTGTGCAGGCACTTTGTCGTTTATTTCATGCTAAAAGTACTGTTTTTAGTCTGATTCTGCCAAGGGCATTGTGTCACTATGTGAGTCTCCGGTATGTTAGAATGATACAAAAACTGCTACAATTAATGTATTTATCCACTTTGATTATTTATAGTTAAACTTATCGAGGCAGATCGTATTCAATTTTATTACAGGAAACATTTTGGAGCACGTGATGAAAACATTCATAACCTGATATTATCAACTACTATCAATTATTAGCTCTATTATTAATTCCAATGTATCAAATTTCACAAAATGAAAACAAAAATGAAATATAGTTAAACAAAAACAACAGATCATTGAATTTTGTGGAATAAAACGTACAGTATTCTTACTATGTATGAAATACTTTATTGCAACACTCCCCCTCCGATTATCAAACTCGGCCTAACGGACTGGTTTTAAAAGTTCCTGAATCTCGTATTATAATTTGATGTTTACAACACTTACTTTATTTATAATTATTATTTAAATTTGAAAAGTGAATAATGCGAAAGTGCATTTTGTATATTGCTAACTGAAGTTATCTTGGAGGATTGATGAAAGTACTAGCTTTTATTCTTTTTGGTACAGATTCTTCTCCATATCCATTTCGAGAAAATGAACGTACACATTTTTCTTCAATGTAAAATAATGAAGACAGCCAGGAGATTGGAATCTCCATGCGATGTTGAGGAAATACAATTTTTATCTCATCATCGTCAGGAGTGGCAATAAGTTCTACAACATATAATTAGAAAAAAAGAAAAAAAACATAATTAGTAATTTCCTTCTGCAAGTCTTGCTCCTTCGCTCATTTTTCATTGCCTGAACTACAAGGTTGTTGCGACGACAGAGAGGCGCTCTATCACATCATGATCATAATAAATACGCGCACGTGTTTCCACAAATCTTCGTTTTGCCCACCCTCTCTCCTCGTGTAACCCCAACGGATAAGCCAGAGATTTCGATGCACGTCGACAAAGCGAACCCCACTCTATTCAAGTCGCAAACTAAAACCCGGCCCTTGCCGTATTTGTACACGGTGGTCACGAGTCTTTGAACGACTACATGATTGATTGATTGATTGATTGGCTGTTAGTGATTTCTACAAGTGTCATTAGTCTCGTAAGCGTAGAGCACATTTTTACTCGGGAGGTGGCGGTGGTCTTTTCCCGCAAGCCTCGTCAGCTCCTAGTCAGCATGCAGGTTTTCCCCTAACCAGGTATCTCCCATCCGCGAGGCACCGTCACAGACAGGACAAGCTCTAATCTCCGGACCAGTCTCCCGGTATGTGTGGTAGTGTAGTGCATGTTAGTGAAAGAGTGTGTAAGGGATGAGGATAGGACCAGGAAGAGGCAGGAAAGATCGCGAGCGGTCCGTGGCACTTTTGTCAGGGAACTGCCCTGGCATTCGCCTGGTGCCTGTCGGATAAATCATGGAAAACTACCGATCAGAGCAGCCTGCTATTATAATTCTCCTCCAGACAGCGACTGAAATCGAACTAGCTGACAAGTAAGTGTTCAAACTCTTGCCACCGTCGGGACTCGAACCTAGGACCTCCGTTTGAGCGACTACATTTCAGTTTTCATTCACTTTAAGATTCTTCGTCACGGCCAGTTAAAAGTATGTAGGTGAGGGTACCATACGGGCCGTTGCTTTTCATAAAAAAGGTGTGCAACTGCATTAACTCGAGACCACAATTTTGGGTGAGCGTGAAACTCTTTAAGGAGGGTCAGAAAATTGGGATAAACATAATGCACGGAAGCATGTTTCAGCCTACTGCTTCTGGCTCGCTTTTCTTAATTAACTTCTTTTAGTACACTTTCACACTGCTTTGCCGAGTAAACATTTCCAGAAAGGAGCCTGGCGCTGGTGTCGAGCGGTGGGGGGGGGGTGGCGGGGCGGCGCGGCGCGACGGACGCAGCCAGGCGAAGCGTCGAGCGGGGCGAGCGAAGCGGGAGGGGGGTGGGGTGGAGGGCGAGCCCCGTCATAAAGCATGGCGCGTTCGGTGTTTGTTTCCAGCCTTTCCGCGGCCTTTCAATCGGCGGGCCCAGCGCCCAGCGCCCCAGCGCCCGCGCCGCCGCCAGATGCAGCGATAGCCCGCTCCGAAGCGAATTACACGATATATAGACAACCGGCCCCGCAGTCCCGTGCCGACCCCGCTGAGCGCCCTCCCCGCCCCGCCCCGCCCGTCCGGCCCCGCCCCGCCGTGCCCCTCACGTCCCCGCCATGCCCTGCCTCGCCCCACCCCGCCCCGCCCCGCCGTCCCGTGCCGACACCGTCAGGCGCCCGCCCCGCCCCGTCCCACCCTTTCTCCCACACTCCGCACCACGGCACCCTCTCGCACGTTCTGTCGCTTGCTCAGACCACCTCCACCCTCCAACTCACCTTTTTTCTCGTAAAGAGCACAGGAAAGCTGTGCTTTCTGTGATCTGAACTGCCGCTCTTTCACGATTCTCCGCCCCCCTGTGCAGTATTTGGTCATCGTTGACAAATCACGTGCTTCTCCCAATCCTTAAGAATCGTTTATTTCGTTGTACGGGGTGACTGACACAGGCCATTAACTGATATGTAAGACGATCTAGACGTTCAGGTTGGAAGCTCCTAAACTCATTACCTCATCGTAGGCCGCCTAGCGGCAATAACCACCAGTTGAGTAGGAATACACACGCACAAAAACGGGAAGAAAGATCCGTTCATTTCTTTTCGTCCTTGTGCTTTGGTCATTCGTACCGCACTTTTCATTCCTGTTTTTTTATTGCTTCACTGTTTACGTACCACATTCACATAATTTTCTATCTGTAGTTATTCACCCATTATAATCTTCAACATCATTATCATTTGGTTGGGTTCTGTTGGGTTACGTGCCTACACATTTACTATTGGTATTATCCCGTTTCCATCACCTGCTCTACAGTTCCGTCCCTGCTTTGCTCTCTGCAATCTACTTCGTCCTTCGCCCCCTCGACTCCACAGCGGCGCATCTGTTTCGGGGCGGCAGTGGCGTGGCGTGGAGTGGAGTGGAGTTGAGTTGAGTGGAGAGGAGCGGGCACCAGTGCAGGACCTGGACCGACCGAGCGCCGCTCCCACGCGCGCCCAGTGCCGTCCCGTCCCGCCGGCCGCCTGCCCGCCGCCCCCGCACCGGAAGTGAGCCTTTCCCGCGGCGCGGCCGCCGCCGCCGAGCGCCCTTCCGATTAGTCTCGGCGCATAATGGCATTCGTGGGCCGGCAGAGTCGCGCGATCGGGTTACCCGATGCGCCAGCCAGCCAGCCAGCCAGCCAGCCAGCCAGCCAGCCAGCCAGTCAGCGAGGGCCCATGCCACGCCGCAGCGCGCCGAGTCGAGCGGAGCCGCGCGGGGAAATACGACTGGTTCGGTCCCGGGGATCGCCGCTGATCTAAATAGCCGCGCGCGCTTTTCCTTCGTTTGTTTTTTCCTCGTATTTTGTGGTGTGCGCGCGCCCCGCCCCTCCCCCCGCCCTATCCGTGGACGAGGCGCGGGCGCCCGGCCGACCCTGGGGAACACCTCGAGTGGCTGGGCAGGGCGGGCACCCGCCATTCACGAAGCATTCGTCTTGCTACATGCAGAATGGTGTTTGCACAATTCCGAATCCTTAAAGCCTCTGAAATATCTGCAATCTGGAATGCCCGCCCTTCTTTGGAGACGATAAAATTAACAATAACAAATTTAGAGAGCGTTGTGACGGGGGAGGATTTTCTAACTTCATAGCTAAGCCGAATTCAGCCGCTGTCCGGAGAACTCTAGCGACCGGCTGCTCTGATCGGAAGTTTTCCGTGGTTTCTCTGATCAATACCAGGCGAATGCTGGAGCAGTACTCTAACAGACGATCCACGGACCGTGCGCGATCTCTCCTTCCCATTCCTTACCCTATCCTTCCCCTTTTCCTTACACACTTATATTTCCACGCACCACACCAATACTCATGTCGGGAGACCTTAAGTTTAGAGCTTCTCCCAGCTGGGGCGGGGACACCTGATTAGGAAAAACTCATCTACCCAACGGTATGTCGCCACCGTATCTCACCATCCAGCAGGGACATCCGCGATAAACCTCCGCACCCGCGATAAACCCGCCATCTCCCGCGATAAACCATGCACTACACTTACGGAACAAAACAACCTTAGCTGTTGGCAAGCCCAGAATCATGAATCATCAAACATTAGAGAGCGTTGTAGGCTGACTCTTAAAACGGTATTGTAAAGAACCTTCGAATTCTGAGGCAGTGCTCACAACAACACATAACATTTATGCTCGAATTTAAAAAGACTTCAGTAAATGTAAATTAAATATAATTTATGTACCTGGAAATGACAAAAAGTAAAACACCTGTTAGCTTACAGTAGAAGTGAAAGAGCTAAGATATTTTCAAACAATTGTTTTCCAAAGATTCGCAGTATTCGTTGAGACTTGAGTGACAAAATGACAGAGAATTGAGTGATCATCAGCGAGAGATAGATGCGATCGCAAATCTATAGGAGAAATTACCACTTAATTTTACTGTACATACGAGGCAGAAAAATGTTTTAAATATAAATATAAAAAAAATCTTTAATAGACAATTACATTTCCGCAGAGGGCGACACATTTTCTAGGTTCTGCTCGGTCATTTTTTCTAGTTATTTTTTGCAATGAGTAGTATTAATGAGGGAAACACTTTATTATTCTTGATTCAATTCTCTGTTTAAGATCCAGCATTTGTCTTCAAATGGTATTACCTGCTATGAATATGTTGAAGTAACACGTTAGGCTGATACGAAATCAGTTTTTAAAAAAATCATAATATTCTAATTGGTGTTAACCGTAATTGAGTTGTTGATGTTGTGGAACGCTTGAAGTACAATCCGCTATATGCGCAACCATGAATACCCCAAGCTGTGTCTGCAACGCTCTTAGAATCTTCGTCGGAGGAACGCTGAAGATCATCAGGGTCAGTGCCGACGATTGGGAAAGACAAGTGACTGACGCTCGTTTAAAATCGATCCCAAAATCGCGCTTAACGATTCTCGTGATAGGCGGCGGGCAGCGTTCGTGCGTCGATAAGTTCCTCTGTTCATAGTCCGTTTGACGATAAACAGCCGGATGTCGTATCAGCACTCGTTGCGTCCTCTTCGATAGTGTTCTCGTCAAGCAAGGGAACGGCGAAGAGCTTTATGCGGTTTCACATTTGGTCTTCATGTATCAACATTTTAAATTGTGTGATACAATATTTTCACTAAATAATTAGTTTACTAACAGCTATTTTTAAATTTAGATTTTGTGATTTTTTTGTAATTAGTTTAGTATTTTATTATTACTGACTTCGTGTGGCGCCACCGACTATAAACAGTGTTAAAGGATTGTCAAATTTATTAATTTGAGAATTTTAAGTTAATTAGGACGATACGAAAAACATGGCCAGTAGAACCTTCCAGTAGAACCAGCATTCAATGACACTGCTTCCCCAAACGATGGACCAGAAGGTGTCTAACCATGAGTGATGAACTAACGGACGGACACCAACACACACACAAACAGATCATCCAATTATTATTACTACATTGTCTAAGTATTTGCAACTTCTCTGATGGGTTGTAATTCTTGTAATTGTTCTCAAATTCACAACCACGACGGAAAATTGGCAATCCAAATTGACAATTTAGTTGTGGCTATATATATATATATATATATATATATATATATATATATATATATATATATATATATATATATATAAAATTATATATATCTTTTATTATTTTTTATTTCAAATAGTTCACAACGGCATAAACACTTTCTCTGGCAATAACAGTAGTCACCTAACGCCTTAAATTTGCTGGACGTATTGGTGTATGAATTATTGATTCAGATTACTTAATAAACTTTTGAAGTCTTTCAGATTGCCCTCAAGGCATCCATAAAGTATTCACCACAACCACGTTTTCGAAAGTTTGTCATTAACTAATCCGTTTGAGCCGATTCTAAAACACGTTTTTAAACTGTTTTTTGTAGTTTCTTATGTTTTATTACACCCAGGGGACAGGATACTTTTCAAATTGGGGACTAGTTGTTGCAGAGGTTGATGGAACTCATTTATCACTATACTTTTCCAAAATATAGTTTTCCTAATATTTGATGTAGTCGAACAGACCAATTATCACCTACCTTAGTTATAAATATGCTGGAATTGATCGAATTTGTACGACAATCTGCTATCAAAAGAAATTAAAAAGATACAATGAAAATTATGAAAAAAGGTCTTGTTGATAGTTTTCAATTACCCAATGCGATATCATAAATCACGCTGGTGGTTGCGCATTTCTTAACTCAACTGGTTGAAAGCACATCTTCCATGAGGGTTAATTTGTTATCCAGAAAGGACACTGGAAAGAGAAAACATTTTTCTTCATTCTCTCTGTTGAAAGGAAAACATTCCAATGCATTTACTATTTGCCAGATATTATCACGGAGCATATTCTGCAACACACACTTTGAGCACAAATAATGTTGTATAAACTGTAAAAAAATGTAAAAAAGTAAAAACTGTGTGTGTATATATATAGTGCCGATCAGATGGCCGAGATCGCTAAGGCAGTAGTGCCGGAGTGGTCTCGGACCAGAAGATCGCGGGTTCGAGTCCCGCCTCGGGCATGGGTGTATTTGTGTGTGTTTGTATGAGTGTGTCGTCCTTTCACCCCTCATTATCATCATCATTTCATTTTTCATACCCCCAGGACTAACAACCCTGGGGGATAAAAATCGGATCCAGCTTAATGCTGGTCCCCCCAAAGAAGTGTTCGCAAGCACCTGCCACCGTGATATTAAATGAAAAACTGAGCCACGGTAATTGCAGGTTGCTTGCCCTGCGTGGTCCTAGTTGGCCGAAACGAAAATAATAATAATAATAATAATAATAATAATAATAATAATAATAATAATAATAATAATAATAATAATAATAATAATAATATATATAGTATACATAATTCGAACGAACAAATAAAATGCCTTTGACGTAGTAAATGGATGAATATTACTATCTATCTATTTTTAGTTGATTTGTATTGTCCAATATTACAATTATTGCTTCCAATGAGCGAATGCAAAGTAATAACCTTTTGGAATATTCTTTCCTGTGTTCATGTTTCTTGCATCTTTTGTTTCTTCTTCTTCTTCCTTCCCTCCCTCTCTCTCTCACCCACTATCTCTCCCCCTCCTTTCCTCCCCCTCTCTCTAACCGTCGCTTACTTTCCTGCTCATTCACGTGCACATACATAGGTGGTTTCGTAAGTATCTGACCTAATCAAGATAACGGTCATCAATACGAAACCTTCTGAGCAGTTTATAGTCTTATTTTTAATTGTGGTAATGATATATGTTTGCAGTCAACATCTCATGCAATTTTGTGGAGAGAGGTACTTGAGTTGAAAATACTCAACTACCTCTCATCACATTAGAATGCGATGCGTAAAACCTCATGGGTTTTTTTCTTCTTCACGACAACACACCTGTGCTTATTTCTCATATTGCGAAGAATGTTATGGAGGACTATGGCTTTAAGGAGTTCGATCATTTACCCTAATGTCCAGGTTAGGCCCCCTGCGACGTCTTTTACTTTTCAAAACCGAAGAAAAACCTTCGGGGAAGAAACGTTTCAGACGTATGTGAGGTGAAAGAAGAGTTTTCGACTGTTTCGCGAACGAAGATTCGGAGTATTTCTTCAGAGGCCTACAAAAGTTAGTGCACAGATATGAAAAGGGGGTTGTAGTAAAGGATGATTAAGTCGAAAAGTTTCGCATTTTTTCTCTTTGTTAAAAAATAGAAGTTAGTGGGGCCGGAAACTTACGGAACCTACCTCGTACGCATAGTCCCGCACCTCTCAATTGCCCGAAGCCAGCATCCGCGTGGTGGAGGACGGGTGGGCATTGTTCTCCGCCTCCGCCCCCGCCCCACGTCGCCACGCGGGTGGTCCGCCAGCGAAGGCGGCGGCGGCGGCGGCGGCGGCGGCGACCGGCCTTGGAGACGCTTCGTCTCTGTAGGGGAACCCCCTTCAGCCGCTCGCGACCAGCCACCCACACGGGTAACGACGAGCGCGCTGGTGACTAAGGCGTCGCGGATTCGTTTGCGGCAAGGGGCCGCAAAACTGCTTCACGTGTTGAATATCAGGGAGATTTTACCGGAATCAATTTTGTGGGCCGACTGCACTGATTAACAATTTCCGTGGTTTCCCTGATCCCTTCAAGGCTCATGACTAGAGCCGGAAGTTCATGCATTTATTTTATCTAAAATAGGTAGCCAAAAAGGCATTAATTTTTACTAAAATAGGCATCAAAATGGCATTTATTGTAGCTAAAGTAGGGATGCAAAAAGACATATAAACAATGACAAATCGTATTTAAAAGGAATTATTGTAAGAAATTAATAATTGAAATTATCCACATTTTTATTATGACTCTGATTAACGTGTAGGGAAAATATATTTTCATTGTAATCTTCATTCCACAAACCATGGCTACGAATTTGTTTTACTCGAAATTACTCTGTCGCTTTGAAATTATATTGTGGACTCTTTTCAATCTTTAAATGTCTTAGGTGCAAAATGGAATTATATTTTTCGTTCTTCGCACTTGTGAAATTGCCGGCACTGGGAAGGGTATATCATTTTGAATTTTTTTCATTATAAATAATTTCAGGTTTTACAAACGTCAGTTCACACTCTGTATTTGTATTGTTGGCTTAAAATAAACGTAACCCTAAAGTGCTGACTCTTGAGTCTGCACCAATTTATTTTTCTCTTACTTTTTAATATTTTTCACTTTAGGGATCACGACTTTTCAGTATTTCCTTCAAACAGTTGTTTTAAATCATTCTTTCGTTTCGCTTTTAACTGGGATAGACGTTTCGGAGTAATCAGGAATTGACTCTCAGCCTGACGCAAGCGCTGTTTGCTAGTTTCAATATACGAATAGGAAATTAAAAATTAAAAACAAATGGGTAAAAGTGGAAACATATTGCCCAGCTTTTTGTGTTGTTTTTTAATTTGTACTATTTGAGTACAAATATTTTGTTCAGAAATTCACGAATGTGATCCAAAATTTGAATCATTCTTAAAGAATGTCGGTGAAAATATTTTTAGGTTGATATTAATTTTCATTAAATTACCTTTATCATTCCCACGCGTTTTCTTTTCCTTTCCATACAGTTCATAATGTACTTTGTCTATATTAACTTTTAGCTAAGTGCAGACTCACAGTTTGCCTTGACTACGGATATTTCAAAATATGCCGCGACTACTGTAGGGTTAATGCTAAAAACTTAACTCCAAAAATCACATTTTTTGCGGATGTTCTCTTCTAACTATCAAGCAGTCCTTTTGAGGCGATCTCCATATCTGCGTGCGTGGCTCCGGGGGGGGGGGGGGTGCGCGCGGGTGACACCTGGAGCCTCCATTGGGCACCGCGGGGCCAATCAGCTAAGTGGGGCGCTTCCACCTGATAGCGTGGCCCCTGCTTTCCCCATTCGTCTCCGATGGCGATAAGGCCGTGCGGGCGCCCGTAAGCCATCTTATCACCCGGCGCGGCGCGCCGCGCCACACGCTCCGCCCGCATCGCCCGCCATTTTGTTGCTTTTTGCGGGCGATACCTTTCCCCTGCGACGAGAGGTCACGGGCGGTCGCCCTTTCACTGCCGGCGGCCGCTGTGAAAATGTTGCGCCTCTTTGATTTGTTTTAGTTCTACTTGCGTCGCAGTAGACACGTCCCGCATCGGAGGCGAATCCGGAAATCGTTTCAGGAGGGGGCAATTTTAATGTAGCCCCTCCCATAAATTGAATAAAATCACAAAAATGTTGGAGGCATGCCGTTCGTACAGGATTCCCCTCTGTCTTGCATTGCAGTGTCTCCCTGCAAAACTCCTTGTCTACCAATCGCACCTAATCAGCTTTCCGCATTACTCCATGTTAACTGTAATACAATGTTTACGCATCTTGTTCCATTATAGTTTATATTTGAATATCTGAGCTATTCCGCTGTATATACACGTATTCATTGTATCCCGCTCGCTCGGGCCTAAAGGAAAAACTCCTTTCGCGTGTGATGCGATCGATATGTGGTAATTCTTTTGATAACCAGATGATATTTGATTGAAATAATATTTACGAGATACAACAAATGTTCTGCACATATTTTCTGAGTAGCCTATTCGATTTCTTCGGTCACTAATTGCAAAATCGACTGTTGTATATAATAATCTAAGCTTCCTGTGACGCCCATCAGCACTATTGTCGGTTCGGCCGATTTCGGGATAACTCATGATCGAGATTTCATGGTAAAGAAAAGTTCAAACCCAAAATTTGCAAGCTGAGTATACTAGAACGAAACGAAGAAGCCTCGATTACATCAGTAACATATCCAACAACTTGATTGGTTCATGTGAACTGGTTTTGTCTCGATTTTGTGCGTCATTTTTCTTGTTTTTTAGGGCTTTTCAAATACATTTTGAGCTCAATTTGTGGTGATGTGTTAGGTCATCAAAATCCCCACCTACTAATGATAATAATAATAATAATAATAATAATAATAATAATAATAATAATAATAATAATAATAATAATATAATATATTTGGCAACAATTGACTGATTGCAAAGTGGAAACCATAATCCTACAGATGTGCAATACATCGACATTTACAATACACGAACAATTACATTATAAAAACAATTTACAATGCAACACAATAAAATTAATTACAGCTACTACTACAACATCAAAAGATGTTACATGACACGAGCTGCCTCTGAAGAAACCCATGCCATACCAACTGTTAACATTAATAGTACTTTTAAAAATGTAGATATGCGTACGTACATTAGAATCATTACCCCAGAAGTTGGTACGCCCGGACACATGAAATAGTGAACTAATCAATCAGCCACCAGATTCGACCTCAACGTGAGCGTGAGCGGGGACGGAGGCCCGTGGCCGGGCGCGTTGGCGGGGACCGCGGGCCGAGCGAGCGGAGCCAGCCCAGCCCAGCGCCTGCCATCGCGATAAGCGCGCGTGCGTGCGTTATCGCCGGGCGCTGGGAGGCCGGGCGAGTAAACGGGCGATAACCGGCTGGACGGGCCGGGCCGGGCCGAGCCGGGCCTGGCCTCGCTGGGGCCTCACCCAGCCAGCCAGCCAGCCAGCGGCAAACGACGAGCGCCTCCGCGCCAGTTTCTCAGCTCTCTAACTCGCCCGTTAATTACCGTGCCATGCAAATTGCGTTTTACATGCTAGCCCCCCCTCCCCCGCACTACGCGTGTAGAGACTCGGTGCGAACATTTTTATTAAAAAAGTACCGGTTGTGTAAACCGGCCGTTCCTCCTCCGTGCGTTGCGGGACGCTGGCGCCGGCCCACGCGAGTGCACTTGAGCGTGCGCAACGGCTGGTGCGTATGCTTGTTGTTACAGGGTGCCACAGGGGGGGGGGAGGAGGAAGCGGACATATTCCTGATATTGTTTGGCACGTGCAGTATTGTGTAGGGGACGCCCAAGGTAGTCTGTATCCTATCTTTTGAATCGTTCCCTCCAGTAATTTTTTGTTGGTGACGCACATGATTAGTGTTATGGCTTGTGCTTCTGCTGATGCTGTTGTGCTGGCGGTTGTGCTTGTACTGCCGGTTGTGTTGGTTCATGTGCTTGTACTGATGATGATGTTGTGTTAGAGCAAGGGTGTCCAACATGCAAGGTCTCAAGGACGAAAACTGAAACCTTTAATATAGTTCCACATGATTTTCCCGTATTGTTGATCTCAGCAGTTTGTCGGGGTTCTTCGAAACGGGAGGGAGAAGTGGAACCATGCGTGATTTCATGCTGAACCATGCATAAATTTACCAGAAAAGAAAATTCCATAAATGTAAAATTAAACTATTTGTGTTTGTACCGCTTACGTAGTAGAGACAGTTATGTAATGCGTCGAGAAAAAACGACGACTTTTCAGTAGAAAAACTCTTATTACTGGGCCTTGGTAACGAAAAGTGGATAAATCCAGTTGCTAAAGTTAAGGGAGGGGGGAATCCGTTAACACGTGATGTAGCCACAATCCAAGTTTTGTCGGTCCTTGATACCAAAAAGTCGAATGACGGCAAAACGTTTGTCTTCCTGTGTCTGCCTGTGTCTGCCTGTGACTGCCTGTGTCTGCGTACCTGCTTGTCCGTTCATCTATGAACATTGCTAGCGGCTAAGCCGTTCAGGCGATTTTCTCCAAAATTTATATTCCTCTATCAATCTGGCTGATGTCAAGCCTCTTTGAATTTAAACCGATATTTTAATTTTGTGAGTACTTTAAATGAAGGTCGTGGGAAATTTTCAAAATTTGAAAAAAATGGCTCCATCAACTTTGATTAAATTTAGTTGATGCATAGGCTAAGAGAATGGTGCAGGTCTCATTTTCGTTGAAAACACTGATTTTTCGAAAATTGAAAAATTTAAAATTTTCTTCTTCCTATAAAGTCTTCCTATAAAGATGGAGATTTTTCCCTTAGTGAAATCTGCTCCTTAAAGATAATTTTGAAATAAGGTCATGTAAATTTTTTCGAAAATTTGAGTAGTTTTCGTGTAATGTTGCATGACAGTACGGGCGAGAAAGTACGTGCTATTTTAGCACTAGTTTACATTGAAGAGTGTGTTGCAGGGTGTATACGCAAGGCGCACAATGTATTAATCCAACGTAAATGAAAGTGACTTTTACTTTTCACTAATAACCTATCGCGGGCGATAGTAAATGGCACCGCGTCCAATGTCCCAGATGGACAGCCTTGTGTTAGAGCATGTGCATGTACTAACGCTGGTGGTCATTCTGATATGGTGTTATACTAATGCTTGTGCTAGTCCATGTGCTTGCGCGTGTGTACCAGCGGCTTGGTTTGTGTGCTTGTACTGATGTTGATGCTGTTGTGCTGGACGTTGTGCATGTACAGGCGCTGGTGTTCGTGTTAATGTGCTGGTGCTTGTGAATGACGCCCGGCCACCTTGCAGCGTCGCGGCGCTCGACGCTGGCCTGACCTGCGCCCGATGCGCTGTCTTGTATTCTTGCCCGAAGACGAGGCACCAAATGGTCGTTGGAAAACTTACGATGTGACTAATATAATTACTTGTACTTTTTGTTTTGTTATTTAAGGTCACATCAACCTCTAGATCGTTAGCGACCGCCATTGCTTGTAACGGTATGGTAACTGCGAGGATGACCCTTTATGAGGATGAAGAGGGGGCGAAAGGACGATTACAATACAACCATGCCCGAGGCGGGACTCGAACCCGCGATCCTTTGGTCCGAGATCGCCACGACACTACTGCCTTAGCGATCTCGTCCACCGGATCGGCGACTTGTAGTTTGTAACTCGTGTTTTGTTGGGAATTGCAACCTAAGTTTCTATGCTGATTCTGTATTATGTCATACTTTTGTTCTATACCTATTATGCTGCAAGCAGTGTTCAGATTGGAGGTATTATGGCCCGTGTTTCTCCTACACTTGCCACCCACAATCTCCAATGTTTCTCTACCCTTTTTTGCATATCTGCTCCTCCTTCCATCCGCTACCTAATGGACACCACTCTATTCACACGCACACTTATTTACTCGCTTTAAGTTTTAACATACAGTAAAACTCGGATTACGGTTAGACGCCATGACCTCCATCTTTGAGGCCAAGAAACAATCTTTGGAGTTATTCAAATAAGCGTAGAATTCCAGAAATTCAGTGGTGTTAACTCGTCGAGTAAAAATGTGCATGATAATGACGGGCATTATGTCCAGAGGAAGAAGGAAGTGGAGTAGCACGAATTAGTATCTTTCCAGAAATTCCTAATGAGTAATGATAAGACGCGATCCTTAGTGACCAATGAAATTACTGCTCGCTTCTCTGCGTGACACCTTCGCCGATGAAAATGATAGTTCAGTGCCCGGCGGTATCCAACTATGCGCTGATTGTAGAGCACTGCTGTACTCACTTAAAAGTAGTCTACCTTGTGACCTTGGGAAAGAGAAACTAATTATGAAGCTGCAGAGCATCCAGTCGGAAATGACAGGTTTGCGAAAAAGCAACTAAACTGTCATCAGTAGAAAGTACTAATTAATTGTTTGTAATGCATTATTCTTCTATATCAATGCCACTTAACGTTCATTATAATTTATTGTGAATCTCATTAAATAATTTGTCATTATAAACTAGACGCTCGTTAAGTATCTACCTTACGGAGGTAAATCAATATAAGCAACCATCGCAGACTCCAAAGGTATCACGTTTTACACTATTTCACTGTGCCTAAGCGTAATATGTCACCTCCTAAAATCAATATATGAAGAAATATGTTTATACTTTTTATTAATATCAGCAACGGGCAATGTATTATTTTTATAAGTTTGACAAAATTATTTAACATACTGTAGACAACTAAACGAACAAACAACTTTAGTGCCAAATCCACTTATACAATTAAATTATTTCTCGGGGTGGCGTCCTCTGTTGTAAGAAACACTAGATCTCGTTCAGTCCGGTGGCTACTCTGTTCTCATGCAAAAGTGTGTAGCTATTGACCCCGAGCTCCCTTGAGTTCTTGAATACTAGATAAAGTTAAGAAGCCTTTCTTCCTCTCCTAGAACTGCTTCTTAGCAGGAAATGAGTATTAAGACACGTTACGATATGCGTCGTTTGTGAGAGCGTGCTTTGTCTCCGTATCTCCGTATTTATCTGCCGGCGACTGAAGTGAGAAGATGGCGGCCGCGGTGCGTCTGCTCTGCTTCGGAGCTGCGTTTGCGTGAAGTGCTGATGGGAATCCACCCTCCCCTCCTCTCCCCGCCACACCCCTTTTCCCCTCCGCGCCCCGCCGCGAACGCAGATTTCCTGGACACGTCACGGTCGTAATCGCGACCATCTGTTTGTAGAAGAGCGTGAGGCGAAAAATTGCAATATGTGAAACCAACCTGTCAAGTTACTTTTCTTTGGAAGTCACGTGTTAGCTAGGATCTGATTCGAGGTAAACTGGTGCATTACTGTTAAAAATACTCTTTCAAAAAACGTCTTTTCATACAATTTTAAGGAAATGTTGTGTTCGGGGATCCTCGTAGTTTGCAGAAAATATATTTTAGATGAATGTTTTAGAGTAGTAGCAAATTAATGTTTTAGCTTGTGGACTTACACACTAGTATATAATACTGAAATTTGTTTATATATTCTGTAATAGTGAAAATGCGAAGTAAAATACATTGACTTCGCGGCAGGGATGAGTTGGAAAAGACACTGCGGGGTTTGCAGAGATTTACACAACTCAGCTAGTTCCGCAGAAGCCAAATTGCCTCTACTTTCATTAGTCGGTCTTACGATAACTGAAATACTACAGTGGTCGTAAAGAAGCAAGTTCCGTAGTATGCGAACTTCATTGTAGTAATTAAATTAATGAGCGAAGGTTGAATCCTAATTGCTTGACCGTTTACAATGCACGCAGTTTCAAGCAATGCGAGATATTGACATGGCGACAAATGAGGGAAGACGCTGGTGGTTGTGCAACCACGAATTGTAACAAAAGATGGATTTGCGCAGGCAGCTGTTTTAGTGTAAGAGCGACGAGAGCTAACCCTCAGCGAGAGCGGGACGTTAACGGACGTATAGCTTACTCACGGAATTATCCTCATAGAATATTGTCAATTTATTATGTTTTACTCTAAACAATATTGTTACAATATAATATTTGATATTGAATAATATTGAATAAAGCATTGCTTTTTTTGTGTTAAAAATCATGTAACATTATACTTTCATCGTGCTGTTTCTGACTTGTATTTTAGATAACAAACACTATTAGTTCACAAATTTATTTACTAATGTTTGCATTGGACTGAATTCGACCGAGCTATCTAGCTAGCATCGAACATCCTGCTACCGTTGGGCCTCGAACCTACAAGCTACCGATCAGAGGCACTGAAGTGACCTTAGTTGAAGCCTTGAGCCACTTCTCCCAGTTTGGATCGCGTGGACATCACAGCTTGGAATCAGTTGATCGCTGCGTAGCCGCATTTGCCTACTAATTCTCCACAGCTCTCAGCCAGTGTGTTTGTTAGGCGGCGCTTCCCCTTTGCATTATGAGACAAGCCATCCTTTCCACGATTTTTAGTACGCAGTACCGTACTGTCTCATTGCCAGAACAGTACTCAGTTTCTGCGAGGTCACCGAGCACAAAATCGAATTGGAGAACCTCCAAAAAATTTCCTTCAGACTTACAAATAAAATTTTAACAATAAACAAAAAACAATTATATTAAGTATAATAAAGAAGCTTTTTGTAAAATTTGGAAAATAAGATTTTCAATTTTTTAAACTCTTTGTGAAATTAACAAATTGCTTACATAATTGAACATGTACTACATTTTTTTCTTTACATGTGTAATTTCATGTTACTTACATTTACTTGTTTACAAAAACAAATAACTTTTTTTTATTTCTTATCGCTTCTGACACATTTATTATTCTGTAGAAAATTGACCAGTAATGTCTTGAAAACAAAGGGTTCTCAGCTTTTTATAATCCATATTCATAATACTTTCTTTGCTAACATTTTTATGGAAACAAACATTTTATGATGTTCTTTCAAGTATTTATGATATTTTCGGATCATGGGACCCCTAAGCAACTGCTTATTTTGCATAAAGGTGAATCTGGGCCTGGTCGTTCAATTAATGAACCTAGCCCTATTTTACAGGGCTAGGCCACGTAATGAGCTCATCAGGCCAGTTGTTCCCCCCTCAGAAAGCAAATTTCGCGCTACCTAGCAGAGAAGGATTGTATCACTAGGGCGATGAAATAAGCGATTTGAATAACGCTCAGAGGCTTCTTTTAGGTTTGAGAATATTTTATAATTAGTAAATCTACAACATGGGACAGCTGCATTTACTTCCCGTCGTAAGGAAACGATGCATTTTTTGCGCTCAAAAATCCGCGGCATCGATAGGGTTTTCAACCCACAAACCTCAGTCTATTGACAAGCGTTGCATCATCGAAGCTTCTAAGCTGGCAGCCGCACCGCTCAGTAGCCCTGCTGAAAGCGGTGTGATATTGGAGGGAGAGATCGGGCGGGGAGGGGGGGGGGTGGCGGAGGGAGCCGCCGCGTCTGCGCAGCGCAGGATGCGCGCAATCGCAGCTCCCATCTGCAGTCGTAATCGCGCGGGGGGGGGGGAGGGAGGCAGTGCTTTTTATTATTTCAAGGTTGGTACCTCCGCACGATGGCTATCGGTCCTCGGTACGGCCCCCGGTCCGTACACATCCTGTGCAAGTGGCCGGGGAAACAATAGCAATTAAACGGAACAGGTAAAGAGAGATTGTGTGAGAAATTTTGTCGAGATCCGAGGAAAAAAGAGCAGCCATTTTACTTGGTAATAAGGAGCAATGGGGAGGGGTGGGGAGGGGAATGGAGGGGAAGGAAAGGGGCTCCCTGGCTTCCGCGTCGCAGCAGTGGGGACACCACTTCCCCGCCAACGGGACCTGGACACCGACACTCGGCCAAACGTAGGGGCACAGGGAATGATACTGTTTTGTTTTTTTTACAGGACATGCCCCAGCGGCAGATCTTGCAGAGTTGGAAGAACTCGATTGCATAAACTACTTGAAATGAAACTTCAAACGAACGAATTAGCTTTTATGCGTCGACTTGCCTCGAGATAAGAGACAAAGATTCGTTTTTCTCATGGCTTCCGTCAGCCTACGAATATATTGTAAGATTACACCTGCCTCCTGCTCTGTCCATGTCCGTCTCTTGTCTAGGACTCGCCTCCTAGGCGCGTTTTTCTGGATAATAAGTCAATAGATGGCAATCTCCCCCTCTTGTCTCTTAACGCCAAATAAATTGTTCCCTCCTCTGGCCACAGGACCGCTGTGGGATAAGGACGAATAACACACGAGAGGAGAGGAAGGTCGCAGAATGGCGACTGAAACGTCGGCATCTTCGCCATGGACGCGGCGTCACCCGGACAGCGAAGTAAATAATGACTCCGGCCGCGGAAGCCTACGCTCTCACACGAGAGGAGGTTAGGCTGAGTGGTCATCCGTAGAGATCTTCCTTTAATTTCATCATTTTTGTGTATGTTAATATCGCGCGTTTCGAGTTTAAAACTCGAAAAAAATAAAATTCCTCATATGTTTTGTTATACGTTTGTCGCCTTCTCATTGTTGTAATCACGATGACGTACTGTTGGTTTTCATTCTTAAACATTTTAAATGTTTAATTGGATCACCTTAATCTAACACAATTCTATCAAAAGTGGAATTAGGAATATTACTTTTTTCTTGTTTTATTTGTTTTGTTGATTTAAACTGTAATTCTTATTTGATTTTAAAATATAATCAAAGAATTTGCTACAAAATTTTCTAGGAAAACGTATATCCACTCGTGTCTTGGAGATTTACTTCTGGTCAAGGAATAAAATATTTTGTGAATTAAGAAATTGCGTCGGAAGTGTTTGTGTTAGCGTTGCATATTCTGGGTGGTTCTTATGATTTCGTTATTTTAATTGTTCTCACTGGTTAAGAAATACACAGTTGTCTTGTTTAAACAGATAATAATTGAAAGCGGCATCCATGGGCGGAGTCAATGTCTACTTGGCTGTCCGAGAAATGGCTCCCGGACATAGATATTAAAGATACGCATTATAAATTACTTAAATAATACCAAAGTTTTCTCCGATTTAAAGCAGAAAGTTAGTTTAGCGGTCTAATGAAGTGGTAGCTTTTGTGATTTATTATGTTTTGAATGTTTTTGGGAGCTGAACTTCTTTGAGAGTTCATATGAATAACTTCATACTTTTGACTTCTAGACTTGCATTTGGAGTTTTTATGCTGCGACTGAGAATTCAACATTATTGAGTGTTCGTGATATGTTTCTTCTTTTTAATTTTTGTACGCTGAGGTAGTTTTTATAATCGCTAACATCTTGTCTTTAAGCAACAACTTACTTTATATTTCTGTGAGAATTCTTGTTGAACAGTTACGCATATAAATGGCTTTATAATACAAAATGGAAAGGGAAAAATTGCAACACAACTTGTGAACACTTCATAACTGGTAATTTCATAATGAAAGTATAATTAATGATTAATGTGCTCAGATAAACACAGTTATTACAAGCGCATTTTAAAATTATTTTACTTTTTAGAATAAGTTCAATTAAATGAACTTGAATTGTTCATCTAAAATGAATAAATTTACCCCTTATAAGAGTGTCATTTAATGTCATATTTTATTGCTTTTGGTAGTTGTGATCGTTCATTGTTTGTTTAAAAAAATATTTTTTTTGTGAAGTTCTCATAAGACATGTAGACTTTTGCTACAGCAATTAATTTATGTTTAAACGTGAATGATATCTCACAATTATACATAAAATTGACGAAAAGTTCAAACAAGAAATAGGCTTGTGAGCAAAGAAGGTATCGGCCCAAAAAATTGAATTGTATAAGTCTCCTTCTTTGTCCTGTTTCTGATATCCGTCGATCTTTCTGAACGCGCTCTTTAGAGCTGCAGTTAGACGGATGTTTCTGTGAAGTATTGCTGCGATATAACTCTTCGGAGTACAAAAGCGTGATCTCAATTTGAAATTATACTCTGGCACATCTAGCATCTCCGAGCTATCAGGACATTTCATCTTTTCAGCTATTGCGTTTATCTGGTGCAACGAGGCGAGGTTACGATCTCGCGGGGCGGGGGCCGGGAGTGGGGGAAGGGCAGTGCACCCACCCGCACCCACTGCCTTCCGCCGGTGGTTCCTCCCCCCTCCATTTCCACCACAGAGCGCCCACAGCCACTGGCATTCAGATTCAGAACAACGGAAATCAACTAATGAGAAAGACTGTACCAGAACATTGTTTGTTACATAGTTCAAATAGTTTTGAATTTATGCAATTTACAGAACAGTAGGAACATAAGCTCACAAATTTAGAACAACGCCAGTGGAGAAATTAAACAGTCCTTCTTGATAAGTTACAGAAATACTATAGAAAACAAATAATTGTTCCGACATAAGTTAACTTTATTATTCAAAATTTACTTAATTTACTCGACTGTGGGCTTTAATACATTCAGTTTTCTGTTTTTTGAATGTTGTCAAGTATGCTTGTTGCAAGGGTGGTTCAGTGATTCGTAATCCGTACAGAGATATCTGTTGGTGAGGACTTTGATTTTCTTTTTTATGGTTGGAATTTTTAGTTTAGTTCTGTCTGAATTGTATCATTGCTGACGTGCCTTGTCGCTTTTGTACCTGTGCGGATGTACTTTGAAATACACGTAGAATTTTGTGGTTAGTTGTGTTTCCTCAAAGTTCTATTCCGCTTCCATCCACATTTTCTTGACGATTAATATATTAATATTTTGGAGAAGTGAGAGGAGGAAAAGAAATAGGGCAAGAGAAGAGAATTTTCTAACTGTCCTGTTCTTGGCTCGAGAGTCCGATTCAAGCCATGGCCGACCAGCGGTGGCTCAGCCTCTCGGCCATGGGATAAAGGGTTTGTGTAGTTAGCAAAAAGACATCCCTCCACCTTGTATACAGGTCTTCAATAACCGTAGGGCGGGCTTTCTCATTGTCACACAGCATTAAATACTGGGATACTTGTAACGAAAGCGCATAGTTGTAATTTTGCCTCGGCTGGGAATCGAAACCGGGGTTGTGCCGTGGAAAGCGGGTGCGCTAACTAGCCACCGAAGGCTTACGTTTTCTAACTAATCAGTAATATTTTTTATATTCAAGTGTAATTGTATCAGAGCGTAGAAATATTTACCTCAAGTAAGTAAAGGGGACGAATAGGATTTATGTTCTTGAGGAATATCAATAGTTCAGCGAAAAGAATATCGTATACCTGTGATAGGAGACAATTTGGATTAAAGAGTTCGAAACAGAATTGCATATAAAAATTATAGGAGATTATTATGGAAAGAATAAAGTGAGAGAAGCAGATTGAAGGACGCATTTTGAATATTTGATTACTTCAATACAATAAACATTGTAACCATAGTAAAAGTAAAGAATGGGGCACATTCGTGGCCTAAAATCCTCATGATTCATTGTCCCTTTTAAAGATAATTATATTTTTTTTCCTTTTCTCAAGTTTTTGTGTAGTTTATATCGTATTAGCAGTATACAGACGATACTGAAAGTTGGAAACTTATAGTGGACAGACATACGTAAATGAATGGACGTGGATACAATTTTTAGTATGAAGAAATATATTTTGAAACCAGGTGTCATCGGAGTCGTTATAAAACAAGATGGACATCAGTATTAAACATAAGCTGCCTTTATTTTAAATCCCGCATGGCAGGAAAAACTTCACAAATTAACTTATCTGCATCTTAAAATCTAGCCGCAACGACCATCCTTCTCTTAACATCTTCTCTGAAACATGAAATTATTCAATCTGTAGATACATATCCTAACATGTGTTACGACAGCAAAAGACAGACTTGGGTTGCGTGACTACATTTCAGGAATACGAGCGCATAAGTGATGTATTGATACGTTATTTTCACGCCAATTACCTGACTACTTACCGTGTCTTCTGGTCACGTACACTTTGACGGTGGGCGTGCTAAGCGCTTCAAACAGCTGCCGGGCGCCGCGCGTCGGGGTCTCCGCTGGCCAGTGCCTGCGTTGCGCATCTCGGGCGAAGAAATTCATTAGACGCGCCGGTTTTCTGAAACAGAGTGCGTGCATTCGTTTTATGGCACTCGGTAAATTCCCCTTTAGTAACATCCTATACGAAGAGGGCTCGTTGTAGATTGCACTTTGGTTCATAAGAAGGTCCGTTTCTTCTGAAATGAGACATTCCTTACTAAGCACAGTATAACATGCACAAGCACGCTTCGGAATGTTGGCTGTCGCATTTCCGACCACTTTATGAAAATTCGGCACAACGCATTTTACTTCAGTCACGCATGAGGTCGCATTGAAACTTTGCATTCTCTCCTTGCTTTGGATAATTAATGCAAGGATAAGCATTGGAGCGTGCCTCTTTTAAGACATCCAGGATATCACGGCTGCTCAAACACAAGGATTGGTCAGGCTATCTACGGTGGCTCGCGCCAGTTGCCCGCTTGACACTGGCCTTTATTTGGACTAGAGTCAATTGCACCCGTTCGCCTTCCCGGGCTGACTCGACAAGCAGAGGACCACTCCAGTTGTCTGCAAGTATGCGATTGATTGATTGATTGGTATTTTTTTTTTCTTTCTCGACGCTTTAAATGTTTAGCTCATTGACACCCACAGCGAAGTGCATGCTATATGCCTAGAGATACCGTTATTTTCCCTCGCTGGAAACTCGTAGTGAGATCCGATGCCGACAAACTCATTGGCTAGCGGGGATTACCCCCACCATGTTTCTCCAGCAAGATTACCCCGCCATGTTTCCCCAGCGGGGCACCGCCCGAGCTGGAACAAGCTCTAAGCTCCCATTTAGTGTCCCAGAATGTGTCGTAATCTAGTGCTCGTGAGTGTGAGTAAGGGAAGAGAAGGGGAAGGAGGGGACAAGAATGAAGGTAAAATCGCGCGCGGTTCGTGGCCCTTTTTGTTAGGGCTCTTCTCCGGCCCTCACCTATTATTGATATGGGAACCCAACGAAAACTATTGGTTAGAACAGGCCGACACTAGAATTAACCTTCCGAAAGCGGCTGAATTCGCCCCAGCCCTCTAGCTTATGTCGGAAATCTATCATCGGGATTCGAACCTTAGTATTTACCGGCCAGAAGGTTTGGAGATGGGGCAGGTGTTGCCCAGAATCATGTTAGTGAGTCAGATAAGCGATGGGCCATGGCACGTCAAGTGGGCCGTCCACTTGAGAAGCCCTGCTGCATTTAGTAACCTGTTCAATTCTTGTGGCAAAACTACAGTGTTATTCTACGGTGCTCTTTCTTGCTTGGTCGCACCGTTGTTTCCCGTCTTGGGCGAGTCGCGTGACATTGGAAGCAGGCGCGGACGCGGGGGTGGGGCGTGGGTGCTGCTGCGGCGCGCAGTGCCAAGAGGTCGCCGCTGACACGCGTACGCACGTCACGTCCCCAGGCGGCGCTGCTGGCGCCTCCGCCGGCCCCGCTTCGACCCCCGCCCGCGCCACTCGGCCGCGCCCGGCGCCCTGGGAGCGCATCCGGCTGCTCGGGCGACGCTGCGCCTTAAGCACGTTTGCTCCAGCGCAGGGTGCTGACCGACAGCTCGATAGACAGCGGATGGAGCTGCGGATATCCTTGCGGACGGGTTCCTTGGACAACGGTCTGTTCTGTTCCATTTAGTCGGCAGCCCCTTCAAGTTTCTAGACTGGACAGGAAATAGAAGATGTCAAACACCGTCGATTGTCGCCGCGAAAACGTGCAGCCATTTTATCTTTGTTACTGCGAAGTTACCGTAACTTATGTTGCCCATAGAGAGGTTATAAGTTGCTCTCAGTGTATCTTGGTTTCAGAGATTTCCTTCTATCCGTTTCAAAAGAAATAAAACCTGCCCATTCGTACTCGGCGCCGTTATGTTTTCTCTCACGGATAGTAAATTGTCGTACTGGACAACTTGTGTATTCTCGCTCGCTTTCATGAGTTCCTGTCCTTTAAAGCCATTGACGAGAACAATGACTGTTAAAAGCAGAGCCGCCAGATTACCCACGTGCTACTCACCTTTCACTATACTAGAGCATATCACGCTCGAGCACTTTCCCTCCCACTGCTGTCGTGGTACCTTGACAAGAAGCGGGCCATATCATCGGTTGCCCGCACATAAGCTCTGGGTCTGAACTCTGCATGTGACACGCCCACTTGGGCACTCGCTATCCTCTTGAGATGCGCGTGGGGCTGATTGGCCTTCTCGTGGCCTTCTTCGGGTCTGGAATAAATTGGACTTCGAATTGCCGCGTCGTCACCCGAATCATAGACTTGATTTACTTCCTTTTGACGAACGATTCCGAAGTTTTCAAAAACGCATACCTGTGCAGTGTTGCTTGAGTCATTTCAGAAGAATTGTTCGTCAAAAGGAACAGTGTTAGCTGGGTTATACGCTCGCGCGTCTACCGTTATGCTGTGCAGTTCGCTCTCTGGCAGTGAGAGTTTCGAGTGTCGTCGTCGATGACGTCTTGTTGTGGGACTTTAGAAACCGACTCCCCATGTTTGTGAATTGATTGTTTGTTTTAGTGATTACGGGCAAGTTAACTAACATGGGCATTAGTCCCGTAAGTGTAGTGCATGCTTTTGGTGCATGAGGGGGCTGTGACGTTTACCTCGCTCTATAACGAGATCCGGCGGCGACCTACTATCGGCTAGCGGGGTTTTCCCTAACCAGGTATCTCCCACCAGCGGGCACTGCACCAGCCGGGGCAAGCTCTAAGCTCCCGACCGGTCTCCTGGCATGTGTGCTGGTGTAGTTCGTATTAGTGTAAGTGTGTAAGGGGATGGATATGACAGGGAAGAGGAAGAAAAATAGCGCGAGGTCCGTGGCCCGTTTGGTAGGGTACTGCTCCGGCATTCTACTGGTGTTGATCGGAGAAACGACGGAAAACTATCGAACAGAGCAGCCGTCCGTTAGAATTATCCTTCAGACAGCGACTAAATTCGACCTAGCTGAGAAGCTTGTGTCGAAAATTCTGTAACCTTCGGGACTCGAATCTAGGACCTCCCTTTAAGAGGCACTGCAGTGACATCAGTTGATGCCCTGAGCCATCATGTTTATGAACAATGTCTGCGAAATCTAAAGTCTTTCTCCGTCCTCCAATGGCCGCTTAAGTATCGCGTATGGTCCGCCATCCATCTCATCCATCCTATTCTGACATCGAAGGATATGTTGAGAGTGCTCGTGATATTTTTCCCATTACTTTTCCTTGAAGTACATATTGTAGTAAGATGTATCATGGCACGTGTCCAATTCATTTCTTTTAATTTTTTATTAATCATTTATGGTAATTTTTCGTTTCTTAAACGTGGCTCATTACGAATTGATTGCTTTTCTTGGGTGGCCATTGTGTGCAAATTTAGATCCAGCTGGAGTGGAATAACATCCCAAAAATGCGGATGGAATCTCCCAAAAAGCGTATCTTCTTTCTCTTTTGAATGCTTTGAGAGTGTCACTTTTTGTTTTCTTCGTACGTGAACAATTGTAATGAAATGTACTCTTTTTTTTAAAAAAATGTGACTCACTTTTAAGCTTTGCCTTTGTGAAACGTTTGGCAGTTTGGCATTATGGCATAATAATGCAGTTTTGGGTAGGAAAAGAAAATCTAGTCTACTAAGTCTATCTACAGGTTTATTATCCACGCGTTGAATAACCACCTTGTGAAGTGTTGAAATACTTTACTTCTGCTTAACTTGTTGCACCTGATAAATTTGTCTTCACTGACTTTACTTTCGAAATTGTAAAACTGATAGCTTGTTTCGTGAATATGGAATTGCTGAGCAACTTGCTTATAAGAGTTGTAGGGACTAGCACTAAAGTAATGAGGGGAAAATATATATTTAATTCATAATTTATGATCTCAGCACAAATTCATGGAAATTACAACTTACCTTCACCTTTTATTGTTTGAAAAGTGTTTCTTTGCCTTACAAAGACTTTGCCGCACGCGAGCCGTTGTTTCTAAAGGTTCACGGTTTGATTACTCCCTAACATAATTATTTCATAACGGTGGTCTTGGGCATGAAGTTGATATCTTAATGCATTGGCCAGTATTTAGTTCAAGAGGATAATGATTTTGTTCATGTCTGCGACTGTTTGTAGCATTTATTATTCGTAAATCCTGGAACGCTGTTGTTCAGATTTATTGAGACGTATTTATGAGTCGACCTGCGGTACCTGGGTTTCGTTCTTATCTAATTTAGTGATGGAAGTCTGAATGAGTTCTTCTTTTCGCAATCAGAATTCTATTTATTGACCCGTATCTCCCACGTTCCGAATGATAGAGGGTTCTTAAGTTTTATCATCCACAGTAATTGAAATCATCCTATTGATTTGGGCGACCATTATGGGATATATTAAATGATTAAGGGATCACGAGCACCGTAAAAGTCGCAGCGGCATGTCGTAACTAGAAAATTATGCTCTCATCCTTAATGACTCCCTTATACCCAGGACATTTGCTCGGTATTTCGTTCCCAATTTATTTTCTTTATCGAAACGAAGGTTGTTTGAAATGATAGACGTTTTTAAGACTGCCGCCGTCGGCAAGGCTCGAGCCGCGATTGCAGCAGACCAAAGCGGCGGTGAAGTGAATAACAAAGTGAATACCGAGGCACCGACAGTGGGGAGGTGGATTTTAGAGGGCTTTCCGGCTCCACGGGACAGGAAGATTGGCGGAATTTTGAATTGACTATTCCACTCGTGAAATTAACACCAATAGTGTTTAACTATCCATACAAAATGCCCCAATCAGGGCGGTGTATCTCAAAAGGTTTATCGATTTTTCTACCCGATTATTCTTACCGCTTCTCTCTACTGGTTAATCATTAACTGTGACTCATCTATCTTAGCGATCATGTACAATTGCACCTCCCATCTCCAATAAACCTCGTATGTTCTATAACATAACCTATTTGATTTTAACAAACCTTTCAGTTATTTTTAATACATGACGCATTTTGGAATTCTGCTGGACATAATGTCACCCGTGGAATAGTTCTATTACCACTCGTACTTTGGAAATTTTTAGATAAATTCCCTCCTCGCTTCGCGAGTCGGGAATTTATCGACTGTTTCCAAAGTACTCGTGGTATTACCTATGATAAGTTTTAGATAGCGTGCGCATGTCATATTGACGGGTGTTGAAAAAAGCGTTTCTTATATCGGAGGGATTTCCATAGTTGCATTGCTGCTTCTCAGGTTGGACACACTGTGATTTTTGTTATCGTCCATACATTAACTGAGATTCAATACTTTATTTATGCGTGATGTAAATTTATTTCTAAGCGTTTTTCTGTGTCCTGAGAGTGATGCTCACCAAGAATTTGTTCCTATTTTCAAATACGATTGGTGAGGTAAGTAAATTTTGGAACATATCTTGGTAAATGATCTCTGATCGATAATGGTTTAGTTTTATTAACATTACTCTTCAAGAATTCATTTTGTTTTGCACATTTCACTCCCATTCTTGTTGCTCTCATTGCTTTTTTTTTATTTCAATGCTGGTCACTGATTTTATATCGGTATCTCTTCTTACCTCATCTCCTCTCTTTTATATCCCTTTTTTCTCATACTTTTCACCGCTCTTTATTAAGTCTGCCTCCATTTCTGTATTTTCTGTCGTATCTTGTCTTCTCTCCTCCCTTTTATGACTCTTCTTTCATTCTTCACGCTCTTTCTTCTGTCTGCCTTTCTTTATATCTTTTTTTTTCAGACGTACCTTATCTTCACTCCTTCCTTTCATCTCTCTTCTGGCATGCTTCTCTCCTCTCTTTCATCAGTGTGCCACCTTTATTTACGTTTTTTCTGTGTTCTCTTTTTCTTTCTTCCTTTCCTTCTTCACCTCATCTCTCTTTCTCTCTCTCTCTCTCTCTCTCTCTCTCTTTCTCTCTCTCTTTCTCTCTCTCTTTCTCTCTCTCTCTCTCTTTCTCTCTCTCTTTCTCTTTCTCTCTCTTTCTCTCTTTTTCTTTCTCTCTTTCTCTCTCTCTTTCTCTCTCTCTTTCTCTCTCTCTCTCTTTCTCTCTCTCCCCCTCTCTCTCCCTCTCTCTCTCTCTCTCTCTCTCTCTGCGTGTCCTTCCCTGCGCCCCGCGAGAGGCCTCGTGGGCGGCAGGTCCCGCCGCGCCGCGCACCTGACGTGGAGTCGGCGCTGGGCCGTTGCAGAAGCAGGGCCCATCGATCGATGGGCGATCGGGGTGGGCGGGGCGGGTGGCCGGCGGGCGGTCGCCGGGCGGTCGCGGTGGCCCCATCGGGGGCGCAAGGGGGCCGTGATTAATGATAGAACGAGCCCGATCTCTCTACACGCTGGGAATTAATTTGAGGTAAAAGAAACGTGAGAATACGCAAATCTGATAAAGCGCTGAATAAAGAAACTGTTTCGAGTCCCCTCCCTCTTGTAAAGCGGAGATGCGGAGGCGCGATTAGGCTCGCCGAGGAGGCGCGGCGCGGCCGGGGACGGAGCGGAGCGGCGAAGGCTGCTGATCGGCCGATACAGGCGACCGGTACAGCGCAGCCAGCCAGCCAGCGAGCCCGCCAGCCCGCCAGCCTCCCGCCCCCCCCCCCCTCCCAGCGCCGCCTGCCGGCTGTCGCCCGAGCGCCCAGCGCGCCCCGCCCCGCCCCCAACCCTCCGCTCCCCAAGGCTGCACCTCACTTCGACAGCAGTCGCTTCAACGCGAGGCCCAACACACTTTCTGCCTGCTTTGGCTCGCCCTTGGATCGTTGCAGCCCTCGATCATATCGCCGTTTTTGATTTCTCTTTTTGACTGCACGTTGTAGCAATTTGTTGGGGATATTGTGTTTGTTGGCGGTTCTCAGTTTCCAATGAAATCTGTAAGACCTTTGTTCATCCCTCGTGTAATTGGATCCTTTTACTACATGTAGCTTCACTATACTCACGTTGAACTCTCCTTCTGCTAGTAGGGGTAGGAATATAGCCGTTTTAATTTCATTTATCTTTCAACTATTTATAGTTGAAATGTTGGGAAGATGTTTTGGAGCTCATGAAAACGTGCGGAGATGGTTCTTCTCCCCCGTATGTCACATACTGTTTTTACTGTCCTTCGACTCAATAAATCAATTTGACATCTGGCCACTGGTGCTTTACGAGGAGTTAGAATTTTTCACATTTGTAAACTTAGGAATTTCCGTTGTAATTTGTCCATACCTGTTCAAATATGCCGCAATTTCTACCATTGCAATTCATGATCATATACATTATTGCATTTTTCTATAATTGATTTCAGTGCTCAAGCTGTGTTGTCGCTAATTTGCGAGTGGCATTACTAATTTTATCGATACTCTTCAAAAATACGAAGATACCGCTGCCAATAAGAAAATAATTATTAATTGGTAGTAACTTTTAACTATAGTGCTTGGTGAAACACTTCATATTGCGTAAAATTGTAACCTTCTTGTGTTTCGACTATTGTCACATTTTATACATGGCTATGGTTTAAAAATCACCAAAAGTACATAGTTATAAATAATGTTCTTAAATACGTACTAAGTGATAAACTATGACTCCATTGCACAAAATTCCTTTCTGAGTGACGAATGGCTGTTTCAAAATTTAATATTAAGTTGGCTGGTATAGACATTGCGTAGCATTTCCTTAAATTCCCTTCTTTGGTGATATTTCTACTTCTTATGAAGTGATACCACTTCTTTCACATCCTGTTTCGATGGGAATGTATCTTGATAGAGTGACAGCTACAGATAACCAAGAACGTCATGTTACACAGACGTCTAGAACTTCAAACGGAGATTTATAACATTCGTTAAGATAAAAGAGCATCATTGGTTGGAAACTAGCTTCATATCGGGCCTGGAATAAAGCGAATGACGCCTTATAAGGAAGACAAATTTAAGTCCGAGACAAGTTTCTCACATGAGTTGTGCTAGATTTAACCGCCTGTTTAGCTCGTTGCACAGCGTGTAATAGATACTTTTCTCACATATCATTAAAGAAAGAGAAAAAGGGTTTCGGTTCAGTCCATTATATTTTTATCTACTTGAATGTTTCAATATGAATGATGGACATGGAAAGTGAAAAAAAAAAGTTGTTTAAGGAAAGACTAACAGCAGTGGAAGGAAGAAATCTTCGTCAGTGGAAAAGAGAGATTCAGGCCTCACCTCTGTGAAAACTGTTGGGCGAGTGTAAATGCAGTTGCATTCTGCTTGCAAATTGGTCAGTGATGGAATTTCGCATTGCACACAGCGCATTTTCACTGCACAGCCGACGACACCGAATGGTATCATCTAACAAATAAAGCAGCGGGAGACGAAATGCCCGTTAGCTTGTTGTGATTAGGTTTGTGCATTTCGAAATTGTTACATTACTTTTACACAACTTACATTTCTTATTGCGTGCCTTCGGTTTTAATCTAAGTATTTGTATTCGTCATTTGAGAAAAACGTTTGTTCTGCTTAATAACTTGTTTTTTATTACAAGTTTATTTATTTGTTTATTATTTATTTATTTATTTATTTATTTATTTATTTATTTATTTATTTATTTATCGTGCGGAATTATAATCAGAAATCGGTAATTTCTTTTTGTTGCTTTATATCTCTTATATTTTCGATGAGGTTAAGTAGCCAGGAATATTGCAGACTAATGGTTACCTGCAGGCTTCTGGCAGTAAGGTTAATTTAGCATTAGCTATATTGTTGTTCACTGTATGTTTGTCGCAATGTAACGAAAAATTTAAATATTACATTAATACTGGGTGCAATTCAATGTTACATTGAAACATGCAATGAACATTGACAACACAAATCAAAACTCTTGTGGTATTTCACAAATCCGTTTCGTGCACTGATATTAGGTCTTCAATTGCTCATGATTTGAAGTAAAGCCTCTGTTTTTGAGACACTCTTCGACCCTATTTAATCAAATTTTTGCTTCTAGGGAGATAATGTTTAGGGCACGTACATTTTTCAATACTTAACCCCCTACCATCGAAGGATTTCATAACAACGTTCATATTGTGTACATTGAATTGCCCGTTACTGGTGCAGTATACACACGTCCTGTCAAAAATCCCCGCGTCCATTGCACTGTAACAGCTCAACGTATTCGCAAAATCGATTTTTTTGCAAAGGAAAAAGTTTTCTATCGTCCTTATTCCATTTAGATTCTTGCTTACATCTCGATCTCAGCAGAAAGAATTTTGAAGATTTGCTTCTTCAACGTTCAATTACGTGTCAACATATAATTAGAGTTCGGAAAATTGTGTTTCCGAATTGTTAATTTGGTACAGTAAACAATATACGTTCCGTCTGTCTGCTAGGAGGGTGGTTCGTGACAGGCCTCCGAGGCTACGGGACTGCGATTGTATTAATTTTTGTATTTAGCCATTACATACCCCGTAAAAGGTAATTGGCCCCGGCGCCGTAAAATCCAGTTGGTCACCCTACCAGGAACCCGCGATGTCTCGAATTCACTTATCCTTCGTGACTTCAGTCAGTTAACGCATTCGATTAGCGACGCCAGTTTCGCGGTCGTGGCCTTTCAGTAGAACCATCGCATCATTCGCCTGGATGTCCGAGGGAAACCACGAAAACTCCGGTCAGGGTGGCCGGGAAGGGAATTGAACCCGGGCATCCCGAATGCGTAGTCAGCCTGCTACGTCCTGAGTCACTTCGCTCGGCACTGCGATTGTAGTATAACTATAATCAGAAATTGGCTTTTTGGCCAGATGTGGAGTTGTTGATCGTCTACATTCCTGTGAATAATCTTTCACCACAACGTTGTTAGTCAGTTATTCAGTTGTGGAAGAAGTCTTCAATTCAAATTTACTTATGTGGTCGATTGATGGATCAGACGATGATTTGATCAGTCTATTGGTTTTTGGTCGGTTGATTGTTCTCCAGCAAACTATTTGTTCGCCGTCAATCATTATTCTGTATAATGGTTTTAATAGACGACTTGCTTAAAAAGTTCAGAATTGTAAACATTCTCAGATTCAAAGCAGATTGTCTCTATATTACCATGTTTGGGATTACTATTGTTACTCTAACTTTCTAATAATTGCGCTTTACTATCGTTTAAGTTTGCTACTACACGTAAGTTGTTACATATGTATCTGAAATTGAGCTGAGAATATTGTTTACGTTCGTGAGCGAGAAAACCTAGCACAAGAAACATTTTGATATTAAAATAAGTAACAAAATTAATTGATGAAAATATTTCTGCACATATGATAGAGGAACAGTTCGAAAAAAAACATATTGAGAATTGTTAGTTGATTGTCAAGATATTATTAATAAAATATCTATACCAAAAAATGAAATATTTATTGATTCCCTCAATTTTCATTTTAGAAAAAAAATCATGAAAAGATGACGATGATTCGTAGATTGCTCACTAAGACTTAAAAACAGTCGATGTAGGTACAAAAGTCCTGGATACCAAATAATAATTTATTCCATGACGTCTAATCCTTCTAGGACGTTAAACATGTATTTCCGTTTTCTCGAATGTGTGTGAATTGTCTCACCATCTTTCGAGACCTATAGAAAATCAGCAAAGACTACATTCGAGTGTTTTGTATTTCGCTACTTTGTTTTTATCCAAGAATCTTCCAAGGCCCTCCTTCCACAAAGTCTTAAAATTATAAACGGCACACGAATAAAACAAAAGCAGGATACATAATACTGATTTACAATACGAGTTACAATTAATAATTTTAGAACGTTGAACGCGTCTTTCCTTATTTATTATTATTATTATTTATTTTATTCGAACTTATTATATATATATATATATATATATATATATATATATATATATATATATTAGTTGTAATGATGTTCACACATCGCTCCATACAACTCAACTAGTGGTACATTGATTTATTGCGTCTTTCTGTTCTTCGTGACTCCAGCGAGGGTTCTTACATCCGCTACATTGAAACCTCATCGCGAGAGTCCACTTGGCGCCCAGCAGCAGACACGGATCCCGAAACAAACAAAAGCCCGATCAAACAGCGGGCGGAGAGAGGGGAGGGGAGGCGACGGCGGCGCCTGCTGCCGGCGGGGTGCCGAACCTCGCGCCGCGGCGCTGACGCAGCAAAAACGCCGGCCATCGGGAACAATGCGTGCCATTATTTGGGCGGGGGAACCAAACTATTAACTATGCTAATGAGGATTAACGAGCCGGTTTAGCGACGTGGCGCAGTCTTATCGCGCCACCTTAATGTATTCCCTGACACACATACACTGCATGCACTCACACGAGAGCCGGCGCGAGCCAGGCCGACCAGGAGCCAGCCCGCCCGCCCGCCCGCCCGCCCGGTCGCCGATGAGTAGATAGCTGTTTATATAGATTTACATAAGGCCGCAGAAACCGCTGGTTGGCGTCATGCTATTATAAATTACGGCGCCAGATAAGCCAACGGCTCTCTAATTAAATCAATTTCCATCGGACGCTAGGCGACGGCGATGGCGACGGCTCTCAAGGCCCGGGTTCGAAGCCCGGCACCGGAGCGCGCGGGCTCTGGCGGCGTCACGGCACGCGATTTGTGTCGCTTCGCTGTTCAGTCGGCCCCTCGGGGTCGGAGGACGCGCATGTTTTAAACAGGGGCTGCTGGAATTTTGCGGCGCTCGACTGTGAGTTAAGGGAAGTACTGCACGCGAGCCAGAAAGCGACAGATTTTAGCTGGCTGTTGAGAAAGATACTGAGAATTGCGGATTTGTGTATAGAGATATGGCTTTAAAATAAGATAGAGTAAAGTCAGTTTTGTTGAGAGGGTCCTAATTATAAGTTAAAGTGAAAAGACTTACTCATTTGTATTTCAAATTTTAAAAAAATATTTTGAGTCGAAACCAGGGAAAATTTTGATACTAAATTTTCAACACTAAATAATATAGGAAGTCTGTTGATTTTAGTAGCATGTTTTATGTGTATTTGTGGCATATTCGGGGGAAAAGTAATTTACATACTTTATTTACATACATGTATTCAAAAGTCCAATAATAATTTCTTTGGGTCGTGATGTTAAGTATGAAACGGAAGTAGTGAAAAGTAATTAGTGGAGATTAGAATATGTTTATTTATTCCGCAAAGTTCTGGTTTTCAGTTATCGTGGGAAATGAAAGAAAGAAAACCCACTGTTCTTCTCTTGGAACGAGCTTGCAGTATACGTGTGGGTGACCTATTTCCAGTGCGAGACTGATTAGTTATTCTGGTTCAAACACTGTTGTTTATACATTCTAGATACCATGGAATTATGAAAATATAAGGTAGTTTATAAATTAAGTAGTTTGCTATTGAGCGAGAGAATAGACTACTGTTTCTGAGTGATTCTTGCTCTATTTTCCTTTATGTTTTAACTTATTATTTATTACTAACTTATATTTTTTTATACATATGTACTGTACAGTATGTACTGTATATTTTTTCAGTGTCAGTTGGGTATGACAGTTGTTTTGCCATCACGAAGCGTAATCTCGGAAGTGTCAGAATACGTTTTAATTTCTTTTAAACGTGCCGGCTGTCCGAGGAAGCACGGTCTGAAAGCGAAGCACATGTGCTATTGCGGAGAAGGGAGTGGTCAGAGCTGCCGGCTGAGGGCACTTGAGCGCGAGGCCCAGACGCTGAGGCAGCGCCGTTCCCAGGCGCCGTGGGAGCCTTCTCTCCTCTACTCTCCCTCTTCCTTCTCCTCTTTTCTCCCTCTTCCTTCTCATCTTTTCTCCCATATTCGTATTTTTTTTGTTCTCCTTCTATCGTCTCTTCTCTTTTTTTAGTCCCTCCCCCAACTTCTGTTTGGTGCTTCTTCCAACTTTTTCTCGACTCTTTCATTTGCTCTTTTCTCCCTCTTTCATTTGCTCTTTTCTTCCTCTTTCATTTGCTCTTTTCTTCCTCTTTCATTTGCTCTTTTCTTCCTCTTTCATTTGCTCTTTTCTTCCTCTTTCATTTGCTCTTTTCTTCCTCTTTCATTTGCTCTTTTCTCACTCTTTCATTTGCTCTTTTCTCACTCTTTCATTTGCTCTTTTCTCTTTATTTCAACTTCTCTTTTGTTCCACCACCGTCTTTCCTCTCTTCCTAATTTATTCTTAATATCTTTTTATTCCTCTTTCTTTTTCACCTTTTTGTACAGCACTTTTCTTCTTTGTATCTTTTCTTTCCTACTATGTACCTACATTCAAGAAAATGTTTTGTTTCGGTAGCAAATGATACAGAAATCTGGTGCGAAGAAAAGTCCGTTATTAATGATGAATACAAACTTGAGCAATGCGTAGTAGTTAAATAACTTTAGCGATATGTAGTCAAGCTTCAAATGATACATGTGTCGCATTTCCCATACCTATTATGGATGAAATCTAGAAGAAACTGTAGCTGGACGGAAGAGAAACATCCTAAGATTCGCATACCTTCAAATTTTAATTGACGACTGTGGTCTCTACATAACCATCGGCTTCCAGCCTTCTATCCTTTCCTGCGACGTCGCTCAACGCCGAGTCGCCAAATCGCGAGCAGAGTTGCCCATTGCGTAACGCCATTGACTTAGTCACGTGCCCAGACATCGTCAACTTGTTGACGTGCTGTCGAGCGAAGAGAAGGCGGAGAGGTGACCGAGGAAGCTTCACCTACGCATGACGAGACGTCCTGGTCGTTTTTGTGCTAAAATAAAAAACCTTTGTTGAGAAAGAAACTCTCATTGAGATTCTCCCATTGGATGACCGGTGTGGGTCCAATCAATCGCCTGCTATGAAGCATGTGGCGTTTTGCGAGGTCTGCAGCGCCGCCGGCTATGCTGCGACTGATATGGGCTGTGGCTGAGATGGTGAGAGCTGTAACGTGGCCGGCGACGGTGTGACTGAGTCAGCGGGAGCTGCCGACTATTCCGTGACTGAGTTGGTGAGAGCTGTGGCGCGGCCGGCAGCGGTGTGGCTGAGACGGCGAGGTCAGCAGTGGTGTGGCTGAGGCAGCGAGGGTGTGTGACGTGGGCAGCAGCGGTGTGGCTGAGGCAGCGAGGGTGTGTGACGTGGGCAGCAGTGGTGTGGCTGAGGCAGCGAGGGTGTGTGACGTGGGCAGCAGTGGTGTGGCTGAGGCAGCGAGGGCTATGGCACAGCCGACTGTGCTGCGACTGAGACGTTTAGGGCTGTGGCGCGGTGCTGCAGCAGTGTGGCTGCGTCGGCGAGGGCCGTGGCGCGGAGCTGCAGGTGCGGGGAAGTACTGCACGCAGCGCCCTCAGCAAGAAATCGAGCGGCGCGGGTTGCGTGATGAATGCGGCAGGGGTCATGTGTGGTAGAAACAAGTACTTCATACGAGTCATCCGCTATTTCCTCCGCGCGCCGTTGATTTATGAACGAATTTCCAACCACGCCTACAGGATCATGGGTGGCTGGGTAATCTCAATCTCGCAAGGTATGCATTGCGTGATAACATCAAGTGAGCAGGTAGAGTCAAACACTCAGCCGTATAAGGCGCTGCCAATTACCGCAGCGTGATATTAGCGACTTCCTGGAGAAATTGCAATACAAATTGAGAAGAAATTCTTTGCAGAAGATTGCGTTGAGTTCTTGACCTTCCCATTCACAGGGTGAAAACATTCGCAACCACAATAAACTGTTAACTCGAATACTTGCCGCGATGAAGTGCAAATAATTATAATTGAATGTGAGAAGTTTCCACACGACGTTCTCCTTAATCGTTCGACAATTAAAACGGGTAGTGTAGATGTTAGGTATGCGAAATTCATTATCTCATTTTACGTCTTTATTTTTATATTGTGAGGTAATACTCACGCCATTTTATGATGGCATATGTACACCATTATTTTAGTAATAATTGTTGTGAAGAAATCAGCCATGTAAAACCTTCGAATTCAGTGTGTCTGAGGGAGTGAAAGCACACTCATTTGTCAGGAGGGCCACTATATGTGTGTCTGTCCGTTCGTATATGGAAGAAGGGATGCTTAAGGCAATGGCGCGAGTCTCATTTTGGTTGGACTCCCTGACCTTTCGAAAATTGCAAATTTAGAAATAATGCGAGAAAGTATGTGCTCTTGTTGCTCCACTAGTTTAATATATTTGGTGCGGGTATAAATGACGTGGTCAATTAATTTTTCTGTGAAGTGCCTGCTCTGTGGTGCAGTGTGCGTTTTGCCCCTTCGACCGTACTATAGAAAGCAGGGCGCGCCTGCAGCGCACAGGATTCAGCTGCTGCTCTGCGCATGCGCAAACATTTGCGTTCAGCTTGTTTGCACGTGATGCACCCGCCCTGACCCCGCTCTCCTCTCTCCTCTCCACCCCGCCCACTTTTCCCCCTCCTCTCCTCTAGTCACACACGGTGGCTCACTCGCAGCGCAACTAATGGTCTGCGGGGCCCGTCGGAGAAGAGGGAGGGGAGCGTAACATTTTAGGGACTACAAAATGTTGGTGTCTAAAGGATAATTGTTGATTTTTTCTAATATTCTGTTTAGCGGTAGTTTTTTTGATCTGTGGTTATGAGTTGTAAAAATCTCTTTTTGTTGATCGTGGTTATGTACGTGTTTTTTAAAATTTGTTTTGTTTGTATTCAAAAAAAGAAGCTTGATGCAAAAGCCCTCAAACTTTGCAAGAGATATCCACCACAAATATTCTATTTATTATTTGATGATGTAGTATTTAGGTGTTTAGACGCAATTGAAAAATCTTGAACGTGTGGGGCAGGAGCGCAGGGCCTTTCGCGAGGAGGGTCGCGGCCCATTTGTCCCTGCCCCTTCCATCACACCATTGATTGAATGTTTAGTGATTCCGGGCCCGTCAAATACCGGGGTCATTAGTCTCGTAAGTGCATGCATATTTTTTGCTCAGGAGGTGGTTGTGATCTTTCCTCCACTGTATGGCGAGTTCCGACGCACACCTACTGTCGGCTAGTGAGGGTTTCCCCAACCACGTAGGGCACCGCCCCAGCTCTTAGCTCCCGACGGGTCTCCCGGCATGTGGGGTAGTGTACTGCTTGTTAGTGTTAGTGTAAGTGTTTGTAAGGGGTGAAGATATGACAAGGAAGAGGAAGATGAAGACGAAATCACACGCGGTCCGTGGCCGGTTTGTTAGGGTACTGCTCCGACATTCGCCTGGTGTTGATAGGAAACTTCCAATCAGAGCAGCCGGCGGCTGGCATTATTCTCCAAACAGTCTGTACTCGACCTAGCTAACAAGCTAGTATCGAAAACCCTGCCACCGTCGGGACTTGAACCTAGGACTCCCCGGGACTGTAGTGACATCTGTTGATGCCCTGACCCATCTCTCACGGTCCATCAAACCTGTGTCTCCGCATCCTCCACCATTCCTCCCCATCCTCCCACCACTCTCTTCTGTCCCGCGCCCATTGCCATCCCCCTCCAACTCTCACCGCTCCTCCCCACGCTACACCACCCATCCCCATCCTCCATACGCCGCTCGACCCATTGCGGCCTCTACCCTCGGGTCCGCGCGTTCCGACGCCACGATGCGCCGAGAGGGGCGGGGCAGGGCCGAGTGGGACGTGGGAGGGGGGAGACGGGGCGGGGCGCGTATCGGCGGCGGGGCAGCGCGGCGCGCGCGTGATTTATCCGCGGTGATACCGCGCGGATGTGACGTCATTAATACGCCCGCGAGAGCCCTTGTAAAAAACCGCCCAAACTGTCGCGCGATACGGGCGCGGCGCGGGCGCGGGCCGGGGGTGATGACTGACACGGCGGCGGCGGCGGTGGCGGTGGCGGGGCCCAAAAATTAACACCGCGCCCTGCTGGCAGCGCGCCCCGCGGCCCCACCCCGAAGCTCGCGCCGGACAGAGGGCGAAGCGCCCATCCTACCGCTGCTCTTCCGGGAGCTACTTTTGCAAAGGTGCCTCTCTTTATTATCGAACACGACGAGTGTTTGGCATGTTACATGTCGTTACATACAATGAATGTCTGCAAAGATTTTCATCCACATCGCAGTGAGATAATTTATCTTCAGTATCATCATCTTCTTCTTCTAAACTTTATCCCAGTTAGCTGTGGTTGGCTTTTTCGGATCGCTTAGTACGTTTCACTATGATATGACTATGAGTTTTGCAATCCTTTGTCAGCGTGACGTCAACCCTCAACCTGGAGGATCAAACTTCGTGAATCCATTTTTGATATTTGTTTTTGACCGTGTTTTTTACAACCGACTGTCAGCATGTCGTCAACTCCCATCCCGGAGGACCAAACTTCATGACTTAACGTTGTGAATGAAATCGGCTTAGAAACGTCGATTTTGCGGTCGTAGCCTTTTCAGTAGAACTACCCCAGCATTCGCCTAGATGACCGAGGGAAACCACGAAAAACCTCACTCAGGATGGCTGGTGCGCTGATCGCACTCGAGCCCCCCGATTGCGAAGTCTACGCCCCTCGCCCTGATCCACCTCGCTCGGTGAGATAATTTATTTTCGCATGATTAATATTAAAGAACTCATTTGTAAATAATTAGGAAGTATTTGGTAAAAAACCTGTAATATACGTAACAGTTTGTTATGATTAATTCCTACTCCGCCAATTGATATTCATGCAGAGAAGAAAAAGAAAAATTGACTTTTTTGAAAAATATTCATTATACCTTTTAAGTATAAAATACAATAAATATTCGTAAAAATAAGTCTTCAATATACGTTTTGAAAGCTGTACGAAGCTGGTAGTGAAACGTACGGTAACTGTATTAAGAATTTGAATCTTCATCAACTTCCATTTTGTGTTTATTGCTTTTATTGTTTTCTTGATAAAATTTATTTACGTGGCGCCTATCAAAATTCGACTTGATTTGGTGTTAGCAGCCATTTTTGATACACGTCTTTGACCACCTGAAGAAAGTGCGAGTTACGGGGATAATGTGTTAGCAAAAGCGTCCGAAAACAATATAGGTGTAACGTGATTCGAAGAAGCTTAGCAGTAAGATCATATCAAAGTGACTTATGATAACTTCTTTAGGAATATCTCCGTTGATGTCAGAAGATAAACGAAGATATGTTCCAATACATTTTGTAATAACATTAATTTTGTACTTTATTTCTGTTCAATTAACGCTTATTGAACTGTAATAATGTAAGGAATTATTTAAAAATAGATATTCATTAGATTTCTTAGGTAAGAATAATTTAAAGAACTTCTCTTGCATAATCTGATTCACTGAAATAATGCTTTCAGAAAAATAAAAATAAAAAATTGAAAAACTAACACTTCATATTACGTTCCGTTCAGTATTCATATTCTAAACTGCAATTTATATGTAGGACTGCGAAATTACATCGGAGACATCTCTTTTCTTGAACAGCACCCATCTCTCCAATTATTCAGTATCGAGAGCTGAATGGAAATTGTTCTACCAAAAACTTTATTTAATTATTATATATAGGGAGTAAGCGAGAACATGCGTTGACATTTATTTAGGCTACATTAGTTTTAAATTAGAATATTACTGCCAGACTATGTAATTATTCACCAAGAATGAATGGTAATTTCAATGGCTAGAAATTGTTATATTAAAGTAGTTGTTGAAGAAGAGGGATGTTGATAAACACATCTGACCCAGAAAAGTAAATAATTCTGGCTCATGCTGATGGACCTATTCTAGCCACTGATTGTTGTCAAGTGTAGTTGTAGTAATCGGTTAACTATGAACATTCAGGTGAGTACGGAACAACTTGGGTAACGTACTTCCTCGTATTCTGGATGAGTTGTCGTGGCAAAACCTAATGGGCCAGTAGTGTAACGAAGTGAGTGCGGGCCCACCAGCAAAACTTTCATCCAAGAATCTTTTCTAAAAGTGTGTAACAACCACAAATATTGTAACTATCGTAAATAATAAAAATATCCCCCAAAATAGGCCCTCTTTTATCTGCCCTCCCCCCTTCTCGCATTTCGGGCCTTGCCTTTCGGATGTCTTCGCGACGCTATCATCCCAACTATTGGTGGACATTGGAATCCTCTTTTCCCTTGATTGTTGGAAAGGTTTGTAGTTTGATTCTAGACTGGATATTGTTAACCTCGAGCCTATGGTTTTAACATATCCCAGTTGTCGCAATGCCACTATGAGTTTAACTAACGTTTTAAATGTGTCTTATTACATACACGTGGAGTCATATTATTTCATTACTTTGTCTTGTATTTTTATTTTCAAGAACATTGACCTGATTCAATTGAAGTTCATGCGAAATTGAACCAATGCATCACCAGTTGCGCGTAGCAGATTTCTTCCTTCCTCTTCAGTGATGACTAAATGTATTCTGAGATTTAGATATTTTATTACATATGAAGCATTAAGAGCACAGAACGTTGGGAGGCATTCGAGATCAATGTAACCTCTTTGCCACGCGATTTTTTTCCGCGCGGCGAGCGCGTTCGGGCCAGTGCGCTGCCGCACCTGCGGTCGGCGCTGATAAAGGAGCGTTTGCCGCCGGCTAACAAATGAGGGGACGTCCGCGCGACGCGTCGAGGCGCGACGGATCGGACATATTGCTCCACGCGCGTGGCGGTTAGTGGCGACGCCGCGCCCGGCGCTGATACAGGGTGCCAGCGATCGGAGCGGCAAGGGGCGAGGGTGCACCGAGAGGACCTGGCCGGGGAGAGGGTATGCGAGGCGGGGCGGGGGGTTTGAACAGATTGGGAGCAGGAAAGTGTGGTGGGGGAAGGGGGCGGGGGAAGGATGGGCGCAGAGAATCGGGGCTGGGGGAGGGCGGGGAAGGACGTGGAAGCGTGAGACGGTGCTGAACAGGTCGAGAACGACAAATGGGAGTGGAAAGTGGTCAGGATGGAGATACTCGATGTTGGGCTGGATGGGGAGATTCTAAGCTGGAAGGAACAAGGATGGATGGAGAGGATTGGTGCTGGGCTGGACGGTTAGGTGTGAGAAGCGGCTAAGCAGGTTGGGCGCGCGGAGCTGAGTGGAGAAAACGAGAATGGACGCAGATTCTCAGTGCTGGGTGGGGTGGTGGTATTTGGTCGATGGCTGGGCAGATGGAGAGGTCGAGGGCATCAAAGCGGAGGACGGGGATACCGTATGTTGGATAGGGCTTGGATATTCCGTTCTAGACAGGGCGAGGTAGGAGGGGCGGTGCTGGAAGAGTCACTCGCGGTAAAGCGGAGTGGAGAGGGGGGAGGCGAGACAAGAATGGTCGGAGAGAATCGATGCTACCCGGGAAGGGGATTGTCGTTGCTGGGTTGCACTGGGAAGCGTGGGGCCAGACTGGGCATGTCGGCCGCGGATGACCTGAAAGGAGAGGGAGCGGGGAAGACCGGACAGGAGTTAGTGTTGGGTGGGCTGAAGTGATTCGGTGCTGGGCACGGGGACGAAGCGCGCGACGGAGCAAGACGGGGAAGACGCTGCAAATCTTAATGGAAAGAATTGGACTGAGATACTCGGTACTAGATGGGATGGGGAGTTTCGGAGGTGGGGAATGCATGAGCAGGTCTGGACGGACCGGTGTAATAAAGCGGGCTGAAGAGAGGTGGGCGGGAATGAACGGAAATACTCGGTACTAAGGGTTGCAGGGAGATTCTATACCGGATGCTCGGTGCTGAGGGTGACCGGGTGACGGAGATGCTCGGTGCTGGGCGGTGCGGCGGTATACGATTGTAGGCGGGGCGGGGCGATGCGGGTGGCGGCGCGGGCGAGGGCGAGGGCGAGGGCGCTGGCGAGGGCGCGGGCGAGGGCGAGGGCGCGGGAGAGGGCGAGGGCGCGGGCGCGGGCGAGGGCGCGGGCGAGGGCGCGGGCGAGGGCGCGGGCGAGGGCGCGGGCGAGGGCGCGGGCGAGGGCGCGGGCGAGGGCGCGGGCGAGGGCGCGGGCGAGGGCGCGGGCGAGGGCGCGGGCGAGGGCGCGGGCGCGGGCGCGGGCGAGGGCGCGGGCGAGGGCGCGGGCGAGGGCGCGGGCGAGGGCGCGGGCGCGGGCGAGGGCGCGGGCGAGGGCGCGGGCGAGGGCGCGGGCGAGGGCGCGGGCGAGGGCGCGGGCGAGGGCGCGGGCGAGGGCGCGGGCGCGGGCGAGGGCGCGGGCGAGGGCGCGGGCGAGGGCGCGGGCGAGGGCGAGGGCGAGGGCGCGGGCGCGGGCGAGGGCGAGGGCGAGGGCGAGGGCGAGGGCGCGGGCGAGGGCGCGGGCGAGGGCGCGGGCGAGGGCGCGGGCGAGGGCGCGGGCGAGGGCGCGGGCGAGGGCGCGGGCGAGGGCGCGGGCGAGGGCGCGGGCGAGGGCGCGGGCGAGGGCGCGGGCGAGGGCGCGGGCGAGGGCGCGGGCGAGGGCGCGGGCGAGGGCGCGGGCGAGGGCGCGGGCGAGGGCGCGGGCGAGGGCGCGGGCGAGGGCGCGGGCGAGGGCGCGGGCGAGGGCGCGGACGACGGCGCGGGCGACGGTATGTTAAACGAAGCGGGGCGCTTGACGGACCAACGTGGAGCGACCTGCGGCGCGGGGCGGCGTGATGCGGGGCGTGAGGGGGCGGGACGGCGTGCGCGAGATGTTACTACCTACTACGCTTGATCGGGCGCAGCTTTGCGGCTCGTTGTGCCGCCGCGCGCAGCTAAAAGATTACAGCGGGATATCGGGCGGCGTGTCCCTCTGCCGCCGGTCACTCGCCCGATTTTCCACGCGCAAGATACAGCGGCTGCGCAGGGATTTACAGGCGCGCGCGGCGACGAAATGACGAGCTTTATTTCGCGCCGGGCGAGCCCCGGGCTGTGCGGAGTAGCGCCCTCGTTAACTGGTTAATGTCTCGTTGACGGGTCGCGAATTGCACTCATTGCCGTTGACCTGTCTGCGTTCGGCTGCGGCGCACGTGCTTCAATATGACAGAGGCCGTGGTGTTACTATTATGAGTGATAAATTTGGTGTAGGGGCGACCCTTAATCATTTTATCCATCAGTCACTACTGCATTCCTAACGGTCGTTATTACAATTTACACTCTTTAATAGGGGATATTTTTGGAGAACATATACCTAGGCTTTTGCCCTCGATAATAATGTAATAGCGTGAATAATATAATAATATCAATGATAACAATAATAATAATTACAATAATAATAAATATAATATTATTTATAATAATAATAGCGACTGTATCCTGCAGTCATCCTGCTAAGCTGTTTACCTACTTCCCAAAAATTGCATAACTTGCCTCTATTCCTTTCTGCTTTCCACCTTAGTATGAGAATTAATTTTTAGGTTTTCCGTGGTTGCTTAGAATCACATTGATCGATTATAATAGATCCATTTCTTTCTGTTTTCAAGAAAGCATTTGAATGCTGTTTTAGAGCACTGCCAAGTTGATAACCACTGCTTAAAAGTTTATAGAAAGAAGACATGAAATCACCTCTCACTAGCGTCTTCGTACCTCGCCCACTTAATTTTTAACGAAAAAATTTGCAATGTTCACCTGTATTCGAGGTGTTCTGTGGACTGTTGCAAGAACGTGTATTCGCGTTACTTACGAACGCAAAACTTCACTAAAATTTTTACTCCTTTCGAAACACCCGATGAACACACGAAACGGGATACAGACTGGTCATGCCTTCTCCGGTAACGAGAAGTGAAAGGAGATTGGCTGGGAAGCGACGGTGAAGGAAAACTGACCGCGGGATGCAGTCGGGCGTTTCCGTTTTGAGAGAGAACCAACTAGGACGGCTTGAGTGTAATCAGATTCAATGCTCGTTTGCAAAAGGGCTACGGTTTCAACTGCCACCGTGGTTATGGCCGGGTCTCTTTTTCGTGTGTGCTTGGACTACACGTTCCTGATAATGCGTTAATATCCAGAGTCCGGACCGAGAAACACTCCCTAGGGAGTATAAAACAATAAGTGTTTAGACTTTCGTAGTAGTAAAGTTAATAATTAAGGATATCAATGAAGAAACGTTGAAAACAAGCCTAATGCTCCAACACACACACTGTTACGTTTTCTGCTCTACCTCTTGTCAACAAGAGCTCTAGTCGTCCGCGAATTATGAAGTGTCCAAAGTCGCACGTTTCAATTTGTGTGTCGCACTGAAATCTAATTACGAGATTCTGCGAGTGGGTGCGCGCGACGCACTTTTATCAGGGGGCGGGCTGCGGTTGTCGAGGGAGATGGAGGGCGGCGTGTGGCGGAGGGGGGGAGAGGGTTGCGTAGGCCATCGGAGAAGGCAGGGGAAGGGGGCGGAGGAGCGGCTCCTTTGTTTTCCATTTCCAGCGCCGGCAACTCGTTTCCTGCGGCGCCGCGCGGTGGTCCTTCGGCGCGCCGGCAGATTAGCACCCCGCCCCCCACCCCGGCATGCACACGGCCCCGCCCCTCACCCCTCCCGCTCTAGGACGCCCCCTCCCCCGCCCTGCCACGGCTCGCGCCGCCGCCGCGGAGGCAACCGGGCCCGCCTCCGCCGCGCGGCGCCACTAGCACAGAGCAGCAGCAGGAGAACGCGGAGAGCAGAAATTTCATTTTCTGTTCTCATGTCCTGTCGCACAATCCGCCGGATTCCTCCCCTTCCCCCCTCGCCGCCGCTTTCTCCCCGCGCGTCCCCTCCGCCGCAGCCATCTTGCTTATGGAATCATGAAGAGTTGGCCAGGAAATGAATTTTCGCCGTGGGATATAGCCACGCGCGGCTGATGGGAATAAATACCGACGGGGGCGAGGCGGGACGGGCGGGCGGGGGCCGGGGCGGGGGCGGGGGCGGCGTCGCGGCGCTGTGACGCATTACTTCCACTCCGCGGCGTTGATGCTGATGCGCGCAGCCGTGCGCGGTCAGCGCCTCTCTTGTTTTCGCCCCGCGGCGGCGGAGGCGAGGCGGCGGCGGCGGAGGCGGTGGAGGCGGAGGCGGAGCTCGCGTTCATTTCCGCGCGCAGCCTCCTGTCTTGAAGGATGCCGATGCGTGACGTCAGGGTAGATAGCGACGCTCTCACATGCACGGCGCTCCCACTCGCTGTCACGATTTACTTCGCTCGTTCGCTGCCCGTTTTTCGTCTTCGTACGTTACAAGGGAACGGTTTGCTGTTTGGACTTGTGTAGTTTAGTGAAACAAAATGTGTTAATTCTTTTTGTTGTGGAACTTTTCAAATTGTTAGGTGAAGTGAAATGTTCCGAGGTTCACACTATGAGAATGTATCCGCAGAATTTTGTGTAGTTTCTCTTCACTTATGCCTGAACAAAGGAAGACGTAGAGAATAAAAGTTAACAGGTCCGATGTAAGGAGCTAAAATATTCGGAAGGTGATTTAATAAGAAAGGTACCAACAATTTGTAATCGATTAGACCCGATTCTTAGTCACAGTTGGATTATATTGCTACAAATAAACGTCTATTACCAAATAAAATTTATTATTAGAAAGAAATGTACTTCTGGAAACAATCTTCGGAGAAATTTCAATATATTTCCAGGAAAGAGTATGATTAGACAATTCTAGTAGTTTCATAAAACGAGTACTTTGTTACAACCGAAATCTTAAATTACTTTGTTCTGCTCTCAAAGAAGTGGGACTCGGATCAACTCGGATAATTTGTTACTGCTGAACAAAGTTTAAAATTCTCCTTTCCTAGAGTTTTATAATCCCAAAATCCGTTTATGGCTGATTTTTAAATCTCAGCCAATTGCTCTCTCTCTCTCTCTCTCTCTCTCTCTCTCTCTCTCTCTCTCTCTCTCTCTCTCTCTCTCTTTCTTCCTTGATGTACACATCTCGTACGGTTCGACGATCAACTTCTCTTATAGCGTCGTATTGTTCGGGTATTTGCGGGTTTGGGAATCTGTTCCGGGGCTTGAACGAGGCCGCGGGCGGGCGGGCGGGCGCCAGTGCTGCGGGCGATCGCCCAGGTGCCGATAGGTGCACTATCGCCCGTGAGCCACTTTCCCCGCGATAGCGCCCGCTGCGTCGTCGCCCGCAGCCGTCAGGCAGCCGGGCGGGTGGGGAGCGGGGAAGGGGGAAGGGAGGCCCTCTTCCTCTCGGGGCATCTGCGCCGTCGCTTGTTCCTTCGCGTTTGTCACTTCTTATAGCGGAGACCCAACAGCTTCGCGTGCCACAAGTGGAAGTGCGAAGAGAGCTAGAGAGGCTGTGAGCTGAAGCCAAATGCTTCGTGAAGTGGCCTTTCGCACAAAATCATTTAGTGCGGCGATAATTGTTTGGTATAGACTATAGAAATAATTCTCAGAAGTTCTCCTTCTGTATCGTGAAATACTTAACGATGCATCATTCGGATGAGCAATGAAAGTGTGTGTGTGTGCCATGTTACCAGCAGCAGGTAGTTGAGACGCACAGCATGTTGCACACCAATTCCAGAACAACTCGGTCGCTATTGGGCGTTCCGCAGTTATTGGAGTTGTTATGCATTTACTATTATTCAGGATCATATTCACGAACGGCTACAGTGCTTTCCATTTAACTGAGATTTAGTAAATCCCATTTGGGGTCGAAACACTAAGTGACTCGTGAGGTGGTATATATCAATATCTGATTACGACAGTGCCTTAGCCGCTGCCAACAACGAGGCTTATTGAAGTTGTCTGAAAAGGGTCTATAACTCTTCATATTTAATACATAAATTCAACGTGTATCGAATTAACACTACATTGAATGGTAAAGAGAGAGGAAAAAGACGATCAACCAGTACGACCAGGAGCGCTTGAAAGCTGATTCCAGGCTTAAAGAAATTACTAACGAAGTAAATGCACATCTGTGTGCGGTTTCGCAAATAATAGAAACAATGATAATAATAATGATAACAATAATTATAATAATTAATAATAATAAATAATAATAACAATAATAATAATAACAATAATAATAATAATAATAATAATAATAATAATAATAATAATAATAATAATAATAATAATAATAATAATAATAATAATAATCAAGCCGGACTGATGGCCGAGATCGCTAAGGAAGTAGGGCCGTAGTGGTTTCGGACCAGAAGATCGCTGGTTCGAGTCCCCCCTCGGGCGTGGGTGAATTTGTGTATGTATGTATGAGTGCGTCGTCCTTTCACCCCTCATTATCATCATCATCATTTCATCTTCCATACTCCCAGGGCTAACAACCCTGGGGAATAAAAATCGGACTCAGCTAAATGCTGGTCTCATCCACTTGCCACAGTGATAATAATGCTGAGCCACGGGAAATGCAGGATGCATGCGTGGTCCTAGTCGGCCTATTCGCGAGCAAATAATAATGATAATAATAATAATAATAATAATAATAATAATAATAATAATAATAATAATAATAATAATAATAATAATAATAATCAAGCCGGACTGATGGCCGAGATCGCTAAGGAAGTAGTGCCGTAGTGGTTTCGGACCAGAAGATCGCTGGTTCGAGTCCCCCCTCGGGCGTGGGTGAATTTGTGTATGTATGTATGAGTGCGTCGTCCTTTCACCCCTCATTATCATCATCATCATCATTTCATCTTCCATACTCCCAGGGCTAACAACCCTGGGGAATAAAAATCGGACTCAGCTAAATGCTGGTCTCATCCACTTGCCACAGTGATAATAATGCTGAGCCACGGGAAATGCAGGATGCATGCGTGGTCCTAGTCGGCCTATTCGCGAGCAAATAATAATAATAATAGTAATAATAATAATAATAATAATAATAATAATAATAATAATAATAATAATAATAACGTGTTACGGATTAGGTATTTTATTCTCCATCTATGATTACTTGAAGTGCTGAAAATGAATGTGCAACGCTGTTATCATTACCTGTTATAAGATTCCAAACCTGAGTGGCTGGATGAACGGGGCTAAATTCTTCCCGTGCGCTGCGAGGAGTGCGGGGTGCGGGTGGGGGGCGATGGACGCAGCGCGAAGAGTGACGCTCGCTCCTTGGCGATGGCATCGGCCCCTGCGGCGCGAAGGGAGTCGAGAGGGGGGAGGGGGAGAGCGGCGCAATCAGTTAATTACGGCTGCGCCCCGGAGAGCTAGCGACGCACGGGGCCCAACGCACTCTTCTTTCCGCGCCCTCCCCCCTCCCCATCGCCATCGCCCTCTTCGCTCCGCCTCGTTCCTCCTCCTCCTCGTCCTCCTCCACGCCATCCATTACCTTCACTTCCCTTCGGCTCCTTCGCCTCCCAATACTCCATCATCCTCTTCCCTTCCTCGTGCGCCACCCTGTCATCCAGCCTCTCGCCCTTCCAGTCGCCGACTCCTGCGCCCTGCGGCCCTCTCCGCCGGACGCCTGCCTCCTCCCTTGCCACGCCCCCCGCGGGCGAGGCGGCGACGCGCGAGGCGTCCCCCCGCCCCCCTCCCAGCCGGAGGACGCCCCCGCCCGCGCCGCCTCCTCCAGCCGCCCGGAGAGTCGGCCGGCCACTTCATTTCCGCACGGGTCCGGACGGGGCCCGGAGGGGCGGCGGCGGCGGAGGCGGCGGCACGCTCATCCCTCACGCCTGGCAAAAATGGCCCCTCCCCTCCCCCAGCCCGCGCCGCGCCGCCGTGATAACGCCGCCCAGGGGACGCCCACCGCCCCGCCAGCCCCGCCCCGCCCAGGGCGAGTACGGCCCCGCGCCGCGTGATAAGTTTGCGACTGCGCTTGTTTTCGCGCGATCGCCGCCCGCGCGGCGGTGCCCCTGCGCCAAGACTTGCTCGCTTGCCCCGCGGGGCACTGCAGAGGAAAGGGGCCACCAGAACGTCTTTTTACAAACATTGTTATTTGACCATAAATGTTTGAAAACATCAATAACATGCCATCATTTTAAAATATTATTATATTTAAAAAAAACACTCTTAAGTCGCATTTATAACATCGACTGACGATCAGAATGACTGACAGAACAGACTAATACATGGAAACAAGCCCGGTTAAGGTCAGTTCTGTGTTAAGCTGTGATATAAGGTGAAATATCATTAAAAATGTTAACACTACCTCATAATTTATTGTCTTGATTATATTATCTGCAGTATTTCAATATTATTCTGTTTGGTCATGCTTAGGCCCCTTCATATATCAGTGCCGCACTGTCCGTGGCAAAGTGATATTTTTCTAGGAGTTTGAAAGCCCCTCTTCCGATTCTTGTTCTTTAAATTTGCCTTTATCCTGACCTACGTACTAGATTTTCTTATTGCGCACAATTTCGACGTATATATTGTGATATGTGATTTCGGGTCTGTCGGTACCAAGGAGGGTTAACTTTGTCCTACATTTAATTCACTAGCTCTGTGAGTTGCAGTTAATCAGTTACACTGCAAAGGATTTTTTTTTCTTAGAAACAGCTAATTTCCTCAGGACATTTATGTACTATTGCACAAAAAACTATTTTTATAAGGCAATAATTTTAGAATTTGATTAAGATATAATTTGTAATGAAAAGAATAAAGAAAACTTATTTTCCCTTGGAATACGTTAAAGAACAATTATTGAATTTTGTTGTAAATGCATTAATTTTTATATGCTTATCAAGTTGAAAAAAGTTATTTGCATCGACAAGCTGGTTTTAATGGATTAGATCTTCGCCAATTTTCAGCATTTCAGGTATTTACATATTTTATGTATTCCTGTGAAATAGTAGAGAAGTCATAGTATGTGTGCATGTGTTCAAGAAGTATAGTAGTATCAGTTAGTATTACAAAATGTGCGATATCAGCGGAGAATAGCTTTCTATCATGTGTTCGCGTAAATACATGTCTAGAATCGTGTTTATTCATTGACCATTTACAATTTAAGGTCTCGGAGCAACGTAGTGCTAACGCACATTTCTGGAATTTTTGTCAGCCAGAAGAAATACGCAATCACGTTTCAAATTACGTAAACATTTCTTGGTGCGTCCTACGCACATACTGTTGTTTTATGAACACATTAATAAAGCGATTCAATCCTTTTTTTGGAAAAATATTCTTTAATTTTTTATTTTTTGGAAATACAAGTATAAAATTAGGGTTTGCACTATGTTACTCAGAACGCTGGACATTTCTCCGTCATCGATTTAAGTAAAAAGCATGCAGGGTGTCGTGAGAACTAAACCTAAGGGGTGTTGGCGTTGGCGAGGAGTCTTGAGGTCCGCCTTCAGTGCCCCCCTCGCCGGCTTGTTTCAGTTGCTCCGTGGCGGGGCGCGGCGGGGGCGGTGCACATGAGGGATGACGGCGCGGCCCTTCGGTAGGAGGCTCACGTCTGGGCGATGAGCGGCGGGCGGGCGGGCGGGCGAGGAGCCCCGGACCATTTGTTACGTCATTAGCACGCGGCGACGGCGCGGAGCCGCGCGGGGCGGGGCGGGGGCGGCGAGGGGACGCGGCGGGCGCAGATGGCATCGCGCGGCGCTGCGACTCCGGAAATGGACGCGATGAAGTCCCCGACACTGTTTCACTTTAAATGTATGAGTCTTTCGCTCGGGCGGCGCACTCCAGATGGATCGGCCCGGCCGGGCTCGCGCCCGTCCCGCCCCCGGTCCACCCCCGCTGCCGCCGTCTGTCAGCCGCCGCGCGCGCGCGCGGAGGCGCTGTCCCCGCCCCGCCCCGAATGCTAAATCGCCCTGCGGCGGGCGCCGCGCCGCGCGGACGCCTGCTTTGTATTCGCTCGCCGCCTACGCCCGCGGCGGCGGAGGGGGGGGGCGGCAGCCGCGGAGGCGGCGGTGAAGGTGGCGGCGGCGGTGGCGGCTGTGGAGGCGGAGGCGGAGGAGGCGGCGGAGGCGGCGGAGGCGGGGCGGCGGAGTCGGAGGTAGAGGCGGCGGAGGCGGAGGCAGAGGCAGAGGCAGAGGCAGAGGCAGAGGCGGAGGCGGAGGCGGAGGCGGAGGCGGAGGCGGAGGCGGAGGCGGAGGCGGAGGCGGAGGCGGAGGCGGAGGTGGAGGCGGCGGCGGAGGCGGAGGCGGAGGCGGCGGAGGCGGAGGCGGAGGCGGCGGCGGCGCAGGCGGGGGAGGCGGAGGCGGAGCGCGCGCGCTTGGCCCGGGAGGCGCCGCCCAATGCGCCGCGGGGTGTTGAAGACTGCCCGACGGAGTCGCCCCGGGGCCGTGGAGCCCGAGAGCTCTTGCGGACGAGGGGCACGCGATGCAGCGGGCGGGGGGGGGGGGGGGGGGGGGGGGCTCGGTGGAGGAGCGGACGCAGCCGTCGAAGGGAGCCACACCATCCACGTCTTGGTTTAGCATCGGAGGCTGTGGTTGAGTGATGGGAGGATAGGAAATAACTCCAAGGAGAGCGGTGAGGAGGTGGAGGTTGTGATAGAGGCCGAAACAGTAGTGAATGCATGAGATGTGGTATGGGGCGGTGAGGATTGTACTCGTAATGAAGTAGTACACGAAGCAGCGGATGGGGTGCGAGGTGTGGGGGGTGGGCGGAGGCGTGGCCGCTGCAGTCGAAGGAAGCCCACCATACACATCTTCGTCTTGGATTAGCATTGGAAGCTGCGCATGCGGCGGTTGGGTAATGGGTGGACTAAAAATAACTCCTGGCAGAGGGGTGAGTGTTGGAGGTTGTCATGGAGGCCGGAGCAATGGTAATGACCAGGGATGTGGCATCGGTAGGGAGAAGGGGGATGGGCTGCCATCAAAAGTTGAACTGTAACGATAATAACACAGGTGAAATAATTTGAACTAAAAATATATGTTTGCGATTTAATTGCATACCTTACATCGTAGCATTAGCCACCATTGTTGCGTGTAAGGTGTTGACAGTGATAAATACAATCGACAAAATTTTCCGATAACCAATGCAATATATTCATCAGCTGAAATTGAAACATATTTTGTGATTGTAAAGGAATCCAAGGAAAAACAAGATTGTATTTTCTAGTTTTATTACGAAAAAATATTTCTTCAATTTAGCGATGTCACATTGTCAGATATGCAAAACTCCTTTACTTTAATTCGATTCATATTCGTACAAAACAGGTACTGAAGAAAATGGATAAATCTTACTCAATTATCACATCAAGAAGTGAATTTCAAAGTTTCTACTATCAAAGGGTGAACTCTACACGTATTGCACAGATAAAATTATTTCAGACCAGAATATTAACTTTTTGCTCTGCGATTCATTTCACATTAATCCTTATACTTAAGAGTATTTTTAATTGTTTGCGTTTTATACATTGATACAGTTAATATTGTCGGAAAATAAATAAGAGGGAAAAATATAATATTTTTGATCAATTTTTTGTATCATTTTATTAAATTTTTATACATTTTAAAGGTTACTAGTAGTTCTAAATTTCTTTCTAAATTGTTTACTTTTCGAACTAATAGTTACTATAAAATATTGTTAGATTGAATTGAGTACTGATGGACATGGCGTGGTATCAATTACGGTGCTCAAGTAATTTTCATATCTGTTTGAACTGTGGTAATGTTTCGGTGTCCTATCGTTTATATATATATACATTATTAAATATCAGCGAAAGATTGTGTTATTCTATGTCAGTTCGGAGTTGAACGTACACTTGAAATACTCACTTGTTTCGTTTGTCAATTCGTTGTCTAGATCTGAAGCTCTCGTGGAACGAAGAATCGCAATACTACCTCGTTAACGTCCTTTGTTAATTTCTGTCATGATACAAAGTGCTCATAAATGTAAGTAGAATAGTCGTTTCTGTTATTACTCGTACGCTCTTCTGGCCCCATAAAACATGTTACTACTGTTACTATTTAACATGATTGATATCTGATCCTGGAAAGAACGTTTATTTCTGTAACGTTACACGTAAAGTACCTTACGCTGGCTTTTACTAGCTGGTTAAACAACGCTGGTTAAACAACGCTGGTTAAACAACGCTGGTTAAACAACGCTGGTTAACCAACCCTGGTTAAACAACAGAAACATCGTTCACGGTCATAAGAAACCAAAAGCAACTTGTTTATTAATTCCCTATTTTTAATTGGTAAAGTAATGGCTTAATTGAGAAAATGTCGACATATCCATCAATATCCCCAAGCGTTTCTTGCATTGCGTTAAGAAGAGCTAAATTGTCTGTTTAATGCAATTGATCCTAATGGATAGCACAGTTTAACTGCGTTGTTTCTTTGCTGCGTGCCTGTTTTTTTTTCTTCCGCGCAGCGCCTACCTGTGTAGCTGGGAGTCGGTGGAACGATGTCTCGAGCGCTGGGACGAGGGATGGCGGGCGACGCCCCTCCCTTGTTCTGTCACCTCGCCCGCGTGCTGACGCGCCCGTCACAACTACTAACACGCATGTTAGGAAATTCCAACTGTTCGTCATTGCGACAAAATCTTGAAGAGGAAACGACTCCCTCAGTCTTTTTCCCCTCCTCCCGGGCCCTGTCTCACAGAACGAGTCGAGGGGCAAACCCGATCTTCTGGTCCGACCTGCCCCGTTCGATCTGGACGCCTCGAAACCCCTCGGTCGCCTCGCTCGTCGGCCTCCGCCGCAGCCGCAGCCGGATCTCTAACTTGTCTGACTGCCGCTGCGCGCGCTTCTGCCGCCCTTACGTGGCTGCCGCGGCTTCTTGGAGCGTCTGGGCGGGAGGGAAGTTTCCAGTGGTCGGAGGTAGAGATGCGACATCGGTGTTGATGTTTTCGTAGAAACATCGATATTTTAAACATTGATGTATTAACGCTGATGTTTTTTAACATCGATGTTTTGTGACCGATGTTTTTTTAACATCGATGTTTTGTGACCGATGTTTTTTCTTTTCCGATGTTTTGTGACCGATGTTTTTTTCTTTTCCGATGTTTTGTTTTTGAAAGAATAATTCACATAATCAATATACTATAAAAGTTAAAATATGAAACAACTGATGGTAACACTGTTAGTTCATGTGTAGAAACCAAATAAACGCTACGTGCACAAACTTCATCGAACAGACTCTTTCGCCCGAGATGACCTCCGTGCCCCTGCATTTCCTTTTTCTTCATATTCATTTCGCTCATTGCGAAGTGGTCAACAAATGTGCTTTGGGCGCAGGGTCTGCCCCTTTTTCTCGTACCGTTATTCTATGAATTGAGAAACATGAGCACTGTCAAATTAAATTTTGTGTAACACGAATTTGATGTTAAAGGTCACTAAACCAGTTTGAAAATATCGATGTTCCAACACATCGATGGTTTTTAATCGATGTATTATTAACATCGATGTTCAAAATTCAAACATTAATGTTTCTTAACATCGATTTTTTGTTATCGATGTCGCATCTCTAGTCTGCGGCGCTTCTTTAATTATTATATGCTTATGTTCACTTGAGCCCTGGGATACCTCCCCCTAGTGATGGTAAATTTTAGAAAAACATCGATGCATCAATACTTCAGCAGAAGGTTTTCGATGTCGATGGAAAAGAACGACAAAAAGCTTTGTTGTTTTAAAAATGATGAAACATATCGAATAAAATGTTTGTGTCTAATGTGATACATAACACGTCAATATTAGTGTTATAATTTAACTGTAATTATATATATATATATATATAATTAAATTTGACTGTCATGTTAATTTGATAACCAATGTTATATATAGTCAAGGTACAAAATGCAGTTTACCGATGTTACCGAAAAAGAAAAAAGAAAAAAAATCATAACATTGGGTAAAGTTGCGAATAGCAAACGGTTTTGTGCGACTGGGAATCGACTTCGGTGTCCTGATGAAAACAACTGTCCTCACAGAAAATTAGAGACTGTAAATTTTATTTATATCATGAGAAATCTTTTTTGAAAACATCGATGTTTCTGAACAAAGATATCAATGTGAATAAAATATCGAACGTAAAACATCAATGTTAAATCGATATTTCTGGTCAAAAATATAGTTTTAAAAACATCGATTTTTTTGGATCTCTATTCCTCCCACTCTTTATTCATTTATTGATGAATAAGCGATAGCAACAAACATTGTTGAAAAATCTGATAATCAGAAATGTTCGATCGCATATAATAGAAACTATTTTCGAAACATTAACTACGGATTTGATATTGTAGTCCTCTCTTCGAAATAACCGACCCCTCCCTCTTTTCCCGTAGAGCAAAATGACAGCTGAAAAAAACGTGCACAGGTAATACCACTCAATATGAAGGCGACCACAGAAGTCGTGGAGTTTTCAATGTGTGCATCTGACAAGTGCGGAAAGACACGCCGTCGCAAAAACCACGTCATCCAAACAGCAATTCTCACTCTATGTAAGTGCCAAAATTATCATTACGTTTGATCAGTTGTTTAAACTGTCTCTCCATTCTATTTATGATAAGGCGCTTAAGAAGACGGAGATTGGTAAATGAATAATTCATGACACTGCCGCGCCACATTGTGCGCCTAATTGGAAGAAAAATTCAAAGTTGGTTCTGAAATGCATGTGAAAATCCACGGCTACAAGCGATTTGGTTTCTCTACTGTGAAAGCTTGCTTGTCTTTCAGTTACTTTGAAAGCAGGTTTGTTTTTCATTTATTTTTGTATTAAACATACGTAACTTTATTGTGTATGTGTAATTAAATTTTACAGGCATAAATGGATTAATTTTTTGGATACGTTTTTTCCGTCATGGTTTCATTTCCCCCGAGAAAGAATTTTATGATCAGATCGAAAATATAGATCCGCTTACGCGACCATGACTGTTTTCACAAATTCTCCGAAGCGTAACAAAAAAATACAAGTGTTTGCTACAGTATTACTTTTTACGCATCAGGTGAAAATATAAATCTGTTTTTTCACTGTGTCATGTTGCTACAATTTAATGCTTTCCACATGAAGGAAATAACTCCTAAAATCTGTTCCCCTTGATACTTGATAAGTGTTGGAACTCCTATTTATTCCTCAGTACTTCGTTAGTAGGTCGGATGTTTAAGACAATTTGTATCATTTTTGTTATTATTAAATAATCGAATACTTTATCCCTTTTCTAAAAGCAATCGATGTACCTGCATATAAGTAAATAAGACTTATTTATCATCATTTAGGTTAAAAACATAATATTCAAAATTATTTAGGTTGCAGTCGATATTCATCGTTTTTAACTATTTGTATTCGCGCGTAGGGGTGCGTGAGAATGATAAATTAGAACTTCTGTGGCAATTTTCGATTTAATTATAACCGATGTATCTACAGACCATAAACATGCAATTTATGTCAAAAACATTCAATGCCTCTTAACAGACTGCAATTGTCGGCGTAAATTTTATGCAGTCATCGATCATCGATATATAAAATCATTGATACCTATCAGCAATAGCATCCTCGTTGATGAGTTTAATCATGTTGAATGTGTGATCGTTAGCCGAAAACGCTTATCTAATTCGCATTCCGGAAGCGTATTGTTCATCCTCAGTACACGTACAGCACTTTCGTTCTTATCAGCATTTACTTCTCAATACATGTTATGTAATGCGGACACAAAGCTGCCTCCTATCATAGGATGAACTTTAATTTTTGTGGCCTGACTTTTGAATTAATAGAAAAAGGTGAGGGTGAAAGGTAAGGTGGACGTCAGAGCCTTTTCTAGCCGTCCGAAGTGGCCGAAATACAGGACCTAGTTCAAGTTATTTAGGTAGAAGTATATGTCCAAAGATATGACATATTCATGACAAAAGTCTTACTAACAGGCAAGGACCAACAATACGCCATCTCTCTCTCTCTCTCTCTCACTCACTCTCGCTCTCTCTCGCCCTCTCACCCTCTCTCTCTTTCTCACACACACACACTCACTCTCTCTCGCTCTCTCTCGCCCTCTCTCTCGCTCTCTCTCGCCCTCTCTCTCGCCCTCTCTCTCGCTCTCTCTCGCCCTCTCTCGCCCTCTCTCGCTCTCTCTCTCTCTCTCTCTCTCTCTCTCTCTCTCTCTCTCGCTCGCGCGCGCGCTCGAGGAAAACATGCACTAGACTTACAGGAATGATGACCTTGACCTTAGTTGACTCGCCCGGAATCACTAATGAATAAATCAATGATTTGATGACTCTCTGATCTTCCAGATTGGCAATAATAATGATATCTAATTTTGTAATAAAACGAACATTTTAAAAAAGTATTTTTATCAAAACTTTTTCATATACAAGCCCAAGAATGGACGAGCCAGGCCCTGTGATATGATTAAAATTTATTTTTATTGTGAAATTGCGTTGCAATTGATAATATTTAACATGAACATATCTACTGTGTTAATATTGTGTTTAAATATAATAAATTGACACATGCAAAACATACCAATCTAATGACTTCGTTCCCGGGCCCAGCTACATGCCTTTTATAGCTGTTCCATAAGATGTGTCACATGAAATTCTTTTACGGTTCTAATATATAGAGAAAGAAACATGTTGGATTATCCATTAGTTTCATTGAATAACTAGGTATGGTAAATTTAAACGCCATACGATTTATGTCCTCAATAAGAGCAGTTTCATTTTAGGTGGAGCTCGCTGTGCAGGCGCCCGTGTCACTATTATGAATGTAGCCGTCCCTCCCGCCAAGAACAGCGATGACCACTAATCATAAAACTAAATGGAATCTATACGGCGGCATTCGAATTTGCAAGGCAAATTGGCTTTAGTAATTTCTGACCTTGATGTATGTGTGCGGAGTAAGTTTCAGGTGGAACGCTCTCCTTGAGGTATTTCCGGGTGCGCGGTTATTTATGAAGGCGAGTGGGAGATAAATCACCGCGAACCGTGTGCTAATGCGCGCTTTAGCGGCGTTTAGGCGGGGATGAAGGAACGTACTTGTACCCCGCCGCCCCGGGGCCTCATCCCCCGCTCCTCCCCTCTCACCCCACCGCTCCACCCTTCTGCACCCGCTCGGGCCTCGTCTAGCCCCTTCTTGCCCAGCCCTGCTCAGCCCCGACCAATACCGACATATCCCCGCCTCAGGCCTGCCCAGCCGTGTTTCTTCCCGATCCGTGGGGTCCCGATCTGTTCCGTCCTGATCCGTTCCGTTCCGTTCCGTTTCATCCCGTTCCGTTCCGTTTCATCCCGTTCCGTCCCGTTTCATCCCGTTCCGTCCCGTTCCGTTCCGTCCCGTCCCGTCCCGTCCCGTCCCGTCCCGTCCCGTCCCGTCCCGTCTCGTCCCGTTCCGTTCCGTTCCGTTCCGTCCCGTCTCTTTCCGTCCCGTCCCGTCCCGATCCATTTCCGCCTTTCCGCTCCTCCCCATCCCGTCCACCCACTCCCCCAACCCGAACAGCGATGTTTTACATATTTATTGCCGGCGGAGAGGCTCGCGCGGCCGGGGCTGGCCGGGCCGGGGCGTCCGTTCACCTCTGCGGCGACCCTCCGCCGACCACGCGCCGGAGACTTCCTCGCGGCCCACGCGGGCGGTGCGGGGGGAAGGTCGCGGAGGCCCCGGGTGCGACGCATCCCAATTTGGTACTTTCTCGCCACACGACATAGTACTTAGGTAATAAAGAGAATGCCTTGTAATGCGTAAGAGCGGAAAGTGGCGATTTTGCCTCAGGAAAATTCGTGTTGTGGGCGCTGACATCGAAATAGTGGATAAATCTTGTTCCTATAGATAGTACATTACTTCCTCAAACATATTGTTGGTCAGAATCCACCTTTTGTGCTGAAAAATTACTTTACGGCAAAACTTCCGTCCTTCCGCCTCACCATCTCAGCCTCACCCACTTCACACAGCTTCACCCCGCTTCACCCCATTCCACCCCGTTCCACCCCGTTCCAGCCGCTCCGCCCCTCTCTGCCTTGCCCAGCCCCGCTCCGCCTCACCCAGCTCCACCTTTGGGCAACGTTATAGCCTGTCTATGATCGCCTAAACCGTCCTGAAGATTTTCTTCAAAACATATTTCCGGATTGATTGTAACCCGAACTCACGGTCCTGTGAATTTGAAACATATTTTGATAGGATTCTTTAGATGAAGCCTTAATGTACGTACAATTTTTTCTCAATCATGGTTCCAATGTTATTAATACAAATCACCCATTCCTTCGTCATTCAATAATAGATCAAAGAACGTTTTAAAAAAACACGCAAGCCTAACTTTCGTTAAGCACGTACTTTCTATATTTTTCGAGCAGGGGGGGGGGGGTCCTAACTGAAATGCCCATCTTCCCTCCTGATGTATTTTCTAGGTTCGCTGCTGGTTGCTAAGGGGCACCGTAATTTCGCAATAAGATTCCACCACCTATGATCTTATGACAGTGTGATAACATCAGAACTGTCTCATACGCCATTTACGATATTATTAAATTACTAATGAAGCAACATTCGAGTTCTGCTGTACAACTTGGATATACTGCATGGATTTGTGATTCTAAGTGTAATAATGTATTCTCTGTTTTAAAATGTAAAAGTATGTTAAACAAGTTAGATTCACGCAATATATTATCTTATACATTGATGTAATAAAAATGTAAAACTAAAACATTGTTATCTCAAAGAAAACATAAAATACAGAACTTTGGCAGCGTGATGTTCGAACTTCACGTGAGACATTGAGAACCTTGTACAAATTCTTTGCATTTGTTAATTCCAATTACAACCATCTGTGAGATAAAAGCACCTAATTTTGCTTTAATTATCAACTATTGTATCGTTTTTTTCTATTAACAAAACATTACAGTATCTTTCTTCGAATGTCAAGTAGTGTATAATGACCATTGATAAAATATTTCAAGACGTTATAAATATTCAAACGAGTTTTATATCTATCCGCAGTTGAAACATTCATTAATTCTAGTCAGGCATAAAACGTGGCAGGCGCAGAGATGAAAACTTAGCGAAAGGAACAGCGACTTGATAGATGTAGCCTAAGTATGCTTTCGTATTCTAAACTGAGATATGAAACTTCATATTCAAACCCGAATTCTTGGTTGAAACTAGTTTACTACTTCTAGAGAAGTCATTGTTTGTTTTCTTTGCAGGGTTGTTATTTTGCGTACAGAGAAATAGAACGCTAGAAATATAAAACGCGCCCAGGAAATTTGAACTGATTTTGCTTAATACGATTCGAAATGTTTGTTGCGAGTTGTACTTTATCAACATGTTTTGAAATTCTGGGCTTTTCTTTCTTACTGTAGACTTTCATAGGAACATAATACAAAACAAACCGTCAAACATACCGTCATTTTTATTATACGTCATTAGTTATTATTTTATTAATAATAATTGCTTATTACAAAACTGAGCCATCACCAGAATTTTAACTACCTTTCTGTGGATTATTTAGAACCTTATAACACCAAGAAAAGTGAGCGCGTGTGACAGAAACGTCGGATTTAAGAAATACAAATGTTAGGTCAAATCTCAAGAACAATGTGTGATTGTAAAATGGCGGAGAACCCAAACCCTAATTAATAATATTGGAACAGACTCAGAAGTGTGAGCGTAAGCGATGGCTCAGTTTTATAAGAAGTAGTAATAATAATTAATAAAATAATAACTAATGGGGTATAATAAAAATGGACTATATTGTATCTCCTGTGGTTTGTTTTGTATTATGTTCCTATGAAGGTCTACAGTAAGAAAGAAAAGTGTGAAATGTGTAACAGAAACGTCGGATTTAAGTAACAAAATTGTGTCGACAAATCTCAAGAATGGTTAATAATCCTGGAACAGACGCCGAAGTGTGGGCGTAAGTGGTCCTTTGATCGCTGCGGGTTGTCGCTCGTCGCGTCGTGTCGTGTCGCGTCGCGTCGAGTCGCGTCGCGCCGCCACCCGCCAGACCTCCGCTCGCGCAGCGCCCTCTGTCGCCGCTGACTGATCCAGCGCGGGCTGCGGCGGCGGCGGCGGCGGCCGCGCCAGTGTTTGATGGCGATTATTATCGCAATCATTATCGAGTGGGGTTGGTCCATTTGTCACAGCGCAGCGGCGGCGGCGGCGGGCCGTGGTGGAGACGGCGGGGGCGTGGCGGGGCGGGGCGGGGCGGGGCGGTTGCGGTGGGCCGGTATCGGCCGTGTGACGGATGGAGCCCTGCTGACTGATCGTCGCTGTTTACCCCCTTCCCCCGCCGCGCCCCGCCCCACCGCGCCCCGCCCCGCGCTGCTCCATGCCGCGCCGCGCCGCCGCCCCCACGGACTGCCGCCCCCGCCGCCGCCGCCGCCTCGTGCAACGCTAATCTCCGCTGTTGCACTCACCTTATCACCTGGATTAAACTGGTGGCGGCGTGTCGCGCACGCCCGTCCGCCTGCCGCGCGCTGATACGCCAATACCCGC